>CALSCE010010666.1:4927465-4944873 GCA_943593645.1 Bovichtus variegatus
CAAACAACTGTCAAAACAACTTTATGTGTTTTTTTTTGTTTTTTTTTTAGGGTCAATCTGAATCTAAGGAGGTGCAAACATCTCACCAGAGCTGTCAATAACAAGTGTGACTTCCCCTTTGAGGCAGGAAATGGCAGCTAGCACACCCAATTTCTCACCAGTTTTCTTTTATTCTTCACAGAATCAGCCCCATCACAGTCTAATTCCCTCCAAAACAAGCCCAGGAAAAGTGGGTAAACCAAACCCAACAAATCAATAAAAGTGGTGAAAAAAAGCCAGCACCTTCAGTATCTGCACAGCGAGACGGCTCAAACACCCGAGGACTCGAGCAAGTTCAGTGCAAAGACGTGTGGAAAAACAAAAAAACTAAAAGGCGACGGGAGATCTTCGCAACACAGTGCTCATCCGTCTCTGACTGAATCTTTCTCCAACAAGGAGTTGTTAGCACCAAAGGAAGCACCAGCGCCAGAGACAGAGCGTTTCTGACCGTCACTGTGGCAAAGACCCCCCTCCCACATCAGGTTCCCCATCCGTCACACGTCACAGAATTCTTTGAACAATACTCAAAAGAAAAATACAGACAAGGACAAAGTGAGACGCTTTGTTCACACTGCAGCCTTCGGTGTGGGAAGTTTCTCACATCAGATTTTTACGTATGAAAGTAAGAAAACTGTGTTTTGCTTGAATTCTGGTGACGACGGATAAGATGAGTTCTGCATAACCGCCTTTGTCTTTTGTCACGATCACCATGTAGGTCAAATATTTATACTCTGGGTTTTGCTGTAAGATGTGTGATTTAAGAAAAACCTTTTCCTCTTCACAAAAAATCTGATGTGAGGTGAAAAACACGAAAACATTTTGCACGCACACAAAAAAAAAAAAAAAAAAAAAAAGGTGCAGCAGTGTGAAGACGACCACCTGAAACAAAATGAACGCACAGAGAACGTAACCTCCGTCTGAACAGTACAACACAGTGCATGCAGTGCTCTGCATAATACAAGAAATGGAAGTTTTGATGACATTTGTTTAAGTTTTGTAGTCGTCGTTATAGTAGCACCGTGTGTTGGGTGCTTTACAGCTTAATCACCTGAGGAAAAAGCTTCTATACAGTCAAGAGATTTTATCATCAACAGACCGGAGGACCATGAGGTGACAACACGAGAACATGACGAGGACTCCGAAGAGCAAAGACTGCAGTTACAGAGAGCGCAATGGCAAAAATAACAGTAACGTGTGGGATGGCTGATGCCGGGGTCAACCCCCCCCCCCCCCCCAACATAAAATTGCAAACCAGATCACTTTGACGTCGACCTCAGAAATAACCTGTGTATAAGCCTTTAAAACAGCAAGTCTGCACTTACAGAGACGTAGTAGCGCACATAACATTATTTTTTGTGGGGATTTTCAACAAGTTCTAACACAATACTCTTCCATGAAGCGGACAAGCTGGTAAGGCTCATTGTTTTTGGTTTTTAATCCTTTGCAGGAGTACTTTTTATTTATATATATATATATATATATATATATATATATATATACCTGGGTAAAAAAATATAAAGATTTAGTTTTTTGTCTGTTTCTACTCATCGAAAGGTTGTCAGGCGTTGCAGGAGTGCAATCACACTGTTCAGAGAGGAGAAACATGGGGATAAATCACAAGACTCAAAAGTCATTTAAACATGCAGAATGTTTGTGCTGCTAATTATTATTATTATTATTATTTTTAACCTAGACTCATTTTGCATTTCAACCTTTTTCTTTTTTTTTTTAAACCAATACCATCCATGATTTTATGTACCAAAATAAAAACCAAAAACAATGAACACTTTACATTGGATCCAGGGCCTTGAAACATGAAGGTTACCATAAGAAGGAACTTAAACAAGCAGAGATCAACGACTGCTGGAGGAGTTTTGGTTGAGCTGGTTAGGTACAGACCTGTAGGCTATAAAAACCTCCTTTTTAATACACACGTCATAGGTCCTTATGAGGCAGGGTTCCTATACATGTCTCCATTTCCTAATTCTCCAGATGTTGGAATTAAACATTATGATGAATATATGATGAAGATCACGATACAAAACTGCAAATATCACAATACTGGGAATGATTAGAGGATGTCTTTCAGACTGGTGTTCCAATTTCAAGAAAGTTGTCAAATTTACTAAATTTTTCCAGACTTTTTGGAGCCTAATGATGCATAGGAACCCTGCATGTGCACACACGGCTTGTAGTGGGCAGACACGATGCAAAGGGTAAAGAACTGTGGTTTTGTTACAGACAGGTCAGTGAGGTAATACTACTTGAGGTCTGACATGGCGTTAAGGGAGCCAGTTGCGGTAACGTTAAAGACAGTTTAGCAGTTGAATGTTGTGAGTAAAGACATTTGTGTAGTTAAACAGAACATTTGTTTTGCTGTGTCACATAGTTAAGTTCCTGAGGAACAATCCTCCTCAAGATTAGAAACATACATTTATAAGCACCAAATGACCAAACAGTAGTCATTTTTATTCAGAATTTCATTATCAAAATGCTCAAAAAAACCTCCCTGTGCGAAACCTGAATTTGCGAGTTCTCAAAAATACTCAGAAATTTGTGTCTTGTGAAGTCGACAATATTGAACACTGGCTATCCTGCGAAAAAAAAAAGAAAAATCCAAGTTTTATACTGATTTTGTGACAAAAAAAAAACAAACAATATCCACTTGATTTTCAGAAATGTTCTGAAACGCAGTGCAATTTTGCACATCTGCAACTCCCAACTGGCAGTGAGAAGTAACCGAAAAATTAACCTCATTAACACAACAATGTGACGTCAGTAATCTGCACTCATGTCTATCAAACCGGCCCGTCTGTGATACTTCAAACTACCATATATATTTTTGCTCCTAACATCCAAATGTCATTTGCTTCCTGTGGGCGAGAAAATGTCCATACTTTACACCAGAATACATTTTTGGGCAAATAGGATAATATGCTCTACTCTGATGCAGGCTGTTGTGAGACTGGTATGTATTTTCCAAGTTAAAAAAAAATAAAATTATTTTTATATTGCAACTTTGAGAGTTTTGGAAAATGTAGCCGAATGAAATGTGTGGTATTCAAAGTGCAAACGGCATCTCAACCCAAGAGCTGTAAACATGTGTGTGCCTGCCTGGTGCTGCTGCTGAAACACAAGGATGGACATTAAGCACAACCACAAGTGGTTGATAAGTATGTTAAAACAAACACAAATAAGATGACAGGACGGCAGGTGAGATGAGGGGGGGGGGTACTTTTGAAGCTTTCTTAAGGTCTTGTAATGCTATGAGAGCAATGTAACATACTCAGACCCCACATACACACACATGGCAGAGGATTTGATATATTTGTTTTGTGTCTTCTCAGACAACATAAAGATGCATCTATATACTTTGATACTGATAGTGAGTCTGTCTTTAAAAATCCTAATTTATCGCCCAACATATAGATAGCACTTCTGGGATCCACTCTTTTTTTTTTCTTTAACAGTCTAAAGTCTTTCTTACTCTCTTCAGTCTCTCTCTCTCTCTCTCTGTAATGACATTTTATGTACAATATTGGTATATAGAACATAAATTACTACACAAATTTTTTTAGCCTATTCACAATTGACAATCATCAAGAACCCAATAGCAAATTAGACAAAGCCAACAAAATGAAAAATAAAAATAAAAAGATTCAGAGACAATTTACTTGATAAACAGCTTAAAATTGATGCCTGTTATATAACTTTTTCCATATACTTTCTGTGCTCCCAAGATGTGTCGACTGTATTGTTGAAGAAAGAAAACAAACAAAAAAAAACACCTTTTTATATATAAAAAAAAAACAAAAAAAAAAAAAACAACCCGCCTCCTCCCTTTTCAGTCATTGTCTCAGGAGGATGAAATCTGCATGAAGCTCAAAAAGTCACGTGATTCCCGACATCTTGTTTACGTGTAAACAGAGCACCAGTAGTGTCTTGGTTCCATGTGTCTTTTCTGTACAAAAGTATAAATATATGCTTTCTCTCCATTAGTTTTTTTTTTCTTTTTTGTTTTGTTCACATATCTAGGATGTAGCGGACAAAAAAAAGGTTGTTTTAGTTCCTAAAAACACACCAGTGTTGCAGTATCTGTGCTGGAGGTTGCCAGTTTTTCTTGTAGTTGTCGTCGTCCCCCCCCCCCCCCCCCCCCCCCCTTTAAATCCCGATTAGCTGGCTTGTGTTGACTTTTACCGTCGGGTGTTTGCTTGGTGTTGGCTGATCGTCTTTGCATAAATAAAAAGGTTTCGGCACAGTCCGCGGCCACTGGGCCAAAAAAAACAACCATTGTGTCCGTTTTAGCTACAGCAGATCCATCTTGGGTCTGTAATGGAGCAGGAGGGGGGATTTCTGGAGGGGGAAACAGAAACATGAACTCAGTATGAGCTTGTTTTTGTATAGAAAAAAATAAAAACCTTTATAGATTGTTCCCTAAACCCCGCCAACAAATAGCAGTTAGCTTATGAAGCGTACCAAAGCACGCCATGCCTGTCAGGCTTTGTCTGGATGGGGCTCCAGTGACGGAGAGAGTTTGGAGTCTTTTTTCACTCTTCCAAAATAAAATATATGCGGGAAAAGTCGTATGGAATGGATTTAACAGTGTGAGTTGAAGAGCTGCAACGATAAGTCGAATAATCGATCAACAGAAAATAATTATTGTTTGTTGATTAATTTTGAAAGTCGTTTTTTTTTTTTAATGCAAAAATGTCGGAAAATTCAGCTCTGAAATATGGAGAATTTCTTTTCTACCTTTTATATTATATTAAACTGAAAATCTTTGGGATTTGGACTGGCAAAACAAGAAATCTCCTTGTACTTTGAGAAACTGGGATGAACATTTTTCAATACTTTCTGATATTTTCTAGACCAAAGGAGTAAATCGATTCATCTGAAACAAATCGGAAGATTAACCTAAGTTTAGTTAGTTGCAGACCTAGTGAGTCGTCTGTTCTAATGTTAGCCACTAACGTTAATATGCCTTATATCATCATATAACTTTATTTTATGGGGTCGCAGATGCTTCTATAACTTTAGGTCAGCATGAGCAGATATATCATGCTGTTTTGGATTTTAAGTTTAGCCAGGATTATTTTTGCCAAACTTGAACCTTTTGCCTTCTCCTTAAATCCTTTTCTCATGTAAAAGTGAAACAATTCTAACCTTAGTGTTGTGCAAGTTTTCTTTATTATAATGTACGATAATACCTGGCTGAGACCGGTAGCTTTAGCCTCAGTATTTTTCGCAACAACAGAGTTCGTTAGAACATTAAAAAGTGTTCTAACGAGCCAGTCGTAGTTTTTTAACCAACTCATGCAGAACTAACCAAGCAGCTCGTTAGCTTGTTAGCACGTTAGCTCAGCTACAGCTGATGTAGATGCCAGTCTCGCCTGCGAGTTGACAGTTTGCCGACTTAAAATAAGAAGCTGCTTTTGTCTTCTCGTGCCTGAAATCGTGACAGGATGCTGCACATTTTGCCAGGTCATCTAATTCAAGGTCATGAAAATGGCTGGCTGAAATATTTCTGGAAGAAACAAAACATTACACTATAAAAACATAAGTATAGAGCTCTCAATCTGTTTTTTTTGTTTAAGATTTTTAATAATTGATTCTAGAGTTTAATACACTCTGGCAGCATCTCAATGTGTTCCTGTGTACAATAACTACAATCATATTAAGCAAATCACCAACACTCAGATGCCTTTATATAGCAATATAACTTTTAGTTTTACAGTTGTTTACAGGCAATAGAAAAATATCACCACATTAAAAGCACAATGTTCACGTTTCTGAAGCATGACTTACCTTAAATCTCCATCTTGTCACAACAACAAATTTCAAAGTGTGGTCCTTTCCCAAGATTTCCTCGTTGCATAAAATGTCCAGCTGTGAAAAGACAACAAAACATCAAATTACTGAACATTTTCTGACCATAGAGGTGAACTGAGGTGTATAACACGACTAATGCTGGTTGGATGCCTCTGGAATAAAACTTCCACCACCTCTACGGTGCCCCCTCGGCTCTTATTTTTCCAGTAAGCGTTATAAAATTGCTGTTTTCTTGCAGAGGATGCTTATTTTGACGTGGACTGTGGTCCCTGGCTCCTGTGCAGCAGCGAGGCTTTTTGGGAGAACGCAGAAGTTCAATAGTGAACACGAGCCTGGTACCACGCCCCCTGTGAAGTCAACATTGATATTCTGCTGAGCAGAGCCTCACATCTGCATCTGCCAGTCAATACTGAGAGGGAGGGAGAGATGGGCAGGAAGCAAACACTGCCACAGCGCCACCTGCTGGCTCTGCCTGCATCAACACACAGAGCGGTGGAAACGGCGATCAGGAGGATACTAAAGACTAATCCAGAGGAAGAGCTGGAGAACTGCGACATCATCTTGAGAGTCAATGAGGGCTTCTGTGTCAAAATACAGAGAAATAAAATATCGGGCAGCCCCGTGTGACAGGATGACAGCGGTGGCTTTACAAACACCAGGCATTAGTAAGTGGCGCAGTCTGACAAAGCGCAGGGTCGTAAAGCTCGGCGCGGCTTTTGATAGTCAATAGATGGGACAACAATAGCTGGTGGGGAGAGCGGCCGTCATCGCGGAAGTTGTGCTGTTGAGGCCGACGATATGATGGAGCCTACCCACTCATCTCTGACAGCCCGTGAAAAAAAGAGACAGAAAATAAAAAATAGACACGAAGGCGCTTTGTGGTGATTATTCACGGCATTTAAAAAATCCATCTGTCAAACTCTCGCCCATTCTTCCCCCTGCTGCTCTGAACGGGGCGGTAAAAGACAATAAATAGAAAAATTACCACTTCTAGATATCATAAGAGCTAATTTCTGCTAAACACAACAAACACAAAAAGGCCTTGTGTGAGTCAGTGCTGAAATAATAATTAACTGACCTTTATGTAATTTCCTTGTGATTAACTTAACTTACCGGCCAGCTGGTGCCTCAAAACAAGTTTAAACAAACGGCGAGAATTAAAAAGATTTGTTCCAAATGACTGCAAATCCATTTAGAAAAGAAAAACATGCCGATTTTGTCCGCACAGATAATTGTATCTACATTATTTGAGATTTTGAACAATAATCCATAGCCGCACTCATTTTGTCCCAAAAATTAATTAAATAATTTTGGTCACTCTCACTACAAGCAAAGACTCTTTGAAGAAGACTGATGTAAACATTAAATGTTTTGTTTGCACCTTTTTAGAATTGACCTGCAGGTCAAAGCAATGGAGCAGTTTGGCTGGTGTGCCAAGTGTGAATTTAAAGGTTATTAACATGCACGATTTAAAGGTCTCTTAAATGTGTTTCTTTATCCTGCCATCTTTGTGGTTTCACAGTCCCCAAAGCTACGTTCAGCACTGGTTTCCCGTCCCGCTGTGTGCTATTTTCTGTACCTCGTTAAAAGATGTCAGGTTGAGCTTTTTGGCGATGAACTTCTTGAGGTGGAGGACTGTGGCTTGTGCTGAACAGCGGATCCACTTGCGCTTCAGACCTCGAAGCTTGCTGCTGTTGCACTCCAAGCAGATGCTGACCTGTTGGAGGAAACACACGCAGAGAGCAGACGCTGAAACATCCTGCTGTGGCAAACAAAAGCCCTGACAGTTTGAACCAAATACAACATGGTTACAACTTAGAGACGGGAAACAAGAAGACAGTATTTTATTTATCAATACTTTTACTTTTTTCAGTTGTCTTTCCATTAGCTTGGCTGTAAACTCTAAGTTTTGTTTGAAACCAAAAAGTGGGAAAACCGCAGGAACAGTGTGGCTTTAGCTTGCAGCTAAACATGAGCGATGCCAAATATAAATCAGCATTTGAGATACTTAGAAGAGAAAAAAAAAAGACATCCAGCACAGCCCTAATTCTATCTTTACATTTGAAACTTGTATTGAGGTTTTAAAATACAAATTTTTCTTCAAATTTACTTCAAATTTCAAAATCACAGGATTAAATGAGTCTTTTTATAGTAAATCATTTCTTTAATGAATATAACTCATCAGTGCATGCCCCTGTAAAATGTTTTTTAATAAGGCTAAACACCAACAAATATAGACATACAGAATATTTCGTTAGATAAAAACATTTTGGAAATTATATCATGTATCTTTTTTTTTTCTTCATTAAATTCAGATTTTTGGACTTGCTCTGGAGTTATTGGAAATATTTAGATCACATGAGTCGGAAACAAAACTGGAATCTTATTTAAAATTTTTTTTTTATAATACAACACTAATAATATTTGCGTAGCCTAATCTTTATCTGCACAAACACCGGCTTTAAAAGATGAAAAGACATCTAAGCAGCCATCGAATGCTGATTTTAGATTTTAAATGTCAAAGTTATGAATGAAGCTTAACTATTCGTTGCAGCCCTACTTACATTACACTAGTCTGCTGTCGAGAAAATGGCCCGAGAGTTACGCATTACCTCTAATCTTTTGTGAAAGCAGACTGAAGGATTATAAAAGTGTGATGAGAGCTGGTTCATTCAGCCTGACCCTGGTGCTGATTGTCCTGCAGGTCCCACTGAACCAGCATAGTCTCTTTGTGTTTTGCTTATTTCCTTCTTTCATGCGACCGAGCATCACTGCCCGTGCTCTTGTTTTTCCCTGGGGGTGACACGGCAGGTGGTTGCAGGAGTCAGAATGCATTACTGCCACTGAGCTCCAGCCCCCACATATCGAAAGACCGAAGAGCACAGAAAACCTTTTGTATTTTTCTTCATTTTGTGTCGCACTCCCATCTGTCTCTCGCTCTATTGAGACATGAAAAGCTAACATTACCCTGGTTTCTGCTTACACTTGGAAATCCTCTCAAATAAACTGCTGTTCTATAAGCATAGAGCAACAGCGTAATGCGTCTGCGGTGGCAACGAGGGAAGGCTCGTAATGTGAAGTAAAATCCTCGGTGGTGATCTGGACTCCACAGTAGCAGTTTCATTACATTACAGTACATTAGTAACGTCTTTATGGAGCCAGAGTCCTGCTACACACGCACGCACGCACATACACACGCGCAATAGTGAAGCATATGAAGAAAACATCATATGTGCCTCCGTGGTGTCACACAGAGAAAGTGTGGCACTATTTTACGGGCTCATTACCGAGTCCAGAATGCTTGCAGAGGTCTGAAGCAATATGTCTACTGGTACTGTTCTTCTTAAGTGTGTGTGTGTGTGTGTGTGTGTGTGTGTGTGTGTGTGTGTGTACAAAAAGCTTGAGTCTCTGAGTTCGGACTGCTGAGAAAAAAAAAAATTAAAAAAATTGAAAACAGGCTTTGAGAATTCAAGGATCGATAAATAATTTAGAGCAAAGCTGCATTCTCCAATTTCTCCCAAAATAGCTGTAGTTACAATAGTGTAATTACATTTACACAATCTTTTTTTCCACCACATGGAGATCTTATCAGAATTTGATAAGAGCCGGAAGGGTATGGGTATATGGGAAGATATAGGATTTTATCGTGAATTGCGATAAAAAAAAAGAAAGAAGAAAAACACTCACAATAACTTGATTGTGGTGAATTGACATTATCGGGAGAATCGTGAACATCCTCACCCGAGTGACTGAAAAAGCTTGCCATCATAGATGGTAGAAAAGTGAAAACAAACGGAATTATCATGCAAGAAAGAACATAATCACACAACGTTGCTATGTATTTAATGAATCCTTTACTTAAGATTGTTTGGGTTGGAAAAAAATTATGTTCACTTAAAAAAATAAAAAATAAAAAAAAGATGTGATCCGTAAGGTAAAGTTATTCTAGTCTGTTTTAGTGCCATCAGGATAATATCGTGAATCGCAATTATTTTGGCGAGGAGGGTTTATGGGACACGTTTCTCCTTCCGCATTAGAATGAAGATATCATTCCTGTGGACCAACTTGGCTGTTTTCTCATAAAAACTCCAGACAATGTCTGAAGAATCAGCTCCGGACATTGTCTGGAGTTTTTCCTTTCACACATGTAGCGAGACTGTCCATGTCAGTCGGAATTGTTTGTACCTACTAGAAATGCAGCTTGGTTTAGCCTTTCCCTTTATTACTATAATGGCTTTGATCCCGTCACCCTGCATGTTGACTTTCTTTCTCTCAGTCCTGAAACTCTCTCATTTCCCCCAGTCATCTTGTATTTATCCGCTCTTTCCCTCCCCCCCCCCTCCCCCTCCTCCCCCTCCTCCTCCTCCCCCTCCTCCTCCTCCTCCTCTCCCTCCCCCTCCTCCTCCTCCTCCTCTCAGTGATATTTGACATGACTGCATTCAGCTCACACAGTCTGCCGTATTAGCTATTCTGAACGCATTCTGCACCGCTGCTGAATGTCCAAAGGGCAAGATCTCTCCCCACGTCGGGGCAGCCTGCCATCCCCACATGCCAGTGAGGTGCTGGTGGTTTGGAGACGACCGGCTTGTTTTTTTCTTTTTTTAAATCTGCATGTTGGGTTCTTCTCCTTCGACATGATGTGAAACCATTTTTCTTCCGCCTGAGCAACATGGCAGGGAAGACGCTTTGTGTTTCTGATAGCGTCTGTCCAGATCAACAATAACTCCGCTCTCTCTGCATTATTAATATCATTTTGTGGGGTTTGGGAATAAGCCAGAATACAAATGAAAAGCCTGTTTCCATTTGAAACGCCTTCAGTGGATGGCAGTGGTGTGGCGTTGTGGTGTCTGTCAGTAAGTGGAACTATACAAATCATACAGCCGCAACACTAAAAACAAAAGAATCCAGTAATTGTAAAAACAGCCTGGTAACTCACATGGGGGCCACTTTTATAAAAGCAATAATTGACATGCAAGCTTTTAAGGCAATTGTACCCACAATTATCCCCAACAGTATGTTTATCCCTTAGTGCTTTTGTTCCCGACAGACTGCTTTGTAACCTGCAATTATTTTATCCAATTTGCTTCTTCTAATCTCTGCTAAAACACAAACCAATGTGTACTGCCTCCCAAATTTCCTTTATATATTATAGAATTGGTTTATTTATCAAGGGCCGGTTCACATAAATTACATAAATAAAATAAAAAACATATTCTCACTTCTAGTGGTATCTAACCATCCAGATAGTGTATCCACATTCTTAGATATCCGACTCTAATATGTCTGTGCCTCCAGAACATTCAAATTAATGATGGGATTAAGTGTAAATTTAACATTTAACAGCCATCACTTTTCAGAAACAATAACCCTGTTACTCTGGTTTTTTATTATTCAAATGTTGGCAAAAGTCAAGCCAGGTTCAACTTTGAGTGACGTTTTAAAGTTTCTCTCTCATTTAGGTGAACTAAACCTTTAAGTATGTGAAGAAGAGGCTCATCTTAAGAGAGGAAAGGAGAGGCAGAGGTTGCTGTCCATCAGTAAGCGAGGGCTTACCTGCTCGTCGCTACGGTGATAGTCGTTGTCCTCTTCCGGTTTCTCCTCTCCTGCCTCCTTATTGGCCGTCTCCTCTGTTTTTGTGTCGCCTGGGCAGAAAAGCAGAAAGCAAGAAGTGCGTTGAGCTGCCATGTTGTAAATTATGAACACAAAATAATATTTGCTCCCCTGAGTAGAGCACAGTAACAAATCCAAACATGCACATGAAAAAATCGCAACTGATCACAAACATGTCTTTAATGTTTAAGTTCATAGTCTCTGTTTATGCTGCATGGAGCAGCGTGTTTCTCTCATCATGCTCATTAACTTAAATCAAGAGGGTTGAGCATAATTGACATCAATGGTGCTGTTGAAAAAGCAGACATGTTTGTCTCTCTGCAGTATGTAAACAGCCTGCGCCTGTTGGAGTGTAAAAACACTTCCTGCAGAGTTCCATTTAGAAAGTAATTACATGTCCGAGGGTGTCAGAGCATCTTTTTATACAACTTATCTGCTGTCTGGGCACGTCTCTAACACAAAGAAACTTCTAACCGGTAAAAAAAAAAAATAATTAAAACAAAAATAAAAAAACCTGCTCATTCTCTATACTGATTCACCTACATGAGGACTGGACTCAGCTCAACCTTAATTGAGTTGGTCTGGTGTTGGATTTTGTGCCTCTCTCCCCCCCAAAAAAACAGAGGCTGATATAGGAGGACTTTAGAGAGAGCAGCAGTCTCTGGTGAATATACGGTAAAATAGGAAGAAAGACATTTTCCAACACTGTACTGAGGTTGATGTGTCCAGAGTGGTGCGAGAAAGAAAATATATAATATAATATAATAAAACACCAAACAGCCTTCTGAGTTGCAGCTGATGAAACCTGTTTGATGCAGTACAAAAAGGAGTTTGTGTGAAAAGCTTAAGAGACAATGTGTAAGTATGGGTAAGATTTTTTTTTTTTTTTACACATGCTGAATGATTTATTTCCAAGAACGTTATGAGCACATCTCCAGTAAACACAAGATTGGTAGCGGTGCTTTTGTTGTGGTTCTTTGTGGAGAAACTCAGTTTTACCGATCTGACGAATAAATCGACTAATTAATCAATCAGTGGACAAAATCAAATGAGTGTTATTCCCTCCAGAGAGTATTACTGTATATGTGGATGGACAGATTGTAACAGTACAAAGAAAACAAAAGGATACTTTTTTTTTTTTTGGTCTAGTAAATGTAAACTTATAAACTTTAATCTCACCCAAGCACTGCAAAACCTCAAAAATATGCAATGATATAAAACAAAGAAAGCGCCAAACACGAGTGACTACGTCCACGTAGGCAGACTCCTGATGTGGCGCAGTAAGCTCACCATGTCTGCATCCGTTTCATGACTACCTCTGACCCTTTAATCGATTAATCCTTTAAACTCCAAGTATATCAACATTCAAATCAAAGCAGTCTTCGTATTTTGAGTTTAGAGTCATGCCGTCTCACTTGCAGCCTCATCTGGTCTCTTGTTGTTCACATACACGTGGACATGCACCCTAAAAGCCAGGTGTGGTTATACAGATTTTTTTTTTTTTTTATGGATTTCCTTGTTGGCTGTAATATTGTAGTAGCATTGAGTTTTTAGATGTTAAACGTAGTTATCAAAGTCAAAATTGCCGTGCTGTGACAAAATTGCTGCACAGATAGGTATTGCTTTTCTGTAACCTTTTAAAAACAAAGAAATTCAGTCAATTCTTCCTGGATTCAGTGGGTGTAATAACATCGGATTGCTTTCACCCCTCTGTGACCATTTTCTGTTCGGGCTAACTGTCACCCCTCCCCTGAGTGTTACGGGCAGAGGTCTGGGCTTGCGCTGATGTCTCTGCGGTGGTTGTCTCCAGAGTCAGCCTCACTGATTGCTCATCAAGAGGGACTCGCTCTTATTTGTCGTGTCTCACCTTCAAACAACCCTGGAGTGTCTTGGTGACTCTCGACAGAGACAAAGACCCTGTTTGTGTTTGAGGTAATGGGGTGATTGCTTGCGTGTGGGGATTTCAAAAGTTGAGCAATCCATCTCTTTTCGGAGTTCCCGTCTCATTTGGGATCCGCGACAGACGATCAAACCACCTAGGCATGAACAATGACGACATCCAGCGAGGCCACATTGGGAATTAGATGGAGTAAACTAGCCGTGTGTGCGTTACTGTGGGGGAGTTTTATATTGTCGTGAAAGAGACAAGTGTACTCAGCAGACACATCACCGCACCACGTCCCTCCATTTTCTTTTTGCGTTAAGTGCTCAAGAAACCAGCCAATTTAGAGCAAATGAGCCTGTGTGCTGGTGGAAACCAAGGTTTTTTTTTTTTTGTTCTTTTTTTTTTTTTTTTAAAGCTGTTGAGTAGTGCAGAGAAGAAAACTCATTGTGTATGCACTCGCGTGTCGATTTGTTCCGTGATGCTTCAAAATAAGAGAAGCTATTCCTTTATTAGTCCCACGACAGGGGAATTAGCAGTGTTACAGCAGCAAAGGGACAGAGCAACGAGAGGATGTAAAGAAAAGCAAGATATAATCAAACATTTAATTATAGGATAGTGTGATGTTATCTGTTAATGTCCCAGTGCCATTATTGGTTGATGGATCTATGGTGCATACAATGTGTTTCTGCATTTAGGGGCGGGCAATGGCACCTTTTTGCTACAGGGCTCCCCAACGGGATGTTTATTTGATATCATTTTGCGGTTACAGCATTAACATGTCTGGTCCTGCAGCTCGCAGACGCTGCTCTGTCCTGCGTGGTTAGCAATGTGGCAGATGTATTTACCTCCACCGGTTAAAGAGGGCCCAGGAGAGTTTCTCTTTCTGAGGGATTCCAGATAAATGAGACTTCAATTAAGTGTAATGCAGTTCAGCTCGGCTGGCAGGGGCAACAATTAACAGTGCCCACTGTCGCCTGAGGTTAGTGTAGTGTTTTAACATGCGTTAGTTTGTCGCTCTTTAAATAAGAGCTAATGAGGAGCATTTTCTCAGACAGGAGAGCAAAAAGTTCCCTTAAACCCCGTGTGGGGATGCTGGATATACAAACTCTCATTGCGGCCTGTGTGAGGTCATTTAAGATGCTTTTGGATTTGGTGTCAAAGCGGAAAGCAAAAGCACCAATGCTTTTGGATTTAAACCCAATGCTAACAGGGAATAAACTGGATAACGTTAATCAGTCTGTATGAAGCCATGTGGAGCCATGTGGAGGAGAGTAAACGCTGCACAGATATTAAACATCATGGACAAATGTCAACACCGGCAGCTTCTGTCCTCAGGCTGTGAGACTTCGCCACAGCAGAGTTTTTTGCCTTTTTTGGTTTCTTAGGTAGCAAAATGGGACTATAACTGCATTCATTTGCACAACTCTGTGTTGTACAAATGGCACTAAATGATACTTGTATCTTGTATGCATCCTTGTTGTCACACATTTATTGACTGGTGGGAACATTTCCTTACCGTGACATCCCTAAAATAGGACTGCAGGGTCATAAATTACACTTCAGAAAGTGTGTGTGCAGTAATCCATGTCTTGAAGCTCTTGAAGAGCATTTATTCAGCCGTAAGGGGAAAAAAAAAAAGACACTCTCTGCAACTGAATCATAGCGTTGATGGCACTATGCAGCACTTCAGGGACGTTTCTCCAAGTAACGAAGCCTCAGACTTTCAACCTTTTAGTCTTCAGACTTCGGTCGTATGTTTCAGTCCAGACAGCGTCTTCAATCCTTTGGTTTTATCGAGGCAGATGGAGCAAAGCAGCTGCAGTATAAATTGTTCCAAAGGAAATGCAGTGATGTCTGAGTGGGTGTCGTGTCACAATGCAGCGGCACCTTCAGATGTCTCGTTTTGAAGAAGGTCCGTCGCAGCGCGGGCTTTTATCAGAGGAACACTTCACGCTGCGCTCTCAGTGCGCGAATTATCACCATATCACGTATTCCTATTGATCTGTGTTTTGACAATGTTATTGTCATTGGATAATGTCATTATGTCAATGTTATATTTATACATCAATATATTCTGTGTTCATACTGTAGGTAAAGACAGATGTTGGTAATGAGACATAATGAACTCAACACGTCATTCCTGAGCAAATTAGGCTAGCAAAATCAGTTTCCTCTTTTAAATCGCTCCTAAAAACACTTGTCCGTCACTTCTTAATTTTATGCATTTACCATATAACCTTTTATTTCTCGTTATTGCTGCTGCTTTGGGTTTTTCTTGTATGTAAAGCACTTTGTAAACATTGCTTTTAGAAAAGTGCTTTACAAAGAAAGGTTTTTATTCGTATTATTATTATTTAGCTTCTGGTGTGTAGAGCTTTCACAATTCCCAAAAACACACATTTCACTTTTATATTGATAAAAGAGTTCTGTCAAAAAGGCTGGTTGAAAAAAAGCTTCAAATGCACAAAAAAAAGAAAAAAGAAACACAAGAAAAAACCTCCCGGTCAACGAGCGTCTGAGTGATGTGCAACCACACTTGATTTTCTAGTGTTTTTTCCTTGTGTTTCAAAAGTGAACAAAATATGTTTAGCACTACCCAAGACGTCATTTTTGTTTGTGTTTACCACGCCGAAATGATGGTGAAATGCAATCCCTGGGTTTCTATTTCTGTTCTCCATTTCCAAATGATCCTCACAATGCGTTTGTGTGTCTGCGTGTGCTGTAGCTAAACCTGACTTTAAGCGACGAGGCACAGGAAGCCGGAGAGCAGTTCCACTTCCATTTGAGCCTTAATTACCAAAATCAGAGAGGGGGGATTAAGCGAGCGATTAGGCCTGCCGGCATGACAGCCCTCTGGGCACACATTTACGCCAGCCCTTGGAAGTGAGCTGGTACGGAAAAAAGTCGTCATGGACAACAAGCAGGACGGGGACTCATTCTGATTGGCTAAATTGCCTCCATTTCTCCTGCTTAATGACGTCTGCTGGTACTTGTGGTCTTGCTTCTAATGTTACTCATTATGATTTGGGGGCTTCGGTCCTCATATAGTACAATGAGAAGAACGAGACGCTCACGCTGCCGAGGCGACGACCGTTTCTCAAAACAAATTTATGCGGTTTTGTGAGCGCACGTTTGCAGTGTTTGGTCCAAAATGTAAAAATAGGCAGATTTTCCGTGTCCAGCCATGAAAATGTGTTTCTACTGTGTTTTCCTACTTTCAGATACCAGCTTTTTACCCAAAAGAAAACCATAAAGCACCACAGTTGCTCTCGGCCCAAGTGTATCTTCAGCCCTATTAAAAAACAACAATGGTGTTTGTGTTATCTTGTGAAAAACTTCCTTTTTATGAATCAAAGTGGTTTAAATACTCCACGGGATTAAGCAGATTGGAAGAAATGTGCTCATTGAAGATTTTTCAGATGATCAACACAAGTTTAAATCCATTAAGTTCAATAAGTAAATCAAAACCGTTGCTGTAGACGTCTACCCCATTAACCCTTAAAATCCAGAATAAACCAAGCGTTGATGAGCCTACACTAAAATCATATATGAAATGCAGAAAAACAAACAATATAAATGTATGTTGACTACACTGTGTTCATCTTAGGCAAACTCTAATTTCTTTGTAATGCATTTCTTTCGCCACTTAGAGGGTGCACTTCCTTTGAAAACCACCTTTTTTTTAAAAATTTTTATTTATTTATTTTTTTTTTTAAATCAACTCAGCCAAGTTGACTCCCACTGCTATTTGGAGGACGTTCAACACAGAACTCGTATCACATAACAAAAGGTAAACAACACCTTTTTGGCATGCTGTGGCCCCCCATGCTGGTTAAGTACTTACCTTAAGGTCATGTTGTATGGCAGGAAGAAATAAGTCAAGGTACTAAAGCCACCAAGGGTAGTTACTGGAGGGCTGCCCTTACTAAAACTATTTGCATATTCAAACAGATAAATCTCTGTGAATCCTCGGAGTGTTGAAGGAGGATGTATGTGTATGTGTGTGTGTGTGTGTGTGTGTGTGTGTGTGTGTGTGTGTGTGTGC
>CALSCE010010666.1:4958444-5017800 GCA_943593645.1 Bovichtus variegatus
TTTTTTTGCACATTTGTAGTTTAATCTGTGTGATTGAAGCCATAATCCTGATTATCTGCAGCTACATCCTCTGATCACAGTCACTCTTGATGATTTGAGGAATGACAACCACATATTTTTAGTATTTTTGAATTTCACTTCCAGCTGCAAAGCGAGCAAACTTTACTTTGAATGGTTCATAATTACCACCCGGGTGATATTTAGATTTCTATATATCATATCGGCGTATATGTCGGCGGATACGCAGCAACAAATGCCAGTACAAAGTATATTTGAAATCATTTAGAAACTGTGTCTCCCAATACCTCGTTTGTCCACCAGAGAGCGCCGACACGTTTAGTTTCCACTGTAAAACTCTCCCGCCATATAATTTAGTCACAATTCTGTAATAAGCAATTTTGACGTTCCTTTATCAAACATGTTTATGTTACGTCTGTGTTAAAAAGCAAGCTGATATCAGATTTCTTTTTTTCTTTTTAATACCTATACCAGCCTCAGAAATCCAGCATTGGTGGAGCATTTTAATGTCGGGGATTCAAAAGTTGAATGTTATTCCTTGATGATACTACCATCAATTAGCATTAAACTGTAAATATTGTCATTAAAAATCTGCAGTTCCTCTTTTACGATTTCTTGAATCAGGTGCAATACTTGTTGTTTCTCATTGTGTTTGATAATATGGCTTTTATGCATTTACTGTACACAGAAGCATCACCACACAGCTATTATTTCAGTTATAGACTCATCCGTCAATTATTTTACCAATTAATTAATTAGTTAGTCAACACAATGCCCATCACAGCTCTCCAGAGACCAAAGTGACATGTTCAAATTGATTGCTTTGTGTGATCATCAGTCCACACACACACACACACACACACACACACACACACACACACACACACACACACACACACACACACACACACACACACACACACACACACACACACACACACACACTCCATTTAAAATGACATAAAACAGAAAAGCAGAAAAACTTCACCTTTGAGAGGCTCGAACAAGGGAATGTTTGGGATTCTTTCTTAATATGTAAATTTTCTGACAATCAACTAACTGTCAAAGCTAGAAAGCAATTTGCACTTTTGATGAATAATGTAATATTAAAAAATTATGCTTGAACATAAATGTACTTGACCTATGCAGACCTCTATGTGCGTAAACACAGGACGAGTTTTATCGCAGCTCAGTCGGTCTGAACAGCTGCACTGGTGACGTGATGCGAATCTCTTTGTCTCAAATCTGCGACGCTGGAGCACCTTTTTCAAAGTGAGCGGGAGAATCAAAGCGCCTCGTCTACCCTGATGTTTACAGTGAGGCGAACAGCTCCCATCCGCGGGGGAAGAGCTTCCTCTAGTGGACAGATGCGGCACTACATCGTCTGGGTTCATTTTATACTCCTAATCCAAGCTGTTCTTTCATAGCACTGCATGCTCTTGTTGCCATTAAACTGCTAAATCCAGTAACTTGTTTAAAGCTATTGCTTTGTGCTGCAAATATTAACAGGGAGAAAGAGTTTGAGGTTTGGTTTTGTGTAGTAAATTTGTCAATTTTACAAATCTGGTGTTAGGAATTGAATAAACACAAAGGCTTCACGTCCATCTGTTTGAGATCAACCAGAGAGTGATTGATTGGGCCAGTTTGACTAGATTATTCTCGCCGACCCAAATGCACAGTAGCAGGAATAAATGTGTTGAGTTCGATTAAACGGCTCCACACACAGCGGGGATGCAAATGCCTTCAAGCTCAAAATCCACACACTCGTTTCATTATCACACAGCATTAGTACTATTATTATTTCACAACGAGAATCTCAAAACATCAACGTGGTACTTGGCCCAGATCTCACGTGAGCATTAAAAGGGCACTTGAGGAGGCAGATGAGGTAACCAGCCTGAGGCCTTGTTAACTCAGTGACCCCTCATGTCTTATAAAAACGGATCATTCAAGGTCAGACTTCTGCTGCTGCTCAACAACGTTCAACACAACCTGATCAAGAAATACCGGAAGTCTAGATGGGCGAGGAGACTTTAGAGGAAGCTCTGCCCTAAAAATCTGTTTCGCAAGAGCAATGATAAAAGCCTAAAAGCCCTCAAATGGTTTACAGCTGCGTTTTAAAAACACAGCGTTTATATTTTCTACAGCGTTTTTTGGCCCGGATAGGTGAGGCACACTTTTTGGAAAGCTTGTTGCTCCTTCGCAAGTCTGAGGAAACTTAATATATAAATAAAGTTGACTTACTTAACCATATTAAAAGATTATTGGAGACAAACGCGCACACGAGTCCAACAGGCTTCAATGACTTGTGTACTAATCAAAATGCACAAATCAATTTGGCTGCTGCTTCAACTTTCTAAACCCATTTAAACCGCTTTAATTGGTAATTACATTCATATTCCAAGCGACTTTCATTAGTACAGGGCCACGTGGTCTGTTAGGGCCTTTCCATTTAAATGTTTTAACGGCTACAACTGAAGCAAAGTGAGCGTTAGATGTTATTTTCTCTCCTTTGAAGAATGTTGGATTTCTGCATTTGTTGGCCGAAAATAAAAATAAAATAAAAAAAAGAAGCAATACACTTGACTGAAAAATAATCTTTTCCCTGTTGAGGATGTTTGTGCATATTTGATTAAAATTCATCAAGTTAGAAGAGACAAACTAGGAAGACTTTTGAGGATGTTACCGACGAAGGGCACTTAGAAGTTATCATGAGCGACTTACATTTCTCCTAAAGTGTATTTTTAAGCATATACTAAAAATGCTTCATAAAAGCAGCTTTTAGGCTTGAGAAGTTTTATGTAGAGTGATATCGAAGGCTTTGATCGGACAGTATAATGACTACTTCATTGAGAAATACTCCCGCTAATGATGTACTGCTGTGTGAATGAGACATTACATTTTCTGTGAGTCTGTGCGGGTGGCTTCAAGTTTAAAAAGGCACTGGCTTTCAATGTTTTTGAAATAACATTTATATAAACCATCAGAGGGTTTTGTTTTTGATAAGTGAAATTTGCCAAACGACCAAAAGGAAGTGCTGCATGTCAAAATTCGGCCACAGACAGAGAGATCACTCTGCCTGCAGGACTCTTCCCATCAGGGACCAACCCAGCCAAACCAAACACGCGTGTCAAGCAAACAAGAGAAAATATGAGAGAAACAGATGAGACGAGAACGAAAAACAGGATCAAATCTTGAGAGATGAGCTACAGAGGTGAAATCAGAGAGAAAGACAGGACGTGTGTGGGGGGGGGGGGGGGAGACCTACAGGTGTGTAAGCACTCGGTGACGGTGGTGGCGTCGATCAGGTAGCCATCACACAGACGACATGTGATGTGGGCGTTGATGTGACACAGCTTTATCTTCCTCGTCAGCATGTCGGGGTTCTGGGGGAGAAGAACAAAATTAGGTTTGGGGTTAAACTCATACGAGCTGACGGACAAGCAACCGTGCAGAGCATTTTGTTTTTTTATGATTTAGGTTAGGGTTGAATCATCATGAGTATATTCTACGTCCCCAATATAAACTTGTGCAAACATTTCCAGCATTTATGTGTGGATTTCAATGGAAAACTATATCAAAACACTATTTACACATTCAGACATTAATACTGTAATGGTTTCAGTCTGAGTCCTTTTTTTGTTTGCCACGTAAAAACATTTAACTAACTACATGTAAGTACATGTATTTTAATAAAAAAAATAATATTTTTTACGTAGACACTGCTACGTTAAAAAACAAGTAAATGCAGAGACCATAAAACGTATTTGGCTGTTTGCCTTGATATATTGGCATCGACTAACCATGGTCTTTTCTGACTTTGTTTTTCAGAAGGAAACGCTGGAGGCTCACAGGTTGGGTCTGTTTCGGGAGGCGGACCGTCCCGCAGGTACCCAGGTGACCCCTTCCCCAAAAGGTTTCAGGCTCAACCCCTGCGGATGCTCGTCCGTCCTACTAATCAGCGGGCAGCACTATGTGCCACCTCCTGCTCACTCATTGTGTGACGCTCTACAATTACAGCTAAATGGCTAAAGAGTAAATTGCATAACATCCCAGACGCTCGACTAAATGAAGTTGTACATTCTTCTGGTAAAGAGAGCAGGTAGCAGCATGGAAGGAAATCTTGAATCCTTGATGGTTTTACATTTTAGTTGAACCTAATTTTGCCTCAATAACCAGGAAGATCCTAAAAGTTATGTTCTTCTTTCACACATCATGATAACATAGCAGATCACTAGCACCTGCAATTTAAACACTGTATTTCAGTCCAACCCATGCCCTGTGTAGGCAAAAAGACAGAAAACGTTTTCTGCCAGGTTGATAGCGAAAAATCGTAAGAAGAAAAACTTTTGCGGGGCAATTTTGGCCAATTTTCGCCCCGTGTTTGAACTTTGGAGGCATCTTTTGACACAATAACAAAATAAATTGTTGCCCCGTTTATTGTTTGTTTTTTTTTGTTTTTTTAATGGGGCAAACGCCTTTAATTTGGGGGAAACTTTGCCCTCGATTATTCCTTTGTTAGAATTCCATGTTTTTCTTTTTTTAAATCGCTGCTTCCATCATCTGCATGTGTCTGACTTCTCACATAATATTTGAGTGAGTGGGCGAGTGAGGGATGGATAATAAAGTTGAAAGTGAATGTTGTTACAATACTTTTTCATACAACTGGACTGTTAATGTTAAGGAAAGATTGGTCACATTCTCACTCATAACAGTGTCGACCATGTACCCACTACTTTTAGCTTTTCTAGACATTCAGCCAGTATGTTCTCTGAACGATTGCAGCCATCTAGCTAATTATTTAAGCATTTATCCATTACTTTGAGCTATTTCAACCCTTAAACCATTTAAACCTAACACTTTTAGACATTTAAACCAAGCTGTTACTTAACTAACGATTTCAACCACTTATTAATTACTTCAAGCTATTTCAAACATGTTGCCGTTACTTTAAAAAGGTGAGCGGTTCAATTCCTCCGTTCGCTTGCTAAAAGCCTTCATGCACTCTTACATGGGCTTCATGTGCTACAGCTGACTTTGTGGATTATAGTTTTGTATTCATACATTGTCTTCAAATTAGTTGAGTTACTTCACTAAGACTGAAAAAATATCTCTGCCATGTCCTTCCGTGTGGCAGTGCGCATCATTAATGAGGCAGGCGACACACAGAGTCATTTAATGCTTTATTGCCACTTTTAAAAAGCAGACCAAGTGAACTAGGATCCGCTGTACGCCGTCTTTAGTTCAACATGTAACTGCAGGTTCACAATCAGAGGGCGAACAGGCAGCGACGGGGAGCTTGGGCGGTGATTCATGCTTTAAAAAGATGTAAATTAAAAAGATTTTTGAAAGCAGTGATTTGCTCCACAGAAGTGTGTTGAGTAACTGAAGGAGTAGCTGCGGTTTCGCTGTGTTTCTGGGAGTCTGAACAAACCGGAATACTGAGCTGATGTGTAAACGGTCAACTATCCTGTCGGCTCGGAAGTATTCATGAATTCCTTATTCCAGTTCCTGCAAATGAGATTCTGTTTCACTGCATGACACAGGCCACAGTTAAACCAAACCGGAATACACCTACTTGTAGACTGTCCATTAAACCTCTTTTTGAAAAGTTTTACCATTGCAGTTTGAGTGACTTGCTTTAAAATCAGTCAACAGTGAGTGTCCTCTGTCAGCTTCTGTAATCCACATGAACTTTGAGTTGATAAAAATACATTCACAAACATCTATTTACCATGTGCTCACAGCTTCGAGGGCGACAGTGCAGCCTGGGTTTTGCCTACACACGCTCAGCCCCTCCCTGTCCGATGACACAGCGTGACATGCGGACATTACTCAGGGAAGAAAGAAAACATGCCCTCCTCTCTCTGTGTGCCGATGTAAAAAAGACACAAGAACTGAAAATCAATCAAAGCTAAAGCAACATGAAAATTGTCTTCCTCCGTCTCTGCATGCTGTGTTTATTATCTTGTTGTTAAAGATGCTTTATCTCCCAGAAACAGTGTAACACACTTTTCCACCACTTAGCTCTCAGCTCACATGAGCAATAACGATAGAAATATAGACGCTTCAATGAAAACGTTTTAACTCAATAGAGTTGCTCTAAAAAAAAAAGGTAGAAAAATAAGCACGAGCTCTACAAACTGATAACAAATCTGTTATAAAAAAAACATCCTTTGTGATGTAATATCAAATCATTTTTAATTATGTTTGCATTGTTTAAAAGATGGATACACCTATAGAAAGTGCATCGCCAAATTGATTTAAAAAAATAATAATAATAATAATAATTCATACCATATTTGATATAAATTGATCTGGTCACAAAATAAAAATAAATGAGGATGAATGTAGAAAGTGTCATGTCGATAAATGTTAGTTTATCATGACTCATTATCCAAATTAAATGGCTGTTGATGGGCTAACTGACAGAATTTCTGGTCATCTATCAGGAATAACTTTTAAAATAACAAGAAATTCAAAGAGAACGTCAGAGCTGCAGTTTTTCAGAAAGAAGGTTTTTTTTCGTTTTTTTTTTTTGACAGATCTCTGGTTTTAGTTGGAGTATGGAGAAGAGACACCCTGAGGAGACAGTCTGGCTCTCCCCGGGTCATATTTACATTAAAGATATCCATGTTGCCAGGCCATGCATTCATCTTATTTGATGTTTTTTGTCTACCCTACCTCCTGCTAACCTGTCTCCTCCATCAGTCAAATCAACAAGCAGTTTGCTTTCAGCAGCTGCTCGACAGACTTGCTTTAAACAATAGGATACAATGCAGTTAATGTACAACTGCTTCTGTGTTTTTTGCTCCAGTTTTCTCACGGAGTAAAAACACAGCACCGCCCTCTGTGCGTGACGTGCCGACTAACCAACAGACCATAACAGCAGACAGATGCAGCACAAAATCATTAGATGTGAAATTACAGCCAGCTACCGCTAAGATAATGGCTGGTTGTGGCCGGTGAGACCGTGAGACAGTGAACATCCATCATTTAGAGGCTCCAGTCTGCTCTGAAAGCCTCGCTGGCTGCTGAAACCGTGGAAGCGTCTCGAAACTCCCGAGATAGATGTGAAGAAGACGTTATAATCGTTGTCTTTGCAGACGGATGAGAGGCTCCGACGTCAGCGTTTTAGGACTGACAAAAACCTTTTAGATTGATGATGGTGCATTTTTATCATCTCATGACTTTTTAAAAAGGATTTCATGAACCCAATATGTCAAGAGTTGGAGCTGGAATTATTAGTCAGTTAAAAATAAATACATTTGTTTCAGTTATTTTGCAAACAGAAATACCAAATATTCCCCGGTTCCAGCTCGCTTTGAAAAGTAAGATTTGCTACTTTTTTAGTCTCTTATGAGAGGAGATTAAATACATTTGGGTTTTGAATTGTCGGTCAAAGAAAACAAATTATCTTAACGTTACATTTTTCACCACCATTTTCTAAATATGCTTTATGATTTTGGACATTTAACAAATCAAACTATTATTTAGTTACTTAATAATAATCATCAGATTAATAAAAAAATGGACATAATTGCTCATTTAAAGTTAAAATGAACATTGGCGCCATGTCATTTCAGCATTAGCATTTATCAAGCTATATTTTCAAATGTCAAACCTTTGATTTATTAACTCAATTATAATTCCTAAGTAACATGTTGCATCCAGCATTAACATTTGGGATGCACATAAACAGGAAACTCTACTTTTACTAAAACAGCCAAGCCTCACTGTAAGCACTGATGAGAAACTAAACACAGCATTGACCCATGTCCATTAAAAGTCTGAAACTGTTGGAAACTCATCTAACTTTTGTTTCTGATGCTAAGAAGAAAAGAACACCAGTTCTGAGGGTTTTTCCTGCACTGATGAAGTACTGAGAGGAAGCCAGACGGTGTGGTTCTCACCCCTAATACCGCCATGCGTCGGCTGTGGATGGTGCAGCGGCCACGTCTCTTCCTGCGGTTGTGCGGCCGACAGTGTTAGCTCCTCATCATGGAGAGACTCTCATTGGAGCCTGTAACAGAGAAAGAAAGGAAAGATGTTGTTAAAAATCTGAAAAAAGGGGCAAACATATCACCTATAACCAGTTCGACGTTTAGGGGAAATATGCTTTATTGCGTTAGAGAAACATCGATAGCACTCTCATGAATAAATAGAAACCACAATTTGATGTTTTACGAGGGTGAAGCGCCAGGCTTTTTGTGAGCAGGAGCCGTTGCCAGGCAAACAGACTCCAAGAAATGAGGAATAGTATGTCACCTAACACCCCAGTACAATTGTGAATTGTGATTTTTACACTTCGGTTTTTGTATATATTAGCTACACAAGATATAGTGGATTAATGTGTGCGCTTTAGAGGTGCTCGAAAGCGGACTTTGTTACCTTTGGAAAAAGCCAGGCTGGCTGTTTACCCTTGTATACAGTGAATAAAGACTCTCATCCGAGTCCAAGCAAGAAAGAGAACAAGCATATTTGCAAAAGTGTCGGACTATTCCTTTAATTAAAAGCTCTACATTTGGTGTGGGGGTTTTTTGCTGAGCAACCAAAGCCAATCAGAAAGCTCCCTATAGAAAGTCCAACTGCAATAGAAACTCTCGGGAAGAAATACTTCACTGTTCCACCCACATGGTTTGAGTGACGAGCCAAATGCTATAATTGCTTGGCGGGAGAGAACAAACAAAAAAGAAGACGATCTCATGTATTTCCACTTAAAGCACACGTTTAACACTGTACAGTGTTCCTGGAGGTTGTGGTTGTCCTTCACTAAAGGGCGAAAGATTTCAGCCGTGACTCGTGACCTGACATCACTTCCTGTGATTCATTGCTTGATTGAAGGAGTCCGACCCCTCGAGTCCTGATGGGGGAGAGAAAGCCAGGCGAACACCCACCGCTGTTTCATCCTCCTCCAAACACTCATACACGGTTCAAAAATAAATAAAATAAAACAGCCTTTAAAGTCTCAGGTGACAACAGTAAGTCTGCCTCTGTCTGCTCATCAGACCGTGAAATTAGCCCAGTTAGTCGACGGAGATGAAATGTGGCGGGGGCTGCTGAGGACACACACACACACACACACACACACACACACACACACACACACACACACACACACACACACACACACACACACACACACACACACACACACACACACACACCCGCCGCCTATTATAGAGCCGCCACGCACTGTTGAGCTTCACACAGATGTTATCATCACATGACGCCCGCCGACTCCACCGTGATGTAATGTTTTATTTGTGCCTTGTTGGGGTTCACTTTAGGTCGTGTTCACGCCAAGCAAACTACGGAGTGTTTCCTCGTTCTGTGTAGTTTGCCTTGACAAGGTGTGGGAACATAAACTGTCAGTGCTTAACAACATGGGGGGGGGGAAACCTGAAATGTTGCCGCATGAGGGTATGAGAAGACGGATGTCGACATCTGCCATCAAGCAGTTACTGATGCTTGAAAAGGTCAACATGTATCAAGGGCAGATGCCAAATCTGGACTTCAAGACTGCATCTTGAAGTGAAGCGATCGTGGTGACAAAATCTGTCCACGGACAGAAATATACGCCTGGCGAGGTACTCGAAATGGCTGTGGTGGTTCCCGCTACAGCAGGTGTCTCCAGGAGCACATTCTGCCATGATGACACACACACAGACTGTCAAAATGTAAATGCATCATGCATGTTTGATCGATCAATAGAATAATTGTTGCAGCTCTAGTATGGGGCGTCCACATACTGTTGTTGTATACTTGTGGATTTTGAATGTGCTCTGAATGCAACGTCGGACATTCAGACCACAGATCTTTGCCAATGAAAAGATATTGGTTCAGTTTCTTTTCCTCCGCAGAGGTAGACTATAGGGATAACACTGGAGGCAAAAAATATGATATAAAAGAAGAAAATCAAACCACTTCTGAGTTCAGTTCAGGTCAGAGCTGAGGCTGCTGCATTCAGGGTCATTTGAGGACAGCAAAATACATAAAACAGCCTCTGCACCCACTGCAATACAAAGCCAGCTTTCACAGATATTATATTCGTCAGATATATATATTTCCTGCCTATCTCAGTGTCTGTTTCCAGTCTAATGAAGGCACAAATGCCATAAAAGAACAGATAGTAGGACAGGAGCATATTCAAAGCAAACTTTACTGCTTTAAAACTGTCCTTAAAATAGGAAAAAAAATCCATCTTATAGCTTGCAGAGCATGAAACCACAGAAATATTATTTGTTTTCTCAGGGAGGAGGAGGCAATAACTCTTTTCCCTCACATCCACTTGTAAATATGTTCCTAAAATGATGGGATTGCTCAGCAAGCAGAAGCTTATTCACACTTTTTGTTTGGTTGAATCATCGAGGGCAATGCTGTACATGTTTGCCATGCATCCCTCATCAAGGGCCACATACAACAGCTGAGTAAGAAGTCGGGTTATACCTGCATATTGTTGCTGTCTGGGTGGTTTATCTACTCTACTTAACAGGTGTTTACCAAAGTCTGTAAACATCATTGGCTGACAGTAAAAATTAAAGAGTGTTTTTTGTGTTTATTGCTCACGTCTGTTTTCCGTTTCCTGTTGAAGGACCGCAGAGAAATGTAAAGCTGAATGTCAGATAATCATCTCTGTGGCCGCAGTATGGAGACATTTCACCACAGGGTTGCAGTCAAATCCATAGTTTACGGTTTATGACGCTCTCGCTGATACTGAAACTAAAAAAGAGACGCAGAGATATTTAAATGTTAGGGATGACAACTGCAAAATGAGACTATATTAAACATTTAAAAAAATACAACACACCAGGGCTGCAACTAACAATTACATTATCATCACAGATTCATCCGTTGTTGTTTTTTGGATTAATAGCTTAATAGTTTGGTCTATGAAATAGAAAGCACTGAAAAAGTCCAATATGACATCTTCAAATGTCTCGTTTTCCTGACCAATAGTCCTTAACCAAAAGAAGAATTTACAAATCGGAAGAGGACACCAAAAAAAAAGGCAAATATTAATATCTGAGAAGCTTCAACAAGACAATGTTTGCTTTAAAAATGACTCAAATCTATTACCGTATTATTAAAAGTGTTGCCAATAAATTTTCTGTGGGTCGGCCAATTAATTAATTATTGCAGCTCCAATAAAAAATGACATCCAAAATTAATTTAAGCCTCAGTCTACATTAAGAAACCCCATCTATGACACATTAAGAGCTCCAGCTGACTGTGGTGAAAGTGAAATGACTGATGTTGTCGTGCTGTAACTACCGTAACCGTAGTGATTCACAATGAATGTGTAGCTTCATCATCACGCGTCCTCCCACTGAAACCTGTTAAGCAGCAACTGTTTCCCACAAACCCACTGACCAACTCTGCATTCACACCACCAGAAACAAGTCGCCCTGGTTCCATCAATCATCTCCAACCGCAAATATATCGCAGCTGCTTTGTTTCCTTATGCGCTGGAGCCTGCGTGTGGTTCATATTTCGCCTTATTAAAGCAACATGTGAAGTTTGTAGGAGGCAATGCTTAGTGTCCTGTGATGTCGTTCTTTTAATGGCTGTAAGACGCAGCAGAAGATGAAGAGAGGTACTCTGGTGAAGGCATGGGACGATGTGAAGACTTCATGTCACCATTATTCAGGCAAAAATTACTGCGATTAATATATTATATTATCCCGATAAACATCAAAATATGCTTAAAACTCTTAAAAAGGGCAGTAAAACATACTATAAATCACTTGGACTTATATTTTTATTAAGCAACAAATATTGTTATTGCATCACAATTTTTTTTATCGTGGATTGTGGATTTTTCACAATCCACGATAAAATCCTTTATCGTCCCATCACTACTCTGGCGGCATGTTTACACCAACACGCTCGAGACCCCCCAAAGGAGTCACAATAGTATATAAATATATATACACAATATATAAATATAAGAAAATGTAATGTTACAGGAAATGTATTCTTACTTTTCACAAATATTTGCTTTTTTTTAAAAAAAAATATATATATATTTTTTTTTTTTTATAAATAGTCGAAACTTTCATCTCTTTGTACCGCTTAAAACCCTTCAAACAAGACAAATATAACAAGGAACAAATCACTTGCTTAAAATTTGTTTCCACAGCAAATCCCCCTTTAATGAGGGGGGGTCACAGGTAGACGTGGCCTCATGTTTAAATCTTCACATGCTCAAAGGTTTGTATCCACTGCCCTAACTCGACACTCCAAACTTCAATAAGTTCCTTGCGTATACTGTGAGTGACATTACAGATGCTATATGCATGTTTTCAGTACAGTCTGTGGCAAATACTGTACACCCGTGGCCAAAAGTTTTGAGAATGACACAAATATAAATTTTCACAAAGTCTGCTGCCTCAGTTTTTATGATGGTAATTTGCATATACTCCAGAATGTTATGAAGAGTGATCAGATGAATTGCAATTAATTGCCATGAAAATTAACTTAATCCCAAAAATACCATTTACACTGCATTTCAGCCACAAAAGGAATAGCTGACATCATGTCAGTGATTCTCTCATAACACAGGTGAGAGTGTTGACGAGGACGAGGCTGGAGATCACTCTGTCGTACAATAACAGACTGCAAGCTTTTAAAAGGAGGGTGGTGCTTGAAATCATAGTTCTTCCTCTGTTAACCATGGTTACCTGCAAGGAAACACGTGCAGTCATCATTGCTTTGCACAAAAAGGGCTTCACAGGCAAGGATATTGCTGCTAATAAGATTGCACCTAAATCAACCATTTATCAGATCATCAAGAACTTCAAGGAGAGAGGTTCAATTGTTATGAAGAAGGCTTCAGGGCACCCAAGAAAAGTCCAGCAAGCGCCAGGACCGTCTCCTAAAGTTGATTCAGCTGCGGGATCGGGGCACCACCAGTGCTGCTTGCTCAGGAATGGCAGCAGGCAGTTGTGAGTGCATCTGCACGCACAGTGAGGCGAAGACTTTTGGAGGATGGCCCGGTGTCAAGAAGAATAACAAAGAAGCCACTTCTCTCCAGGAAAAACATCAGGGACAGACTAATATTCTGCAAAAGGTACAGGGATTGGACTGCTGAGGACTGGGGTAAAGTCATTTTCTCTGATGAATCCCCTTTCCGATTATTTGGGGCATCCGGAAAAAAGCTTGTCCGGAGAAGAAAAGGTGAGCGCTACCATCAGTCCTGTGTCATGCCAACAGTAAAGCATCCTGAGACCATTCATGTGTGGGGCTGCTTCTCAGCCAAGGGAGTGGGCTCACTTACAATTGTGCCTAAAAACACAGCCATGAATAAAGAATGGTACCAAAACATCCTCCGAGAGCAACTTCTCCCAACCATCCAAGAACAGTTTGGTGACGAACAATGCCTTTTCCAGCATGATGGAGCCCCTTGCCATAAGGCAAAGGTTATAACCAAGTGGCTCAGGGAACAAAACATCGAAATTTTGGGTCCATGGCCAGAAAACTCCCCAGACCTTAATCCCATTGAGAACTTGTGGTCAATCCTCAAGTGGCAGGTGGACAAACAAAAACCCACAAACTCATTGATTATGCAGTAATGGGCTGCCATCAGTCAGAATGTGGCCCAGAAGTTAGTTGACAGCATGCCAGGGAGAATTGCAGAGGTCTTGAAAAAAAAAAAGGGTCAACACTGCAAATATTGACTATTTGCATACACTTAATGTAATTGTCAATAAACGCCTTTGACACTTGTGAAATGCTTGTAATTATACTTCAGTATACCATAGTAACATCTGACAAAAAGATCTAAAGCCACTGAAAGGGCAAATTTTGTGAAAACCAATACTTGTCATTCTCAAAACTTTTGGCCACGGGTGTAGATGCACGTGGATAATGTTTACCAGAGGTTGTTCTGCTTTGGGTCATTAAGTAGAAACGGTAAATAAAATCCTGACAATCCCAAAGATTTCTAGCAGGGAAATGTTTCTACAACTATGAGAATTCCCCCACAATAGGCTGAAGACTAATTGATATGACTGGTGCTTATGAGTGGGACTATATGTCAAAACACTGGAGTGATTCCCAACGATTAGTTCGCCCTGACCCTTTTCATGTCGAAATACATAGTCTGAAATCCACTTGGTTTCTAGTAGTCTCTTTTACATGATTATTCTATAATAACGGCTGCTTGTAATGCTGGTGAATGGGAAAGTGTTGCACCAGTCACTCAGAATAAGAGGATCAGCTAAACGTGAAACATTTAAGGGTTGATTTTCTTTGTTTATATAACAAAGCGAAAGCAGAGTGGAGTCTAGCTTCCTCTCAGAAGGGCAGAATGAGCCACGCAGGTGAAGGAGGAAGGCTTCAGTGGTATACCTCTTCCAGGGTGAGAGGTCGGCTGCCCTATTTGATCCCTGAGAAGTGCAAACTGAGCACATCAAATGGCATTTCACAGTTTCCTAGTTACAGTCTGCCACGCACAATTGTTATACCTCGTAATAAAAGAATTCTGCGCTATCATTTTCACCCCCGGCAGCTTCAACAAATAAATGTAAACGGGTACAAGATGGTGAACTGTGCAACTATCAATTGGAAACAAATTCACAATTCACACCTTCAGCCAAAGTTCTGAGGCAATGACACAATATTTACTGCTGAATGAAGATGATGATGTGCCTCGATAGCCATGTTTAAAATGCTGCATTTAGTTAACAAACACTATATGATGTGTAGTTGCAAAGCCTCGACATAAGCCATCAAATACAGAGATGACGAATAGAAACATGTTTTTCTCAACAGGCCGGAGATTGACAGACCATGTTCAAGACTTTATCAGCTTCTAGGATAAAGTGTGAGCTCCAAACCATTGTGGTTTACCTGCTTTAGAGGTTTTATAGACGCAGCAACAGATTTAGCAGCATTTGCTTCTGGTTGTTGTTATTGTCAACTTTCTTTAATGTATGCAATTGAAGCTGCGTGCAAAAGCCTGCTATTAATGTAGAGATATACGGAAGTGGTGCTAAGTGAAAACTGCATTCCTGTGCCACGGTTAGTTACATACAAGAGTCCTGATTTTGTTTTTTAAACATAATTACTACCAGTAAAAGAAACTTAAATTACTAATCAAAGCTGAATCAAATTGATTACAATATGTTTTGAATCACAAAAAAATATGGGCCACAGGTGAAATAGAATAAAATAATTAGAATAATGTCCAGCACTGCAGTCTAGACTACGTGACCTTTCCTCTGTCCTTAACATCACCCTTTGAGATAAAATGTACATGTATTGCCCGAGCGTCTGGTAAGTCTCTACTAACATCACCGTCCGACGACTTCAAGCTCTCATTTATCCGTGTTCACATGTTTAAATACTGATTTTAGGGTCTGCAGTGTTGGTACTGTGACGACAATGAATGCACTTGATGCTACGTGGCTTCAGTTCTAGCAGCAGAACTAACTTTGAGACACTAATAAAAAATGTAGTCCGGCCTCAACCAAAAAACACTGATAGAAGTCGTCTGGATACAGCTTAGTCTGGAGATTAACAACGTTTGCAGTCAATCATGAGCTGAACAACTGTCTCAGTAGCTGATAAGTACACACGGACACACACAGACAGACACACACACACACAGACATACACACACACACTCTGGCATCACAAAGAGCCCCTGTTGGCCTGCCTGTGGGTATTGGAGTGTTTGGCCTCGGTATAAATTGGCTGCCAGCTGGAGCGACGGACACTGAAGGCCTGCATCAGTGGACGGAGCCAGGAGGAGAGGCCTCTTCTTGTTGTGGGAGCTAGCTTTGGCTTCACTTCAAAACACACACACACACACACACACACACACACACACACACACACACACACACACACACACACACACACACACACACACACACACACACACCCACACACACACACACACACACACACACACACACACACACACACACACACACACACACACACACACACACACTGCTCTTGCCCAACTGTAAGAATTCACACATCCACCGTCCCACACACACAGTTATTGTCTCCTCTTAATTCTGTTTGATGGCCCTCAATCCTCCAGCCAGGATTCGGTGCCTGGGGAAATCAGGCAGACAATAGCCGCGATCTAAAGAGAAGCAGACTGCAGCCGGCCAGGAGGCCGTACGCTCTGCCAAAAAACAGCAACACTTGAATAATTGAGCTTTGAGTTTAGGTTGTGAAGGCCAGGAGTGAAGTTGGTGAAACTAATGTGTAATACATCTCGCAGGTCAGACACAAACACAGAGAACAAACCCCAAAAAAAAACAGAAACTCCTGGCTGTTTCTGCTTAGCTTAGTAAAGATCAGATTTACATTTTTCTGTGTAATTTAATTGTGGAGTCAGTGGCAAATGTGAAAGTTGAACGTGTGGAAACCATTTGACGAAAGTTTCTTCTGCCGTGATCATGCGTGAATGAGAGCAAACTCTCAAGGGAAAGACATTTTCTCTGCTTCTTTACTTCAAGTTGTGAGACCATCAGAGTGGTGAGGAGGAAGAGATGGTACATCAAGTACTTCTGTCAGAAAGTCTCTCCTGGAGGCAGCGGACAAAGAAGCAAACAAGATTCAGACATCTTATCAAACTGACGAGATAGAAAGTCAAACCACAGGAGAAAACTTGGATTGTATGTAAAAAGAATTAGTCTACACAGACTATGCAAGGTGACCTGGAGGCAACTTTAGTGCTCTACAATCAACTTCTAGCCCCTTTGTGATAAATTAATTATGTCTGAGAAGACCAGAAGTAATAAAAAGAATAAAAAACAGGGTTACTTTTGTAATCCCATTGTTGTTCCCAATTGGTCCCTTTCATAGCAAAGTCAAGCCACTTTGACGTGAGCCGCAATAACTGCATTAAACTCAGGTCAGGAGAAGATTCATGAGTTACCCAAACCAAGTCGCAGCGGGTCCTTCAGATTGGACCCGATGAACATGTTTACAGCAGAATCAGTACGCTCATCTCTGTTAGAAAATGTATTATTGTGATGCTTAAAGTAGGAGGAAACCCATTCACAATGAGCTGTGTGTCTCCCTCCATGTGTGGAGATTAAACAATACAACGAACTGTGTGGACCAGTGGTGGGTTTCATCATGTACGCCAGTCTTTACTCAGGCGTAGATGAACAAACTAGATTCTAAAGCGGGGACTAGGCAGATTAAAGCGGTAAAATTCTCTAGGTTAGTGGTTTCTTTCTGGAGCTTCGTGCTAAAAGGGTTGTTGATTCCCAGCAGATCTACTAGTACAAAAACGCCCACACTCATGACACTGTAAGGAGCTTTGGATATACGCTTCCACTAAATGGCATGTGGGCTTCTGGGCCAAATGGGCTTATTATCCAGCTCCTTCAAGTTATTAAACACGGGCGCTATTATGGAGCATGGGGTGTCCTACTGTGCAGACACAGACACAAACACAGCCTTAACATAAGGAGAAGATATCAAAGAGTAAACAGTCTTAAAGCCCAGAGGCTCAGGACGCATTGGCCACCCCGACGGCAGGAAGACGAAAGAGATAAGCTTCAAATGAGGAACAGAGGCTCTGAAGAAATCTGTAGAAACATGTCGAGTCCTCTCCACATCTCCCTGTCCCCATCTGCTGAAGTAATACATTGAGTGCTGATAATTATTCAGATTTTATTTCTAAGAACTATATATGGCGTTACGTCATAGAGCATGTGTGACTGTCTATTGTTTGTTTGTCTGTCAGCAGGATTGCGAAAGAACTTACTGGCCTGATTTTCATGATCATAAAAGGCGGATAAACTAATTATGTTTCACTTTTCATTAACATTGGAGACGCGTTCATGTGGTGTCAGAATAATCCGGAAAATGAGTTGCAGACTGGGATATTCACGTGAACGCCACCCCCTCAAGTCGGAACAAAATCTTGGAAACAGCCATCAAGCTGTTGTTTGAACACTACACGTACATGCCGTTTCCACATTACGACTTAAAAGTTCATGAACACACCAAAGTCGGACGAACGACTTCCCAACTCTCTGGAAATGGGAGCCTCTGAGGGGCATGCGAATGAACCAACGGCCTTGGCGGAGGTCTGCAGATCGCTACAGCTCCTTTAAGTAAAGCTTTATTTCAATCTCACTGACATCTTTGGTGCATGTAGCGGTGCCGTTTCTGCAGGCTTTTCAAAGACATCTCCTGACAATTGAACAGTGAATAGTAAAAAAATATACATATAAAATTATTTAAGGAAAGTGCTGTTGTCAGTGGAAACATCAAATGCATCAAATCCTCGAGGACTGGGGTGTTCTTTTTGTGCTACAAGGTGGGTGTTTACAGAGCCAATGAAACAGCTCTTACCAACCTGCTGCAGGCGACATCAACACTGTTTAACATTAACAAGTGATAAAAAAAACACTTTTTTATCATATACATACAGAAGATTGAGGATCTCTTTTCTACAAGTGATTGCCTGAGTTCACAGCTCTGTTAAGCTCCTGAGAACAGCAGGACTCTTAATCAGCCACACGTACTGCAGCTACAGCCATCCACAAATGCAACTGCAAACACTGATAACCTCTCCTGAGCCTAGACACCCTTTGGTCCAGAGGTTTGGGATTTATGATGATGATGCCATCAACTCCCGAAAAAAACCTGGAAGATTAACATGACTCTGCTTCATTAATACGCAATTCAATTCGGCATGAATGCAATCCACCAGACGGTACTGATACCAATAACAAAAAATAAATTCAATTAAGTTGTTAAATACATGTAATGAGCACATTTGCAACAAAGCAGCTGTAAACGTTGAAATTATTACATTCATAGAAAGCAGTTTATTTCTCAACTACCACAGCCTTTTCCCAGAATACAAGACTGTGTAGACCTCCAGGATATTTACTCTCATGGCTATTAAGACAGTCAGATTACGCTGTACTTTTGAAGGTACTCCGCTACAATGCAGCGTGGTAGAACTATTATGGATCTCCAGTTCAGTATGTATACGCAGCAGATGGGCTGGCAGCATACATTGATAGCAGCAACTCAAAAGCAGCTTAAAGAAAGAGAAATGAGTTAACTACATCGTCGACCTCGAGACTGCCTTTTGTGACGAGTGGATTAGATAAAAGGCTGTCAGAGGACTGAATGTGCCTGTTGTTTCCTCACAGAAATGTCAAATACTCCCTTTCTTCTTTCATGTCACAGCAGTAAGCCTGGCTTTGGTTGCAACAGTGTAATCTTGGCTACATGTTGTCAAGATGCAAAGCAGCCCTTCTCTATCCCAGATAATCATCCCCGGGACCCCCAAATGATGCTTTATTTTGGGTTGTGGCTGCTGCGTTAGCCACATGTAGGCCAGTTCTCCAGTCACATTTAACAAACTGGTGTCTTCCCTGTTCTAGAAAGCCTCTTGTCCGGCGAAATATTTTTTGGCAGATCCCTTATATGGATACAGCGGGCACTTTAAAAAAAGGTAAACAAATACTTCCAACCATGACAGCTGCATGAAAGTAGTTCATTTAAAACATAATGTATATTGAAGTATTGATTTGAATGCAAAATATGGATAATTTGACCACGAATGCTTTGTAACTTCACGGCAGAATTCAGTTTGTGTGTGTAGTTATAGTGCAGGTGTAAATAACACGCAACCATAAGTGACATATAGTTTGCGAGAACTCATTTACATAATGAAACAAAGACTTGAATGTTTCATTATGCTTGTAATGGAGGAAAATGAGGAACTTATTGCAGTGGCTCTGACTAAAGCTTAGTGCAGACTGAGTGAAATGACCCAGAAGTATCTCAGTGGCAGCCATAATAAGAGTTGGTGAAATTCTGCTAAGGAAAGGAGCTTCAATGCTTCCTTTCTCATCTCCTTTAGAATAGGGTACACCGGGCCATCCAAAAGGAAATAATGCCATCCCACAAATCCGTACGGCAGCAACAGGTAAAGCAACGCACCATTCGGCCATCAATAACATCCGACGTCGCTCTTCACTTGACTTGAACAGCATCGAGTTTGTCACCGTACTTATTTTCTATGTGGTGTAAATAAAGTTGCAAACATCCATATCCTAGTGTAAGTGCAGTCAGACTCTCTTCCGTCTTTTATTAAGTCCTTATGAATTCTCCTTCACATCATGACGTTTCCCATCGAGGGAAAGTGTTTAGGAAAAGATAGGGCGACAACAGTCTTGGACAAAAAGTGTCTTGCAGGATTTCCTGCAGAGGTTTTTTGTTAAGATGCTCTTCCTTGCCAAAGTCATAGGAATTATTACATTTCAATGAAGTATAGTATTAGGCTTATTAAAGCTCAGGGGAAACGAGCAGCGCCGCTACAGGAAAGGCCACATATTTAATGAGGTAGGTGATTTTTTTTTTTTAAACTGTCACCTAGTAACTAAATTAATAATTGATAAAAAAAAAAGGAGGAGATGCATCAGGATCTGTCAGATTCAGCACAGCAGGTGATTGACAGATCAGTCACATAGTACGTTCGCTATGAGCAGTTTGTTAGTCATCTCCATCAGGTGCTGATGCGTGTGGAAACACCTCCCCGCTGCACCGCAGGTCGGACATCAGGTTCAAGTGAGTTTGATTCTGACCAGGTGGACATATTTGCTGAGTAGAGATCAGACTTCTGGGACCAGTGGGACAGGGACAGTGTCCAGGTTCCTTGACTTTAAGTGCTGTCAAAAGCCTCTTTATTCAAGCACGGCAACACAAATTTCAGGATCCCTGTTCTATAGGCTGAATATGTGAGTCGGGATGAGAAGTCAGGCAATTACACCCAATGACACGGCAAATAAAGATTTTGTTTGCAATCATGACAGCGGGGACATTAACCACAACACAGTGTTACCGTGTCGCCTCTAAATTGTGGCTTGCTGGGTACATTTTTACAGCCTCACGAAATACACTCACTTCTGCCACGAGTTGGATTTTTACAGGGCGTTTCTTTTTCTGTGAGCTAACCCTCCTGCAGCGCTCTAAATAATCTGCACAAAAAGCATGATTTAGCACTGAAACAAGCATGTGTCTGTTGGAGGAAAATCAGAGGATTATCTTCTATCAGATAAAAGAGTCTACACATAATTTCAAAAGGCCATAACTTAGTGATTTAATGTTCTGAATATTATAATGAAATGTCAGAGATTAAGCTATTATATTGTAGCGCCGAGTGTGTTTTTTACGACTGCTGAGAGCGTTTTATTAAACTGCTGGAGTAGTTTTAAATGAGTTTGATGCTAGACCTTTAATCTATGACTGCATCATACCAGATACAATGGTAATCCAAAATATTTTGCAGAACTGTGTAAATTGTATTTATTCACAATATAATAATGCAGAGCTGCAATGATTAGTCGACTGAACTATTTTGATAATGAATTTATCGTTAAAAAGCAAGTTTTCATGCAAAAATGCTTTTTTCAGCCTCTACAATATGGAGATGTTCTGCTTTTCTCAGGTTTTTTTCATATTCGACTGAATATATTTGGGCTTTGGACTGAAAAAAAAAAAAAAAAAAAGACATTTCAAGACATCACCTTGGACTTTGAGAAACTGGGATGGACATTTCTGACATATTTAAAAGACCAAACGACTAATCAAGAAAATGATCGGCAGATAAATCGATAATGAAAACAATGGTTAGCTGCAGCCGTATAATAATGAATCTGCAACAAGTTAATGACTCTTCCCATCCTTTAAATTTGTGGTTTTATTGTGAAAATGTTAATTGTGATACACCTTACTTCCCCCAGTTAGCCTGCATGTTCCGCTTTAGTTAAAGTGACACTCTCAATGTTTTCTAATTACCGACCACGTGTCACTTTAGTGACGAACTTACTACACTTACCCTGCCTGTCAGAAATGTCACTTCTTTAATAAACTCAGTGCTGACAGTGAGTCCACCACCTGCCACTTATCCTCACACTGCCTAAGTACATACTGTATTTTAAACCTCTATTTACCCAAGGAGGGTTTGCCGAGCATGTATTTTCTTTCAACATTGCTCTGCTTTATATTCTTAGTTACACCCAGTAAAAACAGACACCTACAACTTGCAACTCAGCCGCTCCACTTGTGCGACTGGGAGTTTGGTACTTTGCATTAAAGCCACATGAACAGCAGCCGGTCAGGCAGGTGGAAGGAGCTCGTCCTCTATCCTGCCTTGGTTTTCTCAGCCAGACGAGGCATTCAGACGCAAAGTACTATGATCAGAAGCTGGAATCAATAACCTTCGGTCATTTAAGCGACGGCCTCTACAAGCAGTATTTTGTTTTTCAAATTGAGGCCTCATTACCCTTAAGACCTTTACTTCCTGTTGTAAAGAAGATGCTACTCTTCTTTTCCCTTATACCATTGATTTTACAGCCGCAAGTAAAAGGATCTGATGACAGCCTGTGGTAAAGATAATGTGAAATTACAACTAAGCAGTAAGAATAGTATAACCTAAATGGAATGATGTAAAATAGGGCTACAACTAACAAGTACTTTCACTATCAATTAATGTCCCGATTATTTACTTTAATTGCAAACTATAATCTGAATTTTTCTGTATTTTCCGTTAAAGTGACATCTTTAGAAAATGACATGTTTTTGCGGGCCAACAATCCAAATCTCAAACATATTCAATTTACCATCATTAATATAAGATTACAAAAAGCAGCAAACTGCAGCAAATGTGTAGTTCGCCGCTTCAAGGGTGACTTTTACGATTAATTGGCTTTAAAAATAATTGACATTTGCTGTTGATTGACTAACCAACTGATCATGTCAGCTCTAAAGTAAATTCATTTATATTTTATGACACAATGCAATTCATCCAACTTCCCAAAACACAGCCAATAATGACTAATGGCTGTATTAGTATAACATAGCCTACAAATAACTGGAATAAATATGTACATTACAACTGGAACCAAACAGATTTACAGTGAAAAATAATTAGAATTCAATGTGTAATAACTAACTAATAACTGTGGGACTAATAAACAAATATCTTATCTTAAATCATATATTGCGATGTATCACGGAGAGGCTGACCTTTTGTCATTCATCTCTAAAAACTAAAACTGACTCACTACCTGTCACTCTGAACTCATTTTTCTAATTATTTCGCCACCACATGAATGCAGCACAGATGCCCCATCTCGCAATGTTAAATTAAATGAAACAACATTTGTGTATACGCCCTGTGATTCGGATCCACTCCTAAATTCAATGTTTTCTTCTACGCCCTTCTACTAAGTTTCAAAATCGGGTCAGTAGTTTTTACTGAAGCCTGCTGACAGACAAACAAACTGAGTCGAAAACATAACCTCCTTGGCGAGGTAATTATACAAATGTTGAAAATAAAAAAAATGGCAAATGTTTGCTAATCTTTCCTTGATAAATAACTGAAATGATGACCAATTGTCCGCTCATTTTCTGATAGAACAAATATTCTATCAACTTTCAACACCAACCCCCTCCACTGAATAACTTCTTTAAGGTTATAATTCCTTATTTGTTGTCTGTTAGAGATTGGCAAATGGAACAAATGGCAATTATTTCCCATTTCCATTCCTCGGAGTAAACATATTCAAATGCGCCATTCAATCTGCGGTGGGGAAGCGACTTGCTGCAACACGGAGGATGCAATGAGCCATTACGTGGGCTTGTTGGTTAACAGACTTGCAGCCGGGTAGCGCAGTCTTGCTTTTCCAGTTTTGACCACAATCTGTGGTCTCCAGGCCGCAGGCAAAGACAGGGTGGGTCGCACACAGACACAGAGATGACAGTTATTACCCATTTACTGTACACGCTGGGTTTGAGTACATGGCAAGCAAGTAATTAATTCCTCGTTTGGCCCACCGGCGTTCAATTACAAATGCTTTCTGTGCTCGTTAAAATGAAAGAGAAGCTAAATAGTGCCGTCAATTTTGCGTCAGACCTTCGCTGACCAGTTTTTAATCAAACAGCTGACAGAACACTAAATAAAAGCTGACCTGTGAATATTGTCTGTTTGACTCTTTCAAGAGGGCCTGAGGCCAGAATAGAAGACCAGGTGAAATTGTGTGTGTTGCCATACAAAGGTGGTGTTGGTGGTGTGCTGATGAAATAACCATCTCCTAACAAAACTTCAATCTCACATTCAATTTTTATGAATCATATACTTCTTTCTAAAGTCTCATTTCCATGCCAGTGAGAAGAAGCTAAGCACTCTCTGTCCCTAACACCAATCCTTTTTAAGTTTCCTGTGAAATCACTCAACTGAAAGCTGAGTGGACAGTGGGACTCCAGTGAGTACCGTTAACATAAAGATCTAAAATGCCCAATATTTATCTGACCTGTCTTATCATTGTATCTGCAATGATGTTACATGAAAAGTAAAACAAAGAAATTTCAATCTCAAGTTTTGTTTTTTATGTTGAATTAATTTTCTTTTCTTCCTGGAATAATAATAATAATAATAATAATAATATCTACAGCATACGAAGTGATATCATTTAAATGTTGGTGATTTTCTGCTTTACAGGATTGGCAGTTAAAATCGGAAAAGATTCCTGCACTGAGAACTGATGCTAATGGGGAACAAGCTGTGGGTGAAATATTGGCTAAATATAAAAGAAAACGGGCTCATAAGAAGAAGGAGTAATATGTCAGAAACCCAAAGTTGTAAAAGGTGAATAATGCATTCAGCAACGTCCTACTTTAGCTCCATCAACTGCTCCAAAACATGTGCGAGCTAAACCAAACAAACACACAAGGTTTGGTGTGACTAAAGTAGCTAACCTTTCCAAACCTTTAACATCTATAAACTACCTTTATACACAGCAAGCTAATATACAAATCAATCAAACTGGTTTACAGGAGTTGAGTTGGAACCATGAACTGCATTCAGCGGCGCACTCTTCCATCACATGTACAGATCATTTGCCAAGCATCCTATTAAATGAATATTATAACATTAATTGAATATTCCCAGAATTTCGCATCCCTGAGGTTACATCCCCTGAAAGCCCAAAGAGAAACCCTTCCAGAGCAGCTTTCAGCATCCAAACACTCACTGTACACGGTCATCATTAAACTGTCTGAGCTAACAAGTGAGTCTGGAAGCCTCCCAGCTCCTGTTTATAAGCCCGTCACCGCACTACATAACAAACAAGCTCAAAAATGTACCGTGGAGCGCTAAGAGAGACTTCTACACTTAAGAAGAACCTTGTTCTCCCTGAATAAAAGCTCAGGAATAAAAGCAGACGGGACATCAAATTTAGAAAAAGAAAAAAGGGAAAGTAGCCTTCTGAAACGCACGATGTTCTCTCCACCTAAATCTGTCTCAGGGTCTGTCAGCCTGTGTTTTTAATGTCAACATAAAAGCAAGGCAAACCATTTAAATTCACACAACCTGTTGACGACCGGTTACTCAAGATGTTGACATAAAACAGATACGATCAGTGAAAGCACAAGCAAGGCCGGAAATCTCATCTGGGACAGCCAGCGTGGCCCCACATGACCCCACAATATTAATCTGCACTGATTTCATGTGTATTATTGTGTCCTCTGGTCTAAATGCTGCTTATTATAATTCTCTGTATTCTGGCTACAAAGAGAATGCTTCATCCCACGGCCAAAGTCTAATTTAGACATTTTTGCTCCCATTTCTGTCAGTGAGAGATTCCTATGTCCTCTAGTCTAAATAGTAACTCTGGAAATGTATCATCACTATTGGATTCAGAGCGTTTTCTTGACCTATGGTCTTAACACTGTACTGCAGTAGGCCTTTCCATGGCAGACAAAGTTTCTTTTTGTAACTGCTTGCTACAGTTAAGAGCTATTGTTCCCTGAGCTATAAAAAAAAAAAAAAAAAAAAAAAAAAGAGAATTTCAAGAGAATGAAAATATGTTGTCTCTAAATTCTGCATCACTGTAGTTTATTACAATTAGTTTCATGTTTGCAGCCGGGTCGCATCAGAAAGCCACAACTGATCCCCACGTCTTTGCTCAGTATGTTGCTTTAGAAACTTGGTGACGTTGCGACTACGTGCATGGCTGCTTGGTAAACTACTGTATCTGGCGAGCTAACCACTAGTGCGCTAGCCTGTCAGTCACAAATAGCACTGCAAGCTTCTTTGTATTTTTCTCCTAACTGGGCCATTTCCCCCCTGGCATTTTGTTCTCCGGATTGTACATAAGAATAAAGAGTTATTAAAAAAAGGGGGGGGGAGCACTCTGAACTAGCAAGCTTGCCAACTGGCAGCTGATTGGTCATTTTGGACTCTCCATTAGGGCGTGATTGGACGAATAAATCAGGAATCGGCAGTCATTGGGCTGTTAACATATCGCCCAACCCTGCTCTCAATCTCTTTGAAAAGGTCAGCACTATCGAGACTGCTTGAAGCTGGTCAACGGCGCACATGTGTCAAACAAAGTTGAACTTGTCGTGAAACTGAGGGATTTACTGTGTGCACATTCTGCTGAACTCAGCGATCTCTCAGTTTTGAAATGAACCAATTTTGCCGCAAAATTTCACTGGTTTAGGATGGTGGCGAGGCCGGGCCTTCGTGTTCAGGCCGACAATACTGCTGTATGACAACAACAACAAAAAAGTCAACCCCCCCCATTTACTTCAATGGGACCTCTGTGTTGACACAGTCTCAGCCACTCAGCAGAGAGGGTGAAGTCCAGTGAAGAAGCTCAACTCTGGCTACAACAAAATGCAGCGTCAATGGAGGATACAATGACTGTTGCTGTGATAACTTTACAGAGTTGATAATAAACACAAAAGGAGGTTCCATTCAAACACAACAACGCAGCTCCTTGACATCTTTGACTCAGTGTCATTTTCTGTCTGATTCTCTCTGTTTGCCTAAAAGGCTTTTCCACCGCACAAATAATTTGGTTTTATGGAGTGTAGATAACCAAAAGTTCTAACAGGATAGAAAACATACTGGACTGTCCGGTCCAAATACCATTTTGGCTTCACGGTGTTGCTGAATACTGGAACGGTAATCTAGTTCACCGTTTCTACAGAATTCATTTCTCAGTTCTTATCAAATGTTCAAAGAAACTGTTGAGGAGGAGAAAGTGAGAGGATTTAAAACAGCTTCTCTAAACTGCAGCTTGATTTGTAGGCGAGTGATTCTCCACAGTTGCTCGGTGGCTCATTTAGGAAGCTGCCCGAGATAATTTCCTGTCACAAGAAAAAGACTAATGCATCTTCTGGAGTTTAAATCACGTCTTACTTTTTTCATTATCAAGCAGTCCTAGCTCAAAAGAGGCCATATCCTGACTGCCCAGTGGGACCATTAGCAGAGTGTGGACACATGTTTGGGAGTAATGGGTCAAAATAAATGCCCTTTTGCTTAATTTGTAGTCATCATGCATTATAAATCTTACCATTGCACTAAAAAAAACTGATTAGATGTTATTCAATTTCAGGTCAGAGGTCAGCTGCGGGTCATTTAGGGTTTCCCTGCAAAGTAAGCAGAAACCTGACATGCTTGGCCGGTGTGTGCAGTCTTATGCAACAGCCATATCATATGGGATCTCTTGAGTACCAGCCAAGCAACAATTCAGCTGGCCAAGAACCATCATCCAGGTCAGCGAGGTCCTTCAGTGGGCTTTGAGCGCAGCCCAGCACGATGACGTTCAACTTTAGGGCTGCAACTAACGATCATTTCCACTGTGGATCATTTGGTCTATAAAACGTCATGAAATAGTGAAAACTGTCCATCCCAGTTTCTCCAAGTCCAAGCTGACATCTTTAAAATATCTTGTTTTGTCAGTCCAAACCCAAACATATTCACGATATATTCAAGATATAAAAACAGAGAAAAGCAGGAACTCTCTAGATTTGAGAGGCTGAAACAGCCTGTTTCTGCCATTTTTGCATGAAAAATTCCTTTACAGTTGATTGAATATCAAAATAGTTGCCCATTATTTTGTGATCGACTAATCAAGTAGTCGACTAATTGCTGCTGCTACAATTCAGCAGCATTTTCACGTAAAAAAATTAATCGCTCACCGGTTTACATTACAAAGTGTGAGAAAAAGGATGGCAGACAAGACCATCCTTTTACTTCTGATTGATGTTTTATAGATTTAGATTCAGGTGTCAAGCTGCTACACTTTTCCAAAAAAATGTATTTAAAAAAAAGCCCTTCCAGGAGAAGCTGGACTCCGATCCCTTCCCTCTCTGATGGTATAAAGCATCAGAGAGCGGCTCGGCTGTTAAAACACAAGCACACTGGGTGCAGTTTAGTAGCAGCATGTTGCAGGATTTGAGGCTATTGAAGCTCACAAAAGCAGAAAAAAAACTTGCACACTGTGTGCACATTAAAAACTAATTTAAAAAAAAAAAATAAAAAAATCACAAATTGTGTAATTAGCAGGTGAAATGTGAGTCAAGCCTTTAAAATTCACCCTGTTATTCAGGTTATGGAGGTTCACATTTTTTTTTTTTTTACCTCCACTCCTGTTTGATGCACGCGGAAGCCTGGGGCAGCTTTGATTTTAATAATCTACCCCAGCTTGAACTCAACACTCTTACGTTTCCTGCACCCAGATGGTCTGCTCGGTATGAAAGTCTGTGGTTAGCAGTGCATGCAAGCATCGATTTGATGATCTGCAATTGGTTGAGAAGTCAAAAGATTTTAGACATCGAGGTTACATGTCCGAGTCATTTCAGCGGCGATACAGTGACTATATATATATATATATATATATATATATATATATATATATATATAAAAATGTTAAGCACGCCTTAACTACACCTTGAAATGTAAACTAATCCTGCTTATCAAGTCATGTCTGCATATGTGAAGAAAGAACCAGGCAGGTCGCTTTGCATAATTATTCATATCTAAAAGGTTTTCCCACAAACATGCCTTGTTAAAAACTCTTAAAAAGGACATCAAGTCCTTCTCTCTCAGTGACGAGTCCAAGATCTATCAAAAGTTTAACTACTGGACAGAAGATGTTGCCTACTCTGTGCACCCCCCCCAAAAAAAAAAAAAAAATCACATCACATCGCACTTGCGTAACCTCGTTGGGCTGTCACAGAATCCTGCTCCTACTTTCAAACTCAAATCTAAATGTGAGCACAGAGAAAGTTTCCTTCTCCAGCAGATCAATGTGAAAACAGCCTTCTTGTGTCAAAGTGAAGGGGGCTCAATTACACATGACTTGATAAGAGATGTTTTACTCTGTCGCCCCAATGCTTATAAATAGACAGCCACATTTAGCCCAGATTAAACCTAAGACACCTACATCTTTTGACCTGCTAACCACCCCAACCATGCTTCCTGTGTTTCAGAGTCCCTTGTGCAGAAAAAAAGTTGAGGAAACCCCAGAATCTAAAGCCTGGTCCTGTCCTGTGATGATCGCGGTGTGAAGGTAAAGACATTTTAGCTCCATCTTCTTCGACCCCCCCCCCCCCCCCCAAAAAAAATAAATAAACTGCACAGACTTGTTGGCTGCTCTCTGCATGCCTTTCCCCCCCTACACAATGTCACACAGGGCTCCTCGCTGCAGCAGCAGTCTGGCGAGGGGCGACATCCACCCTGAAGAAAAAAAAATGCACCAACTTTCTGTCTTGATTAAATCCAAACCTCATGTAGATCCTCCCCACACAAAACACACATACTGAACTTTGGACGGCAGGAGGAAGGGGGTTAGCCTAATGGTGGACCAGGAGGTTTTTTTTTTTTTCCAAGAACATTCCGGCTCAATTGGAAAGAAGAATTGGTGTTTTGCTGGGAGAAACAACAGCATTTAAAAACATGACGAGACAGGCAGAGAGGCGGCTGCCGGAGCCTCTTCTCCGGGCCGGCTAACCGTGTGCATCCCGGCTAGCATTAAAGCCGCCTTAACAGATGCACGTTTCCCCTTAAAAAAAAAAAACCCCATCCCCGGTGTGCAACTGCAGGGCCCGGCGCCGCCATACACCACCACATAGACACATAAAACAACACGTATAGCATGCCCCGTAGCACCAAGCGGAAAGAGACATGCGAAAAATGAGGAGGAAGGGGGATCAAACCGGGACCGTAAACCGGCGATAGACCGACCGAGGACGGAACATGAGGAGGAGAAGTCCAGTTAGACGAACTAACCTGTTTGGGAGCAGCACGGTCCGCTGGATATTGGGTTGAATCCGAGTTAAATCCACTATCAGTACAACAAAGAGGCGAAAATGACCGAGCGGCCGCGGAACAGGCCGAAACAGCACTCCTGGAGCAGTGAGGCGCATGCGCAGAGCACAGCCGGAGGTGGTGGTGGAGGAGGATGAGGGGGGTGGGGTGGATGAGTGCAAGTCTTTTTTTTTATTTATTTATTTTTTAATTGATCCGCTGAGTGTGTCATTAATTATTAATTTTAAGGAAATAGCTCGAGTCGATGGTTGTTTTCAGTGTGTGTGTGGGACAATGTCAACACTAATAAAGTTGTACTAAACCTGTTAGACCTCTGTCTACACAAATAAATAAAACCTTAATTTAATATAATCCGTATTAGAAAGGAAAGTCTAAACTCTTATTGGACTCTTACAGGAAACGGTATTAAAAAGGGATATTATTGTGATACGACTCAACATATGAGTAACTAAAGTTATTAAAACATGAATGTAATGGCAATCCACTTATTAGTTGTTGGCATGAACAGAAGATTTGTTTTGACCTCTGCTTCCCCAGTCAAGAGTGAACCTTACATTTTAAAGCCAACAGAGAGTCTTCAAAGTGCTCTACAAATTTGAAATATGAATCAATTTAGCAAACGCCATCTGCAGAAGAAGATCATTGGAGAAGACCGAAAGCTCCAGTACTGCTATAATGCCAAAAAGGACCTTGTGGCGAGACCTCGTCAACTAAAGATTTTTTTTTAAAGTCAGAACTTTATTCACTTATATTAATGCATGTGTCAAATATGCTCTACATGGGAAAATAGGAATCCATCAAAACACTGAAATATGATTAAAAAAAAAAAAATAAGGGGGGGGGGGTTTAAATGAAGTTTTTATGTAGAATAAATAATGGAAAGGTTCATCCATCAATTTATTCTCATCGGTTTATCCGGGGCGGAGTCACAGGGGCAGCTGGCTGAGCAAAGTATTCCAGACACCCCCCAGCTCTGCCTGGGAAACCAAGCAAATGACAAATCGCTGCGAAACACAAGAAAGTGCAAGAAACCAGTTATATAAATTGTAAGCAATTTCTTTTTTTTTTTTTTTTTTTTTTTTTTTTAAATGTACAGAATGCTGCCCTTATTTTATAATAATGCTGGTGGCACTGGAGGAAACGTCAGAGGATTGATCACATGGAAACCTCCAATGCCAACAAACACCATTCTGACAAACTTAAAATAATAATAAATGTGTTACAATGCAGTGATTTCAGGGAGCCGAGATAGGACAGGTGAAGGAGACAAATCATCAAACTGTTCTATTTCAGACATAGTTGTACAAAGGCTCACAGGCAGGCCGGTCCATGTAAAAGGGAAGAGTCTGTAAATTTCAGGTTCTGGAGAAGTGCACCGCTCATGGCAACTTTAATGTCCCGGCAGGCGATAAAGGGAACTGGGCCGGCATTTGAACGGAGAGGCTGATGAGGGAATGAGATGCAGGTGAGGACGTGAGTGGGGAAGGTCAGGTGACTGCACTGCAGATGAGGGAAATGGGAACAGGTGTGTGGGAAATGGCAATGAAGGGGCCTTCAGGGAATAGGGGAGATGAGAGACTGACTGTGAAGAAATTCACTTAAAGAAAAAATCAACATTTCAAGTGGAAGAAGGTTGTATTAGATTGCATGGAATTGTCGGATATTTCTGTTATATTGTCCAGCAAAATGTTCTTTAAACTCATCAGGTGCAACAGATGCATCCTTATTCTGTATTTTTCAGCTTTTCCTGAAAAAATATTTTCTTTTCTAATGCTATCTTAAAATGGTGAAAACTCTAAATCATCATGTATGAGAAGTGGATTTGCACTTTAGCATACATTGCCATCATCCAACTCAATTTCAGATAGAAAATAACACTTTGTCTGAGAAAGTCCTATCAATAGTTGATTTAAAATCATAAACCTAAACATGTAAAAATGTATTTACAGCTGGTGGACGTTATAACAGTCTAAACTAATTATAAAGTGCTACTGATGCATCCTTACAGCAATATTAGATTTTAATTATGCATATTTCAGCCTATTATGCAGATATTGTTAACCCTCATTAATTTTCTTTTGTCACTTGGTGGCATTCATAAAATGTTGGAAAATAAAGCCGTGAAAATTTAAGATAAGATAAAGTGAGATAACTTTGTGTATCCTGAGAGAAATAGTTGTGCAGCCGTTGCAGTACAAAGTAAAAAAAGATATCAATAAATCCAAAGAAAATTCACAAAATCCTAAATATACAGATATGTATCTTTTAGAAGTGGATTAGCACCTTTTATATAAGTCGCCATCATCCAACTCAGTATCAGACAGGAAACAAGAAGAGCAGTTGGAGAGTGCAGTCCACCAAGGCCGGTTCCTTAAGTTAAAAATAATGCGTGTATCTGACCCGTGATTCTGATCTAATCCCAAATTTCATGGGTTCTTCCTTGGCCCATGATACACCCTTCCACCAAGGTACATGGAAAACGGGTCAGTAGTATTTCCGTAATCCTGCTGACAAACCAACCAACAAACCGCACCGAAAACACGACCTCCTTGGCAGAGGTAAGAACACTTTGTCTGGGAAAGTCTTTTTCACATAGTTTATTTAAAATCATAAACATTGCAACTTCAAACTTCCCTTTCTTGCCTTTCAAAATCTTTCTATGACACCAATGGAGGTCGTTGTAAATACCAAGAGTGCAATTTCTTTCTGTGGTTGATGCACAATAATGGATCCAAACCAGGTTTATGGCCAGAAATGATCCAACTGGCGCAAGAATTACAACTGATTACATTTCAATACAAGCCGTGAGATGGTTGTCTAGTTATAACGTTGAAAATGGCTTTAGTTAGGTTAAGATGAGGGGTGGTTGGGGTTCGCTAAAGATTTTGTGTGGTTATAATTCGGCTAAGAGTGTAAACGTGGGAACTATTGTCGTGAAATATGGCACGCTGCACACTCCTAACTGGAAATAATGATGTCGAAACTCAAAGTAGCCAAAATCTATTCAATCTATCTATTCAACCTCGTGCTGCTGCAGCCATGTTTTTTGTTCAAGAGTTGAAATTTTAAATGTCCTTCTTCAACTGCAGATCACAATACAGCTTCTATTATACTTGTGCAGGATATACAGTAAGTCAATTTAAACTCTGTGGCTGCGGTTAGATTAATTTAATCAAGTCTGTGTCACTTCCAAGAGTCGCTAAACTTCGTATAAAGAAGCTACAGTGCAAGAAACTTTTAGGTAAGTGTGATTTTGAAGTGCTGACGGCAGTGACTTAAAACTAGAACTGTAAAATATCCTTCAAGCACTGAATCACAAGGGCCTCCAAACATACCATGGCTGCAACATATTATTCATCACAGCTTCTTATAAGACTTCCTCTCAGTCAGTGTATCAAGTTCAATATACTGAAGCATTTAAGATCTTTCCTTCTGTAATTATGTGGACAAAATCCGATGTTTGGGATATTGCTTGTGACCGTTTTGAGCAATAACATCTGTGTATTCTCTGTGAAATACATGATAAACAGCTTGTGTTAAAAGTGTGATATGTAATGTTTCCACATTCAAATCTATAAAAACGACTAGACCTATGTTGTAGGTGTTAAGTGACCTATGTTATACCAAACATTTTTCAAACAATTTTCAGAACCAGAGAAATCTGTCATTTTAATCAAGATAACGGTGCGCTTCATTTGCTTGCCTGTCATGCCGTTGTATTCCCTTTACGCATGTGTAAGCGTTGTGGTTGTCTGCCAAAAGCTGTCATGAAATGCACTTTTTATCCAGTTTTTATCCACTTTTTAGATCTTGGTGGTTTTTGGTAGTCGAGTAGTAGTCAAGTGGTCTAGTAGTCAGGCTGTCAAACAGAACACCAGAAGGTTGTGAGTTCAACACCAGGCTGCCACCCTGAGTTGCTCCAGGGGACTGTCCCTGTAGTTAGTTCACTGTAAGTCACTCTGAATAAGAGCATCTGCTAAATGACCTGTAATGTAATGTAACTATATATTATAACCAGATGAAGGATTTCAGTCATTGTCTGGATCTTAAGTTATCTTAGAAAAATGACCCTGAAAAAGACATTTTTTAATCACCAGGATCGCAGGTTAAAAAGAATATATACGCAACTCGGAAAGATTATCTTGGCAAAACCTTTCAGGGCTTCCGTATAATATGATGACTTTGTGTTGAGTCTAGCGGCAGCCGAACAGCATTGGACAAACACTGATTTTTAACATGAAACTGCTTTATTCAGTGATTTTCCTAGTTTTACTCGCCATGTTCATTTGTGTTGGAGAGGAGACCTCTGCGTTTTTAATGAGACCCCGAGTGCCAGTAAATGACATGTTGTGTTTAACTGTTACTGCTTTTCCCAAACGGCACACAGGAATCAACCTCAATGTTAAGCATTTCCTTAAAAGGTTTGCTGTCAAGCATTCAGAAAATATTCAGACCCCTTCACTTTTTCACATTTTGTTATATAGAAGCTTATTGCTAAAATTGTTTAAATACATTTGTTCCATCATCAGTACTCAATATCCCATCATGACAAAGCCAAATCAGGGTTTTAGGAATCTTTGCAAATGTATTAAAAAGAAAAAACTGAAATATCACAGTGACTTAAGAAGTTTCACTTCTCTTCCTCATCTCGGACTGTTTCCACACCTTGAATGGAGTCCACCTGTGCTAATTCCACTGATTGGAGGTGATTTGGAGAGGCGCACACACACCTGCTGTCTATATAAGGTTGCAGGAACGGCCTGCAGAGCGCACAGACAGGATTGTGTTGAGGCACAGATCTGGGGAAGGCTGCAAATGAAATGTTTGTTGCTTTGAAGATTCACAAGGGCACAGTTAATTCTTAAAGGGGAGAAGTTTGGAGCAGCCAGGACTCTTCCTAGAGCTTAAATGCACACGAAAGTCCGCATTGAGTTCGCAAGACTCTCAGACTGTGAGAAACATCATTCTCTGCTCCGACTCAAGTCACAATTTTGAGGACTTTAGACTCGACAAAATCAAAAAAGACTTACAACTCGACTCGTGACTTCACTTGAACTTCAGCCTTTTGACTTGAAAATACTCGATACCTTCCCCCCACAAGCCCAAAGATTGAAAAGTATGTTATTTTAAAAAGTGAGCCACGAATATACTTTCATCCTAAATCCAGCAAGTCGATACTTAATTCCCCAGATTCACTTAGTTTGAATCGACAGCATCCAATCAAGTTGAAGGAGAAAACCATAAACAGCTAACGTCACATTACTGAGCGCAGTTGGGAAAAAAGTATAGCAAAGATAATTCCGTTTGCCAAGAAAAACTAAGCGGCGGTCAACAGAAAATGAGTTGCAGTATGCAAAACGTGCAGGTCGTAATAACTGAAGAGCGTATTGTGACTTGTTTAGGGCTCGAAACTCAAAAGTTTAGGACTTGGGACTTGAGTGCAAAGACTTCCAACACAAGTAATAAAAGTATAAAGTAAAATATCCTCTTAATCACACCTTTCTTACATCTTTTACTGTTTCTTTTATAGTCCCACATATAACTGACTGTGTGGAAGTTGGGAGGGGGGAATATATATATATATATATATATATATATATATATATATCAAAACACAAATCTTCATCCTTCAAAAAAGAGCCATAACAAACAAACCCGCTCTTTATAAAATTAAAAGCACTAAAAATTTTAAGATTTGGTTGACTTCAAAACGGTTCAATCATGTACAGAGGAACAAAAAAAAAATTATCATAACTTAATAGTATCTGGAAGTTGAGTCAACATGATCTGAGAGAAATTTGTAAGTTCAAGAAATGATTAGTGAAGACTTAATGCAAAAGTGACTCACAAAGAGTTAAAGAGAGAGGATCATGTTCTGGTCACTGCTCAGAGAAGACGAAGAAGTCAAGACCTCTCACTCTGCTCCTATTACCAGTTACAAGTAAGAAACATCACCAGTGGGAGGACAACATTCAACACAATTATTTAATAATGTAAGGACATTTCCAGATGCAAACTGACGCCAGTGGTGCCAGCACTCCTACTCTGGATAAAACACAAATATGTTTGCCAGGTTGCACCTATGCCTGACATCAGGTGGGATCTTGAACTCCATTTTTTCACCCAAAAAAGGCTGAGAAATTCTTCTAAAATATATTGAGAGTTGCTAGTTCTCTTAATAATTTAAAGACTTGGTGTGATGAATCAAATCTGTTTACTTCATGCAGCATGGAGAGAAGACCCAAATAGTGGTTCTCTGCAGGACTGTCAAAGAGTGTCAAGTTAAAACTCATGACAAGGGAGATTCACCTTCAAAAGTAACCTGTCAGCTGACTTCCTTACAATTTAAACACAGTGAATCATATAGGCATGAACAACATCAATACATTAAGTATAAATCTAAAATGTTAATTTCTCACAGGCTCATTAAATATAAGAGTTTATCAAAGATTATCGAAACCGCCGGGAAGGATGAATAAATATCCAGATTTCAGCGCTGAGAACTCTGTATGTCTTCCCCTGTCTACATGCCATGCTGTCTGTTTTTTACTTGTGTATCTACATCCCTAAGGATCTGTGATCTGCTCCTATCTATTCTTGCTGTCATGTGTGTTCTGTATTACATTATGTACTTGAAAATTCAATAAAATATATATTTTTTAAATATATATCCAGATTTTTAGATAAATTATGGGAGAGAACTCTGACGCATTTCTACATTTATTTGATCATTTACTTTGCAAACTCAGATTAATGAAATGTGCCCTGCCTTTACCAGCTGGAAGAAGTGATGAACACATTAATGCATTAATACTTATAATCCAATAATATAGGCCTAATATAAATTATTCTGAAATACGCCACCTGAAAAATTGTGTTGACTTTGCACAGCACGTCCACTCACCAATGAAATCACATATACATTACAAATGTACATAGATTCAATTATTCACATTCACATAGCGACATGGAAATGTGAAATGTTCTGAGATGTTTAGAATATAAAGATTATTTGTGGAACTTAAATTTTAGTTACTGCTTTCTTTCTTTTAAGTAAAGGTGCAATATTTCCATTTTTTTTTTTTTTTTTAAGTAATCAAAAAGCACTCTAACAGTATTCAGATTAGATGAATTTTTGTATTATTTGCAATTTTTTATAGTTGCATAGTTGTAGACAATTTATGCATACACATGTATATTCAATTCAATTCAGTTTATTCACAAACAAATACTAGTAAAATCATAAAACAGAATAGATGTACGTGAATTGGGACGCCTTAATAAGCTATCTGAAGCTTGAGAATAGGGGCCCAGACACTGAGCAGATAGTATTCTAAATATTTGTCTTATAACACATCTAGAATTGGAAAGAGTTCATGTATTATACAGCATAATTATAACCTACAAAACACCTAAAACTAACCAAAAACCCTAAAGACTATCTCACCTAACCCTAGCTACTAAATGACCCAAAACATGTGTTCCATCCCTGTAAACATTGCTTAACATGGATATATATATATATATATATAAGGCATATGGCAAGTTGAAATATCCATTTAATTTGTACTGAGTAGAAAAACTAGTTTTAGAAGTCCCAGCCGTTTAGGCCCTAGGCAGTTGCTAATAAAATGTGTCAAAACTTGAATACCCTAAAGTTTAGGGTCTTCAAGTTTTGACACATTTTATTAGCAACTCCTGCTTTTAGCTCTTGATAAAGAGCTCTTTTTTTTTTTTTACATTTTATAGTGTTATCAACTCATTCCATACCCGTGGGCCTCTGCAAACCATAATAAAGCTCGTGCATTTAAGTAATATTCCGACATATTTCACAATGTATGCATACACGTGCACATCCGGGGCCGTTGTTTTAGCGACAGAGGGGTTCATCTTGACTTTAGAAGATCTTTGGTACAACAACACTCTCGGCGGTGTTCCTGAATCATGCAGCGGTGTTTGTCGACTTCTTCCCGGCGTCCATTTATGACATATGTTATAACCGGTCACAAGACAACACCATGGATTTAAAGCTTGTATTTTAAAGGATTTATTCTGTGTTTTTACCGACTTATGGACCGCCAACATGACCGTTACAATGCCTTGGGATGTGTCGTACAGTGTTAGCTAACGCGACGAGCTTCCTAGCTTAACCGGTGAACTTGTCAACACCGTAAATACTAATGGAGGACGTCGGTGAAGCCTCCGCCGAGGTCCGGACTGTTTCTGCCGGTGTTCTTCCGAGAACACCAAACACGGATATGAAGAAACTTTTGTTTTTTAAAGTTTACAAGAGGAGGTGGTTTGTTCTGCTGGTGCTGTGTCTGTTAAACTGCTCTAACGCAACGGTGAGTTAACGTTAGTGTTGGTCACGTGACCGGTAATAACAACGTTAACCGTTAACATAAATGCAGTTTGTGTTTCCCAGATTTTTACTTATTTCCAAAACTTGGATAAAGTACTCGGATCCTTTACTTAAGTAAAAGTAATACCACATCTGTGCAACACGTAAAAGTAACATTTGAAAGTCAAAGTACAAGAGTATTAGCATCAAAATATACTTCAAGTGCCAAAAGTTAAAGTGCTCATAATGCAAAATGGCTAATTTCAGAATAATAATATAATAATATGTCTCTGGATTATAATTAGTGATACAATAACGTGTAAACTTTACTAATGTTGCAGCTGCCAGGTTACTTAATCCATCATAAAGCATCATGATTTAATGGGCAAAGTAACTAATGGTGTTAAATAAATGTAGTGCAGTAGAAGTATAAAAGTAGCATAAGTAGTGAAGCACAAGAACCTCATAATTGTACTTAATCACAGTACTTTAGTTCACAGTTTCTCTTTAACAATGAAATAAGCGAGTCACACCTGACATTAAACTCCAGATCAATATCCAGCTTCATGCAGAAACACTTAAAAAAAATGAATTCAAAGCCAAGACTTTTAAAGTTTAGAATTACAATATCTCCACGTTAAGAGCTCTTTGTCCACAAACCTGTGTGGCCACATTTTAAAGCATAAGGAAGTAGTATCTGCTTCTTGAATAACTGACAGCTCTGTTGTCCTTTTCTCAGATATCTGAAATTCTTTGAGCTTTTTCCTCGAGCTAAATAGCAGGTGTGGTTGTGAACGGGTGGATGGCATGTGGAGCCTCCATATGTTTGGTGGAACCTGATATAAATTCCCCCGGGGGACGTTGCCATTGAAAAGTGTGCCTGGAGGCAAGTGTGCCCGTCTCAGTCATGCAAACTGAGCCCTCCATCACCTATTTCCCGCTCCCGTGGGACTCGTCCTCTCTATGGGAGCTATTGTTTCCACGGGGCTGGTGTTCCCACACACAAAAGATGCTCAGCTGGCCGAGAGTCATTCATGATGTGGCAAACAACAGCTGATGGCCAGTTAGACATCAATCAGTCTGACATTAACAGCCCTACTGAGGGTTCAGGGTGGGATTTACAAAAACACAAACAGTGGTGGGTTGTTATTTGTTGGCTTGTAAATTGATTTAGGATTAACTTTGAGAACCATAACCATAATCGCATTGTGTTCAATTACAGAACGTGTCTTGGTCATGTGGAAAGACTGCGCGCAGAACATGAAACACTAGATGCTTAATTTTTATTTTAAATAGGCAAAAAAAAACACGCTTGAAGTGGAGAAACGACAATTACACTACTTCATATTAGGCTTGGTTATGGAAGTGCGTATTAAAAACGTTCAAATACCAAAAGCTGATATTGAATATCACAGTCTTTAGTCTTGATTACTTAGTTTAAAAAAATAAAAAATCGAATTTGAATAATAGTTTAGAAAATTGTAGACAATTTTATTGAGGGAAAGTTTTTTTAAGGTTGCTTTGTGTCAAGAGAAAATTAAACATTGATGCTTTTAAGAAGTTTGGCTTTGTTTTTATTTTGTTAAAAAGTTGTTTGTACAACATAAAAGTCAAGGACTTTAATTTGGTCAATCTTTTATCATTTATTTATCATCATTCATCATCATTACTTTAATAAATGCCACAGTAATGAAAACAAATTATCCAGAAATGTAATAATAACCACAAATTTTAAATAATCCCAATCGTGTTCCACGTGCAATGTGACTTTTACTTGCCCGTGTCGAATGGTTTATGTTAATATATGATATAGTCCGATAGATTTTTGAGGCGGAATCTGATATGGAATATTTGCAAAAATCTGCTAACGATATATTGACAAATTGTAATTTTTGAAAAGTATCCCTAAGATTTGCATTTTTTATATTGTGACTAAAATAAGATGTTATGGCAAAAGAAAGATTGCATGTTTTGTTCTTTTAAATCGAAGTAACTTGTGTGAGTGTCCTTCGCTGGTTGTAAACGGTTAGAATTATTTATAGCTTAGCCGTCTGCATCTACAGGACTGGCTTTGTGCGTCCACATCAGCTGAGCAGCTGACAATAACTGCTGCATGAATGAGGTTTTCTTCACTTTCCACCCAACAGAGAGTTGTACTGGTGCTGCCTTTGTAGTCTCAGTATTAAGTTTACACCTCAGATTCATTCAGTCACTCTATGCTGCCTTTTCCCCCTAAATATTTGTTGCTGTTCTACATAACGTTCTCCAGATTAGTGTATGAGAAGGCCTTGCCCTTTCTAAATACCGGATTAATCTATAAACACATTTATGTGTTCTTGATCCTGTTATAATAGTTATAGTTGTATTGTGTATGCTGGGTGTCGGCTCACTACGTTTACGTGCACACAAACTAATCTGATTGTTTGGAAAAATCAGATTATGGCAGTAATTTGGATGCGCACATGCACTGCAGTAACATGGTTACTGTGTAATCCATTTTACAAGAGTTTTTGGGGCCTCTATAGTGAAAGAGGTGGGTTTTCATTATAGTTTAAGTGTGCCTGAATTAAACAAACAATTCACTTTTAAGCAGTAGCAAATATCTACTTATTTAGGATTCTGAAATCCTGTTCTTTATTTTAACATAAGTAAAATGATTTTGGACGCAAGGATGCACTGCTACTAATAATGTGTCCTTTTATCCCTCTGCACTGCTGCCATAGAGATACTTTTACCATCTGATCTTTTTGACAAGTACTCAGTTATGCCTATACATGGCCAAGAAGTCCGGTTCCTCCTGCTGAAATAAAGCTGTGGGAACTGGTTTCTCTTTACCTAATAACAGAAACCTGGCTTCTTGTTTACATTTACGAGATAAGGTAACTGCAGCAAGCAGACGAGGGCTGTGTATCGGCAAGAATCTTGTGATGCGATACGTATCATGATAAAAAGCATTTCTTCTTCATATTGGGAAACTGTAAGCAAGGCGAGATGTTGCGGTTTTAAAAAATAAAATTTTAGGAAAACTCATTGTATAAAGAACACACCGACATATGAGTAAAATCTGAGTTTTAAAAGAAGTTAACTTTTTTATGCATTTATCACAGTCTAACATCCAACGTCAGAGCGCTACTTTCTGTTCAATCTGAGAAAATGTATTAACATTTGACTACATCAATAAATACAAGGTTTAGGTAACAAATTAAGTCAAATAAATATATTTTCCCTTTCACCAAGTTTGTCCTGTAGCATGAACATGTCCTGTTGTACCTTCATTAGCAGAACAGCTTGTATGTTACCTGGCGTCATTTGTGAGTAGAACGAGCTGGTCATAGAAACCAATCATTTCTCACATGAGCTGAGCAGCTCTGCCATTTCCTCTTTGTCCAGATCACATGACTGATCATCATCACAAGATACTTCTGGTCACTAAAATGCATCTGGTGCAACAGGTTTTGGCCACAAAAGAAGATAAAAACTAGAGAAACTGTTGTTGATTTTTTTGAGAAGCTCATCCAGCGATCTAACCATGACATTTTTACATTACAAAACAAGTGTTTGACCAATTCTTTTAGAACATATTAACAATCTTAAAATTACTGTACATGTAAAAAAAAATATATAATCAACAATATGAGTCAGTAAAATTATTGTTTTACACTTGTTTGCTGCTGTAATAAATTCATCTGTGGCCCAAATTAACTGAAAGTACTAAACAAAGAGCAAATACAGAATGTCAATGTTGGCATCCTGCTAAAATAAGCCTTCAGTTTTACCTTATTTTTTGGTACTGAGTTGACATTTTAAAATGCTGGCTGGAGTTACCTCAAAGCTTTACACACTGCGGATTTTCAAAAGGTTATTCAGGCGTATATCCCGTCTAGTTTGGTTTCAGTGAAACACTCTTATCAAGGATTTATAGTAGACCATCTATTCCAAATGTGAAGATTTTTCTGATCATTTATATTTGAAGCACAGCCAGATCTGACCACTAGCTACAGCGCTAACTGTCATCAGTTACATTTCATACCTTCTTTTATCATACAGTTCTCAATTCCGTACATCCTTTTGAGATATTTTATTGTTTTGTTTGTCTATAGATTTAATAAAGCACATTGTAACGTTTTGGTGCTATATTAAAACATTATTTCTGTTATTGTTGTGTCTAAAATAAGGACATCCCAGATTAAGCTTTCTGCAGGCTGCTGCTTATTAGGGCTGCAACTAATTATTGATTAACAATTATTTTCTAGATGAATTGATTAATTGTTTGGTCTATAAAATATCAGAAAATAGTAAAAAAATATACATTCCAGTTTCTCAGTCCAAGGTGATAGCTTTTAAATATTTAGTTAGTCAGAAAACCCAAATATATTCAGTTTAATATGAAAAATGACTCAAACCATTAATCATTGTCAAAATAGTTGCCGATTATTTTTCTGTCGATCAACTAATTAGTTAGTCGACTAATCGTTGCAGCTCTACTGATTATGAAACATTTGTGTATTTAGTAGGAATGTAAAAGTGCATACATGTATTTCATATTCCCAAATAATAAATATCAAATTTTCCTAGAAAACTGGTATCTTAAAAAAAAAAGAAACACAGACTTAATTTTTTTAACAATTCTCTTCGTGTGTCGTCCCAGATATGGCTGACCTTCGCACCAGTAGCGGACCAGTCTGCCCAGTTTCTGAAGGTCACTCTGGAGGAAATCAACTGGTTGTCACTGGTCTACATGGTGGTGGCCATCCCGCTCAGCTTGATGACCACATGGATGCTGGACACCCTCGGGCTACGCATCACGGTACAGACCTCAGTCTGAAAACTGACCAGGAGCTCTTGTGTGATTTGTTTGGTTTGCTACAACCGTTTTGCATGATTCAGTATAACGGACCTGCGTATTAAAGGAAATGAGTTGGTGCTCTACTGTTGGTTTTGTTGGTTTTTTTTACTGGGAGAAAACAGCTTCTCTTTCCTGGGAAATGATGATGGGTTATACATATTTGGTTTATAGTAAACTGATGAAAAACTGTAGAAAACATGAGGAGCCACAGTGTCCGGGCTGCACCATCTGCAGAAACGTAAATCTCATCCAAACTTCTAACTTAACTTTTTCACCACTTTCACAAACCATCCTGAAATACAATTAAAACCTTTTTTTACAGTTCAATTATTTCCATAATTAAAGTTATACGTGGCATAAATTAAATCCTGGAAATGATTAAATTGGCTCACATTTTATTTTACATTTTTTTAAATCGTTTTTTACATATTCATTTGTTTGTTCATGCATTCAATTGATAAACCAACAGATTTTTTTTTTATAGCAATGCCTGTAAACTGTTCACATTTATTAGTAAACACCCCGTGTGAGCAGGCCACCTGTCTGTCGCGCTCCAATGAGAGACAGTGAGACAGGGAGAGAGCATGGTTGGTGTTTGTCCCTGTTTCTGTCTCTTCAGAGGTACGTTTTGCTGGTTAGAAAGCAAAAAATCCCACCACCACTTTGGGACGCCGTGACACGTTCACTGTTTTGAGATGCCACTCTGTTGGGGTCCATCTTGCTCTGCGTGCGTGCATCCCTGTGTGTGTGACAGTGCTTGCGTGCTCTTTGAATTGTGTACTCTTTGGCTATTCTACATTGACAACTACCTCAGAGATTAATGTTATGGTTTAATCGCATTTCTTTTTTTAAATCAATTTTTTTCCTTTTGTCTCGCGACCCTCCAAAGATGTATTTTGTATCGCAATCATTTTTTTAATTAAGAGCCCTGCCTCAACAACAGAAAATCCAGGGAAAAAAGAAAACTGAAAGGTGAAGAAATCATTGAATTAATTAAATCTGCCATCTTGACTTTGCAGCTTATTCTGGGAGCCTGGCTGAACATGTTCGGAGCGCTGCTGCGCTTCTTTGGGACATTCATGCGCCTGGGTCTTTCAAGGCAGTACCCTTTGGTGATGCTGGGTCAGACCCTTGGTGCCCTGGCTCAGCCCCTCATCATATTCACCCCCACCAAGCTGGCAGCTCTCTGGTTCCCTGAACACCAGCGCGCCACAGCTAACATGATCGCCTCTATGTGTGAGTGATTCACTGCTTATTACTTCTGAGAGCTGAGAGGAATACAGTCTTAAAGGCTTTTCTCTGGGTATCAATCAGACATACTTTAAAAAAGAGAGCAACACATCAGCCAAAACAACTTTATATATTAAAATAATAATGAATAATACTTTCACCATATCTCGCTGTTGTAGCACCCCTGGAACCAGATGTGTATTATTATTATTGTTATCAGCTTCATTCAAACCGTCTTTGATGATTCTCTCTCTCGACTGTAACAACCTTTAATTTTTTTGGACTATAGCTGGTAAATTTGTCATATTAGCAGGTAATAAACTGTCCTGCAAAGGCAAAGTGTTTAAATATCTAGTTGGAAATGTTTGGATTTTAAAATGCCAATACAAAGGAAAACTTCTTCTTTTACTGAGAAGTTTCTTTTATACAACAACACATCGGGCTGGTGGAATTATGACAGCAGCTGCTAAACTTAGGCAAAATCGGTCTAAAATTCAGTAGAAATACACCCATTGACATGTAGACTTCAGAGTTTTGTTAAAAAGAAAAAAGGTATATGCTTGAAATATTGTATTACTATTTATATTATTCAGCTCTGCGTGAGAAAAGAAGAAAACTTCTCTGTAAAATGTTTCACATTTACATGTTCAGTTATATTTTGCATCAGTGCTCGTGCCTCATATCATGTTGTCCCAGTCGCTGTAACAAATAATAAGTAGGAACTGATTCTGTTTCAGTGTGGGGAGGACCTTGCATTTTCGCATGTCTGCATAAATTGGTCATAAATAGGTTTACTCGCTTGAGTGGTTTAGCCTCTTAGCTTTATATAAACTACAGTTAATTGCCTGCTGCATGTCGGCCATTATGCTATAATCACAGAAAGCTTTACGGCGCATGCTGTGCTCGACAAATGCAGCTAACGTTAGCCAAAGCATCAGCTAGGTTTGTTTTAGCCACAAATGTAAATTCATATATTGATGTAAAACCACGTCTCACAATGTATTCCATAAATAAAATAAACTTAGATTATTACATACCAGTCTAGGAGGAAGTGGGCCAATTCAAGGTCGATTTCAAATCACGCAATTTGTTGAAGGATGTTGATTCTTGTTTAGTCCTTCTCTCTATCACTGTCCCTATTTTTTAGCTTTTTTTTGGTTCTTTGGTCAATTCTTTTCTTTTTCTCCTTGCTGATCCGGCCCCAGTATCAGCCATAACCACAAAAAAATAACGTAATAAATAATACTCTAAAGAAAAATCTCCTCCTGCTTCCTTTTAGCTGGCAAACGTACTACTGACTGTGATACTTTGCCTGTGAAAATGTAAATATAGGCTCCCCGGTCTGCGTGCCGTAAATCGTGTCGTCTGATTTTTCTAGTAACTCTTTGTAGTAACTTTAACGTAGGACATGAACCAGAATAACTCTCAGTAATTCTTCTCTTTTCCCTCCTCAGCCAATCCCCTGGGCATCCTGCTCGCTAGCATCCTCTCTCCCATGATGGCTAAAACATCTGCAAATATCCCAGAACTGGTGAGCTGATGAAGAGAAAGTCTTTAAATCCCCTGACGAGGAGTCTGGTCAGCTGTCAGGCTCAGTGTTATGATGTTGACCAGTAGCTGGCTGAACATTTGAAACAGGTTGACTGGTGAATTCAGGATTTTATTTGCTTTTTTTTAAGCCTCTTTTCACTCATTGTTTTGGTTTTATCTGACGCGAGAGAGCCCACCAGAGCCAAAAGGAGAGGGAATTTTACATTCGTTAGTTGAACACGACTCCAAATGAATGCTAATATTGCATAAACCCTAATAACACTAATACTCAATTTGAACCACGAGCGATTCATCAGAATAAATGAGTTAGTCTTTATATTTTTATATATATGATTTATCAGTGCCTGCCTTCCTTTGTGTGCGGCCAGAAGGAGAGCAAACTATTTTTGAGCGCAGTGAAAATGTTAGTAAATGCCCACAAATATGGATTGAAGTAGAATATTGTGTTGGATAAAAACATTTTGGAAATCGTTACATCTATATTTTTTCAATAGATTTGGACTTTTAGACTTTAAACACTCTGGAGTTATTGGACATGTTTGAATCACACAAGTCTGAATCAATAATGCGCAGCCACCACTGGAATATAACACTACAAATAGTATAATACTATACTATTATTTTCTCATGCAACTTTGCAGAAATACCAGGTTCAAACAGAATAGATAGACATCACTGTTATGAATGAAGCTTTGAACTATTCGGTACAGCCCTATTAACAACGTGTGTGAAATATGCACAAAGTTATGAATGCATAACAAAATGTTGAGCAAATACAGCACGTTCTTTAAATACAAATGACCACAATATTAAAATGAGATGTCCTGGATGTGTAGCGCTTTATGGCACATAACCGATAACTGCAATAATGTCCCTGGATTGAATCTTACTGGGGGCCTTTGTGGTATATAAACCCCCGTCTCTCCCCCATCTCTCCCCCATGTTTCCTGTCACTGTCTACTGTGAACTGTCCAGTAACTGTCAAAAAGAAGGAAAAAAAAGGGAAGTGAAGACATCAGTTGGCCTGGAGTTCAAGGATTCCCGGAGGGCATTGTGACAGCTGAACTCTGGCTCTGTGGCACCTCGCCTGCTAATGATGATAAATTGTCTTTGATTTTAGGGGCTCACCTCCATTTATCATCACATTATGTGTGTTTCGTTCCTCCTCTAGCTGCTTGCCTATGCGATCCCGGCATGCACCGTCTGTTTCCTAGCAACAGTGGGGATACGGAGCAGCTCACCCCCCACGCCACCGTCAGCCAGTGCCGAGTCCTCCGGCTCTGAGCCGTTCGTACAGGGGATCAAACTGGTGAGGACACGAGGAGGGTGGAAAAGACAAACTCAGACACATCAGGCAGATTTTAATCACATTGTACAAGTTCATTGCTGAGATCCGTGAACATCAGCAAAAAGAGATTTACGGGGCAAGAAACCCCAGCGGGCAGATCTGGTTTTAAACAAACAAAGCGAAGGTGAACGGTAAAATTATTACCTGAACTGCCTGGAAACATCCATCACTTTGTACAGACCAACTTCACTTATCTGTGATGAAACACAGAAATCCTTGTCATAATCTCAACCATACGTAACATTTATTGGTGCAGAGAAAAATGGCTGAGCATGCACGCTCTCTTCCAGCGAAACCTACAACAACAACAACCACGCTGATGTTCTATTAGAGTTTGGAGCAGCTGAGGAGCGAATATCTAGGATAAAGTGATGACATTTTGGACAGACGTTGATGTAAACGGCAGCCTGACGAGGCATTTGAGGCTTTTTTCTTCAGGTTTTCCAATGAAGTTTCGAACGGCTGTCGTCATATTTTACGACGCCATAAATTCATCATATTAAATGAGTTAAATAAAATCAACTTTATTTTAATGAGTATAACTCGTCACTGCGTGCCGCTACCTTAAGTTAACAACATGTACTTTGATACCATTACATTTGTATGTAACAGCTGTTTAGTGAATGTAATAATTCTCTTGAATATACAGTATACTGCCCACCTTTACAGTCTACTCCATTTTCTTTCATTTACTTCATTCTGTTTTATCACTTCATTCATTTATTTTCAGTTGTATTGCTCATTTTATGTCCTCTTGTGTGCGGATATTTAGTTCCCTTATCGAAGGCCATTTCTGCAGTGACCTTATTTTCCCCTGAGGTTTCTCCTACAAATCCTTTTATCTGCGTCCTCTGTAGTTACTGAAGAACAAAGCCTACCTCGTCCTCATGGTGTGCTTCGGTGCGGGCATCGCTGCTTTCACCTGCTTCTCCACACTGCTGCAACAGATCCTGTGTGTGCAGGGATACACCAACGTGAGTACACGGGGAGGATGACACATCACAGTGATTTCTGTGGGGGAATAATTAGGTATTGATTGGACAAATTTGTTTCAAATGAGCAATAAAAGCCACACAGACAGCATATTGTATAATGTAGTAAGTGATTTACAGTTTAAAAGCATTACACAGGGGTGAAGAAAGGCCATGGACCAATAAATAGAGGATTTACTTAATAAATGTACGAATATCGACAGTGCGTAAAAGGATCTTAAGTAACTGATGGTACAAAAGGAAAGAAAACAAACCCTCTTTTACATCCTGGATGCAGACGTTATTAACAAACCTATGAAATCTCATTGCTGCAGGAATTTGCTGGCATTTGTGGAGCTCTCTTCATCGTCTTTGGCATTGTGGGTGCTGCTGCTCTCGGCCTCTATGTCGACAAGACCAAGAAGTTCACAGAGGCCACAAAAATCAACTTGAGTTTCTCTGCTCTCGCATGCATCGCCTTCTCAGTGGTGAGAACATCAGACAGAATGAGTTAGTTTGTATTTCTAGAGGGTGGACATCCCTTCTTCTCCCGGGACACACATTATGTGCCAAGGTCTCCTCCTCCTCTAAAAGGTTATTAAAACCGATTTAAAAAAAAAGAGAATAAAGCAGTTTCATGTTAAAATTCTGTCTTTTCCCACGTTGTTTATTGGACACAGAACGTCGCGGAGGGGCTGCGTGCTGAGGTGCCGCTAATGTTTGCTCAGCTTGTTTCTCTGATCATTTAAAATCCAGACGTCCAGCGACTAAAATGCTTCATCCGGTTAAAATATAGAGTTAAAAACGAACCAAGATCTTGAAAGTGTCTGGTAAAAATGTGGCTAAAAACTGGATTCAAAAGTGAGTTTATGAAGCTTCTGGCAGACAAACACAACGTTATTGTTATTGTTTGGATGGAGAGACCCCTAGTGGCAGAACATTACATACTGTGCGTTTAATGAGCAGATGTGAAGCTGGATCAGTAAAACTGAGCAGCCAAATGGACACTTGTTTGTTATATGAATATAATATTCATCTATTATGTATATTTATACATTTTATAGGGAAATTATTGGGTAGGAAAAGTACACAGAGATATTACTTCTTAACTATTCTTTTTAGGTCTAAATAATGCAACATTTGATTTTATATTGAATGTTTTTCCTGCGCTGTTGATATTCAGAGCTGCTCTGCTCCTCTCAGGTGTCTCTGATGCCGCAGCAGAAAGCCGCCGTGGCCACCGTCTGCTCTCTTTTCGGCTTTTTCGGTTTCTCCATTTACCCGGTGGCGATGGAGCTGTCTGTGGAGTGTTCGTATCCCGTTGGAGAAGCCTCGTCAGCCGGACTTGTCTTCGTATCGGGGTACTTCATACACACAGTATACACAGACTGTTATTTAAATGTAAATAATGTGGAGTTTGAACACATTGCAGCCATGATGTTATCCCCACATTCCTGTGTTTCGGCGCAAAGGAAATCGTTAATAGCAGTTTGCAGGTAATGGTAAAGGTTATGTCTTTTTTCGGCCTGCACAGCGAACAACATGTTTCACGTAATAGAAAGTAAAATGGATATAAATTTTAAAAAGCTGTATTTTATGTACCACTGAAGATTTAAAAAAACTAATTGAGTAAAAAGGATAATTCTGTTTGTGCCGAAGGTATTTTTTTTTTTTAATCCAATTTCCATACACAGATCAGTTCCTGGACTTCATCTATGAACTTTATGAGATTCATACTAATCATGACTGTTTCCTTGGGATGTTTTCCAGACAGATTCAGTCCGTTATCTACATAATCCTCCTTCAGGCTTTAACCAAGCGGCTCGCAGACTCTCCTCTGTCGACCTGCGGTGATGCAGTCCTGAGCTGGAAGGGTAGGTCACATGACGTTACACCACGAGCCTCTAATGGGGGCTGCAACCTCAACCCACCCAGTGAGAGCTGTGCTTTTACGATTTTGATCCAAAGCGTCAAAGTCCTGCTGGACACGAGCAAACTGTAAATCTGCAGTTTAGTAAAGTACAAAACATTCTAAGGTACACATGGAAACTTTGCACATTAGTGACTCTAAATGCAGAGAGCAGAAACTTTAACTTCAGTTTCTACTTGTGTACATTCACCTTGAAATGTCTGTATATTGTGTGAAAGTTTTACTTTTAGTAAATGTAACACTAATTACTAAAAGTCTAAACTTTTTTGCCACTAAACGTTTTCATCAATTTAACCTCTTTTCATCCTTAACCACTTTTTTTGTGAAGAGAACAACTACAAGATGTAGTGAAGTAGCAACATTTTGTAGCAACACCTTTTTTTTTAAATGGATGAATTTATTATTATTTATTGCAAGTGGGTTTGACAGAAGTTGAATATGCATATGTATCAGTGGGTTTGAAAATGAAACATTTACTTGCATTAAATATTCATTAATGGAGTTCCTCTGTTTTCCTGTCATGTGACGCTTTAGCCTGCAGGCAACCAAACGTCCTCCGAACTTTAACTTCTCCATCAAACAACTTGTAAACTTTGGCTATTGGGGATGTTGAGTGTCTGGGAACTAAAGCTGTATTTAAACTTTGTTTTCTCGCCCTCAGTGCCGATGATGGTGTTGGCGGGACTGTGCAGTTTCTCCTCGTGCTGCTTCGTGATCTTCTTCCACACACGATACAGACGACTGGAGGCCGAGGAACAAGCGACTTACGGGACCAAGCAAGGAGACGCCACGACGACCTCCGAGAGCGCTCCGAGTGTGGAGACATGAACCTGCTGAGAGGCTCACGATGAGAGACAGACAGGGTGTGTTTTCTGAGCATGAGAGCGTCTTTTTTTTTTTTTTCAAGACATTCCCATTCGTATCGACAATTTTTTTATGAGATTGGTGCCAAACTCTTTTTGTATGTTGAGTTACAAAGACAGATTCTACAAATGAAATATTCAGCATATTATAAAAACATGTATTTGCAGAAATGATACAAAGAAAAGTAGTTTGCAGGGAGGACATTTGTTTTTAATTTTAGATTCTCACTGTGTCTTAAGATAAGGTAATTTAAAAAACTTTGACTATAGTAATAGGAGAGAAAATGAGAACAAACTAAAAACATGATGCAGTTCATTACAGAACTTGCTCTGGATAAATGCACATTTTCTGGTTTTTTTTCACACCGTTGAAAACGTTCCCACAATGCCACGCTCTCCTTCTGGTTTAGTGTTTGCTTTTCGTCCAGCAGTCATCGAACACACACGCCACTTGAAAACACGACAGCCTTGTAGCTGCGTTGCATGATTCTTGACTATTTCCTGCCGCCGTGCGGAGAAGAACTGTGGATTCAGTTTGACTCTCAGGGACTCACAACAGAACCTGATGTTTACTGTGGATGTTTTGGATCACTGAAACATGTTCCGCCATCAGACTCCACATGAAGCTGCTGTCAATAACTGGATGTATGTTCACATCATCGCATCTCATCCTGTGGAGACTGCACTGTTCACTCAGTCTGAAACAAACTGAACTTCTGGATCTCAGACCGACTGCTGGGAACTGAAACTAGACTGAACTAAACTGTTTCCTGTTTTGGTTCATCTGCTCATTAATTCAATTGTTAACAAACGGAATAATACTGATGTGCCACGACTCACGTTCTGGGTTAATTGAAATGTGACTGCCATTGTGCTGTGGAACAAAATACCCTTAAGAACAGCATTTAACTCATGAATTTGTAAAAGCTTATGGACTGCAGACATTGTAAAGTTCAAAGGATGCTGACGCCTTAAAGACGGAGACAGTTGTGGGTTTTGTGCAATATTGGGAATGTTTATAAGTAAATACCAATAAGAGCGTTTTGTTTTTTATTTCCCTAAGAGGTAATGCAAGGTAATTTGTTAAAGCATTTGAAAGCTGGAGGACTTGAATGATGTAAACTGGAGTTGGGGGACGTGTCTGACTTGTATTTAGATTTGATCACCTGATAGCCAAGACTGCAATGATAGTTTCTGTTTTAATGCCTTAAAATGTTACCTCTAAGATTCAGTTCCTGGTTCTTTGAGTCTAAATAGACTGGAAACACTGTGTCTGCAGCTCTTTTTCACAGCATATATTATGAGTTAAGGTGTAACTTAAAACTGCCATAAAATGATACATTAATATTATTTTCCACTTTCACTTGTTGAATCATTTAACCAACTTCAGTCCTGATCATAACTAGCAAATATTTATTCATTTTCAAAAAGTTAACCCTCTACATGCCAGTTTGTTTACATAGTGCAACTGATGTTTTTATGGGGAAAAAAATAATTATTCTCTATATACTAAATTCTAAGGGGAAATATGTTTTTTTTTTCAAAGTCTGGGATGTCAATGATTAGCAACATTGATTTTGATTAAATCACATTATAGCTGTAATAACCCGAGCGGAAAGCAGGAAACAGCGTGTATTTTATTCCCATAGGGCAAACATGAGAAAATGTCTCAATCTGGTGGAAAATAGTAAAAACCACAATTTTGAAGCAAAATCCAAAAATGTCCCGAGTGTTCCAGCAATTTAAGTATTATAATTAATGCCAGAATCTCAGCACTTACACACCTAAATTGAATGGACTTATATTATGCATTTTATTGCATCTTTTTTATCAAGTGTTTTATTTTCCATTCATTAGAACATTTTATGCGTTTTTATGTTCATTCTGTCTATTTTGCCTTATTGTAAAGCACTTTGTGCTGCATTTCTTGTATGAAAGGTGTTCCAAATAAAAAATATTTAAAATCTTAATGCTCTAGTAAATTATAAAGGGAATATGAAATTGTTATTTGCATGTTAGACTAAATAACTGCAAAAGTGTTGATAGAATATTTTGCAGCCTAATTTGACTCTGAATCATTTAAATGTTTTGGTTATCCAGAAAGAGAAAACAACAGCATTGACCTGAACAAATTGGATTATCATGTTTCATTAATAAAGTATTGCCAACAGCAATGTAAATATTTTCCGATGCACCATCACAATAAGATGGGGAAGATGTTCGAGGCTGAGGTAAAGAAAATGACACGACACAACCAAGCAGGCGAGTAAAGACTCTGGAGAGTTTTAATTATTTCCCCAATTCCACATAAAACAAATATAAAAAAGTAGAGTGCTCTCTAGATTCAGAATCAATCAGAGCGGACCTGAACCCTCGTCTCCTATGATCACTTCTCTCGCTCCGTCTGGACTCAGACAGTTTTAAAAAGACCCATTCATAAGAATACGAGCAGGATGTAAAAATCGAAAACAAAGCAAAAATTTAAAAAAAAAAAAAAGACAAAAAAGGAACACTACAGCAAATTAATGACAGAGGATTTGTCAAACTCTTGTTTGAATTCCTACTTTGAAAGACATCCTCAGTTGCACAAAACTAACATGTCGAATGGCACCAAAAACTAAACAGTTTTAAAAAAAAAAGAAAAAAAACTTTAACGAGGAGATTCTTGATGCAAGAGCTGGTAGTTTCTAATGTGTAGGTTTAGCACAGGTACTGTGAGAACACAAGTACACATTTCATCCAATTACACGTGCCAGTGTGTGTGTGTGTGTGTGTGTATGTGTGTGTGTCTGTGTGTCTCAGAGCTGGAGGGCACAGAACTGCTGGTACACGGCCAGGATGTGGGGGTCGAGCTCTGCGGTGAACAGCAGGTTCTCCAGGGTTCCCATGTACTGTTGGATGGTCACATGGTGCTGCAGAACGAGGAGAGGCGTCGCGTTAAGCAGAGGATGCAGACAGTGATGCAGACAGTACTGCAGCGTGTGTGTGTCTGTGTGAATGTTTTACCATGAGAAAGACCTGCTGCAGCCGCTCGATACAGTTCTTGTACCAGGGCGTGGTGATGTCGACGCTGCCCGTCTCACAGCGGACCAGGTGCTCCGTCAACAACATGATGAAGCGCTGAGGGAGGAAAAACATTGTTAAAAAAAAGGAGTGAACACAAAAAGTAAAAACGCTGCACTAAACAGGGCCTTGTAGACTCTAAAAAATAATCAGAGCCGGCCTGGGGTAATATTCTGAGAAATAGCTCAAAGCTACAAATTCACAAGAAAAGAAAAAATAATTATGTTATTTTCTTTCAAATAGGCCCAATTCATGAGTCTCTTCAAAGTCCTGATGCTTATAATGTGGCGATTTGGGACTAAAATAACGACTGTTTCTTTATTGCTAAATCTGAATAAAAAGAATAATTTGATTAGTCCTTCCAATGCAGGCATAACACACAGCAAGCGGTGAGGTGTGGTGTGATGAGGTTGATCCAACCTTGCAAAGTGGAGCGATGTAGTTCTTTGCCAGTTTTTTCTTGTACTTTTGTGACTTTTCTCATGCAAATGTATCCCTTCATAATCTCAGACAATATCCATTTTATTACTTTTTAAATTAGTTTAATCCATGAGCGTTTCTATCCACTTCCTTTCTTGCTGTTCCTCATATTCACACGTGGGATCTGCTCAGATGAGTTGAAGCTTCCGTGTTCGAGGGCGCTTTGGGAACAGCTGAGGATCATTTGCTCTTCACCTTCTAAACTTTCTTAAATAAACGCTGGTGTCTAAGAGTTTGAATTCCCCGACAGACTTCAGCACCTGGAAGATGACGAGGAAGAGGTTCTTCTGTTCGCTCTGAGCCGACTCCACCTTCTCCTGTAGCCTCTCGATCTGCTCCTCCAGCTGACCCTCCTCGTCCTCGCTGTTCTTGTCCATGTCCTCGTCGTCCCCGCTGTCCCTCTGTTGGGGAACAAACGCATTCACAAACATTAACCCCTCCTACTTCAACCAACTCAACTCATTTCTTCATGAGGAGATTTTAACAGATCATTAATTTAACCATGATGGACATAATGATGGACAAGAAAAGTTACCTTATGCTTATGCTGCTGTTTCTCCAGTTTGTCCTTGGCCTCCTCCAGCTCCTGCTGGATCTTCTGGACGTGTTTGTTCATCTTTCGGATGGTCGAGTGAAGAATCTCCCAAACAAAAAGTCTAGATGAGGGTAAGAGGTTTTTTTTATTTTTATTGTATATTTTAGATCGGCAGAGAGAAAACAGATGCAACATATAAAAACAATAATGCAGAAAACATCAGTTTTTATATAATGGCTGAATGGAAAAACTGCACAAGGTGAAACCTTCACATGGGCAAAAAGAGCGCCGGCCCCGTGTTAAATGCGTTCCTGCCTCACACCCCACCTGGTGAACTCGTGAGCCATGTCCTGAGAGAAGAGCCAGTTGGCCACCGCAGCGCAGTCCACGATCTGCGTCCGGATCATTTTGTCCACCAACACGGCGATCATCTAGAAGGCAGCAGAGTTATGTTGACCAAACTGTCCACTCCACACGCAGGACACCGCATTTAAAAATGCACGTTTATATATTAAACATCCACATTGTAACTGTCACGGAATGACAAAAGTTTCTATCTAAATTGAGGGTTTTTCTGTTTGTACCTGCGGGTGATTCCTCCACGCTTCATAAACCACCTTGAGGATGTGCAGCTTCCCCTCGTCGTTCTCAGTCAGGTTCTTCAAGATTTCATGAAACCTGGAGGAATCAGATGCAGGTGAGGCCAGCAGGACGGGATTCATTCACTACAAAATGTAATTAGGGCTGAACAATTCATCAAAATCATAATATGGCCTCCTGCAATTTTAAAATTGCAAATTACCATTTAAAATGTTCTTCACAGCATTTTCTACAGCCACAAATCCTCGCAAAAATCACAACATGATCATTTTAATGTTCTCAAATGAAAACGAGAACGAGAAACACCCAGTGCATTCATGTCTTTTTAAAATCAGCGCTTATTCAGCAGTTTTCATTTTATTTAACAGTGCGTTTTAATTTGTTTTGTGGAAGGGATCAATTTGAATACGGGATGAACAAAAAAAAAAAACGTATGAAGTGAAAGTAAAAATTTGGTTACATTTCCACGGCGGGGGAACTTACTTGCCGAGGGCGCTGAAGGAGTGGCTGAAGGATTTGGCCGCCAGGTGGAGCAGAGTCTGCAGGAACACGTCAACCTTCAGAGGGTTGAAGCTCTCTCCCTCGTCTGGAAGGAGAGAAAGGAATGCAAAGGATTATTTTCCTCCAAAAAAAGCACTGGTGCAGAGTGCATAGAAAAAAGAAGGAAAAAAGAACATGAAAACTACCTAAAATCAAGAACTAAAGATGAAGCAAAATTGAAATTAGAAACTGACCATCATCATCCTCTTGGTTGGGGTTGGGCACTTCTTTGAGGATGGCCAGGATCTCGTCGTTGGTTGCTCGGTTCTTAATGGCGTTTCCGACAGTGATGGATGCTGGGTAACCTGGTAACGAAGCTGTGAGACGGGGGAGACATTTTCTCAGGTTTTCATTCATGTCTATACGTATAGAGAGATCTGAGGAACCATTCGAGGCTGACAGAGGAAAACACATATTTTAAATGGGGTTTGTGACACGTAAAATGTCTTACAGCTGCTCTCATCTTCATATTTGTAAATAAAGATGGGTTCAGACGGGATGAGTGCCGAGAAGGTTGCAGGGACGATGTCCACTATGCGCTGATGGTATGAAAGTCTGCAGGGAAAGGAGCAAAATGACTACTTTAATTTGAGACACTTTCCAGCTTACATGATCAAAGATGGGGGGAAAAAGAAGAGTAATACTCAATTATTAAAAAGGGCAAAATACATTAAAGTTCCACTAATACAGAAAATGCGGATTCTAAATAAGAAACATACACATTTAAAAACATATAAATGGGTAGGAAATGTGAATAATGCTTTATTACCTCATACTCTTCTCCAGAACCTCTTTGACAAACTTGGGCTTGGGCTTCTCTAGATCCATGGTCAAGCAGTCAGACCTTTATAGAGGAAACACGGTCACACGGTCAACTGTGCTGCAGCGTTACATCGGAAAATAAAATTAAAAAAAGCAGCGGAACTGAGACTAAATAATCCTTTAAGAATAAAAACTAAAACGAAACGCTGGGTTAAAAAAAACAAATAAAAAATTACCGTGAATTCGCTTTAGTTTTGTAGCTATATATAAATTTAAAAAAACTGTCAATACCGAAAAAGGAGACAGCGTGAATTTCTGTTAAGTCTTGTGACACTGAACCACAGAAATTGACGGACTTGATGTTCCGGGAGACGCAGCAAGTCTTCACAGGATTAACACATTGCAGTTGATGAAATGCCACCAAACCGAACCATTCTGGGAAAAACTCAAACTCAAACTATCAAACAAAACAACTAAAACGAGATTGAAAGTCAAAACTATTTTTATCTTTTTTGTCAATTTAAAACAATAAGAAGCGGATCTCAAAGTTCCCTCAGCCCATCACAGGATCACTCACCAGTCATCCCAGCTCCATCGAAACTGGAAGTTGCTCAAATGATGGGAAAACCAGTTGATTAGTCTGGAGATAAAAAAAAAAAAGAAAGTGGAAAGAGGCGGGATGTTAAATCACAGACAGGAACTACTTCAAATCACGTTTTTTTTCACTCGTCCAGCAAAAGCTAGCGTGCGGTTAAATTACCGGTCTATGCAGCTGGTGTTCATGGTGTCCAGTCTCAGGAACAGCATCTCTGTGGCTTGAGCCAACTAACAGGCGGGTGTTCAGGAAAAGTCTCTTTTAAAGAGTTGAAATATTTCAAAACTAAAAACATGTTTGATGCCATTATATAGTCAGAGACGAAAAAGAAACACACATTTGGCTCAATGATAACACGTTTCACCTCTGACTATGCGTTTTGGGGTACTTATGTAAACATTGTGATATACAAAACATAAAAAAAAGCCTGTGATAAATACTACAATATACCGTTTGTCCACTATATCGCTGACACTGTTTAAACCTCGACACACCGAATCCTCAAAATCAGTTCAGAAGGTACTGGGCCAGTTGGGGAATTGTTCCGACATGAACTGCAGTGAGGATACAACTTGTGGCAACGATCCCGGCTGCAGTTTGCACAGTTCAATAAGCAGCGTGGTGTACATGACGTCGATGTGGGGCGCGGTTGGCAGCTGGAAAAGTTCTCCAAAGATCACCTGAAAAAAGAAACATGAATATTTTAAAATCAAACTTTATCTTTCCTCTTATTTCTCAGCATGTAGCTTGTAAAAAATAATAATAATAAAAACTGTACCTCCACAATGTGATAGTTGAGCGGGATCTTGTTTTTTCCTGGATAGCTAAGTAACTGGGCAGCACTAAAAAGATAAAAGAAAACAATCAGAAGGGTGAAAACGTTAAACATTCAGGCAGACAAACACCTGATGACGCTCGGTACCCACCATGTTTTCCTCTCTTTCCAGTGAGTCTTGATGATACAGTGCAGGTTTTCTTCTATGACAAACCTCTCCACAGAATGGCTGCCGGGCATAACGGGACCCTAATGATAAAAGAGGACGACATTTGAAGACTCTGCACAACAGAAAATTATTCAAATGAGTAACACGTTGACGTGGTTTTAGAAGCCAAGCTGTAATGTACCTCAGGGGCGTCGGTGTAGTCGAACATGCGGAAGACGACCCGGGGCATGGGGTACTGGGCGTCAGGCATGTGGCCCGGTGGGGTGAAGGGGGGCAGGTTGTGTTGCAGGGCCTCGCACAGCACGCTGTCAAAGGCGATGTACGGACGAAGGATGTGGCGCTCCTGCCAGCGGTCTTTCTTTAGCTTCTGAATCTGGGCCCAAAGGCAGTCCAGGTACTGAGAGAAGGAACAGGAGACGGGGAGTCATATTTAACAGCGTCCTGAGAAACTCTCTCACACACACACGTTTTTTTTCATTTACAAGAAGTAAAATATCAGCAGATAATGACCATGGCTGCTTTATTGCATCCAATTATAAATTTTATATATATATATATATATTTATTAATATATATAAATATATATATTTATTAATATATATAAATATATATATA
>CALSCE010010666.1:5022800-5055561 GCA_943593645.1 Bovichtus variegatus
TATATGCTTAGAAACAAAAAGAGGGAAATGTAGTTCTTCTTTCCGTCTCTCACCTCTTCTTGTGGGTGGGGCTTCTCTGCTGTCCACACCTGCAGCATGGGGACATGTGTCTTTACTCGCCGCCTGGAAATGATAGAAAAGTGTGACGTTAAGGAAGAGCTGAGCGAGAACACAAATAGCGTGATTGAATAAATAAAAAGGTCAGACATTTATTGAATAAAAAGACAAATAGCTTAGAGACAAAAGGAGCATGGCGGACATCTTACTTAAGGTAGCCTTCAATCTGGCTGAGAAGTCGGTCCATCTCGACATCCTTCTTCTCGTAAAGCTCCTTCCCGACCCAGGGCAAACAGGACAGCACCAGATACACAAACCAGTCTGCCCGAACCTGAGGACACAAACGAGACCGAAACAGGAAAATATTTATGTGATGACTATAGCTTCAAAACATTTTAGTATCATTGTAGATGCCCGTCGTTAGCTTTTATTTTAAATTGTACTCTTTCTTTAACCTAAAGTTCCACTTCAGCCTCCGACCTACCTGTGGTACATCTTCCTCTTGAGTAACACTGACAAAGTTTTCGAACATGGCCACCATTGAAGGAGCAGCAATCACATGGCAGTTGACCAAGTCAGACAGAAAACGCACCTACGAAAAGAAGATACATCGTTAACAAAAAGAAAGACCGACGTAAGCATCACTTCATTTCATCAAGTGCCTATTAAAAAGTCAGTTCACCAAATAAACAGCTTCATTGTACAAGTTGTTTTTCAGAGTCTCCTTGAGTTGTCTGATCATGGCCTCCACAAATTCGCCCCCAAAGTTGTAGTTCCTGGCATTCAGGAGGCCAACTAAAGTCGTATACACCGTCAGCTTCTCAGGCAGGAGGCGGGCGCTGTCAACAAAAGACAACTCAGTGAAAAACAAACACGCAAACAGGGATCATTTAAACAGTAAAAGGGTGAGAAATGGTACAAACTTACACGGCACATAAAATGCGCAGGATTTTGTTTTTGTAGTTTGGCAGGTCAGCCTCCAAGACGCCTGCAAGGCCCTCCAAGTTGCTCTCCAGGGACGATGTACTCTGTAAAGAAAAATGTAACAATTTGGTTTGTTTTTTTGCTGAGTTACAGTGTATTGAACCCACACACTGTCAAAAAAGTTAATAAGTGCTCTATTTGGATCTGAGAGAGACAGAGCAGAACAGTCTATGCAAGAATCCATAGATTGAGCAGGAACTACATCGACAGATTTGACTCTTTACCTTCTCCCCCACACGACATATCAGTGACTCCAGGCGGTCTTCAATTTCAATGGGCTCCGACGTTCTCCTCCTTTTATGTGCCTGACCTCCTGGAAGGGTAAAAGAACGACAAAATAATCGCAGAGTGGAATGAGAAACATTTGCTGAACATAACTCAAGGGCAGTCCTGATGGGAAAATCCATACTGAAACAGAATTAACACAGGACATGTGTTTACTAGCATACAGCAGAGTTTTAAATATGCTCTCCTTACAGGAGCACTTTCCCAAATGTATATACGAAGAGCTGAAGAGCTGAGACAATAAGGGTTATATATTATTGACCCTAAAAGTCTGGATGTTTCTGCCTTGATTTGTATTGATTTTGACCATTGTTTTGTTTTTTAACCTCTCTTGTAAATCCTCTAAATTTCTAGAAGTGCAATACTGAATTGCTGTCGTACTCCTTTAAGTCAATCAGCAGAGAAAGTCAGCATTGTCAGTAAGTGTGTTTATGAGTAAATTGTTTAGTCTAGCACAACCTTGTTTAAAAGAGCATAACATACTCACAGATCTAAACTAGCATCCTAATGTTGCTCTCAGATTTCACTAGATTGATTAAAAATGTTCTTCTGGCGGAGCATGTCACCGAGGTCAACCCAGCAGAGTCATATCTTACATATCACATACCATAGGACACTGTGACCACAGTCAAACTGATTTACTGGGACAAAGACATTGTTGCTGCATGTGTTTAAGCAATCCGTGGAATCGGTCATCATTTAATAGTCATTGGACTCTAAACGTAGATAGGAAACATTAATGTCGTTGATGTTGCTCTTCAGAAGAAGCCCAATTATGTTCAAAGGGTGGATTTCCCAATAAGTAGAGTTTAAATCATCCATGTGTCAGTGGTTCACATATAACCCTTATGGAGGATAAAACATAGCATTGGCACATTTAATAAAAAATGACTCACTGAGGTATCACTTGGTTGCCGCCCCTTATATTGACACCACAGGTTAACAGTAACTAGCCTAGCAGCTCGATGCTAAACGCGTACCGGTTAACGTCACTAGAACAGTTTGCTCAATCTTCTCGCTTTCAAGCCGCGATTGCAAAACCACAAATCAAAGGATAGTAAGTGTTTGACACTGTTTGGGTAGCGAGGACCAGACTTAAACTTCGTGGCTTTGTGAAATAAGGAGTCACTGTGAGCACACCAAGCGAAAGATCAAACACGCTAACGTTAGCTAGCCACAACTTGTTAGCCTAACGTCTGAATTAGCTAGCTATACACATGTAACTAGCGTCCACTAACCGTCATTCTCGCTGTCGCTGTGTCGTCTCCTGGACATTTTTTCACTCCGATATCAATGCAAGTTAATTCGACAAGAAAATTAATATGAAATAAACTAATAAGATGTACAGAGCTTCTAGATCATTCAGCCTGGCCGCTGCTAGTGATGCAGAAAAATAATAGCGGTCTGATTCAAGTGATGATCATCCGGGGCTATCGGAAGGTGCACCGTCCTTTTTTGTCCGATGGCAATGTTCGCTGCCTGTTTTATTGCTGCACGTTTGATGACAGTTGGATGTGTTAAATGTATATATGATCATCTTTAAGTCTTTATATTTTATATTTGGTCAACATTGAATGTCCTGGTGATGCATTACTCCTACATGTTCAGACTTCAAAGCGGAAATAGCTTCTTGTAACTTACTTAGCTAGAAAACAGTCTTTAGCTAAATTGATAATATTTGTAAAAGATCCTAAAAAAAAACAATGGCAGCGGATGATACTCCTTGCTCAGACTTCATGGACTGGGAACTTGACCCTTCGACATGTAATGGACTAAAACCGGAGAAACAACTTTCTTCCTCACAAAGAAAGTGCTACAGCTTCTGCAGGAGGAAGGTGAGTGACAACAGAAACAATGTCCCACCACATTGCAAGATCGTAAACATAGCCGAGAACATTGTTGTGTTTCACTATGTACAATAACATAAGCAGGGTTGGACGAATAAATCAAAACGTTATGGCACATTTAATATACATGAGTCAATAATAACTCAAGTCAAACCTACTATAATTCAACTATTATCGACAAATGATGGGTTACCTGTGGCGTAGCATATACTATATATCTAAACTCCCGGGAGTCAGGACCCACCGAGGGGCGACACGATGAATCTGAGGAGTTGGAAGGTGATTACTGGAGGAATAAACCAGGGCTGAATGATTAAAAAAAATAATAATAAAATCTAATTGCGTTTATTTACTGATATTGCAATTGCAATATGATTTGGGATATTACAGGGAAAGATAATGTTTTCATCATTATTCTCATTTTCATAAAAAATAAAATAAAAATGTGTGTGTGATTTTTGCTGGGATCTGTGCCAAACAAAGATGTTTTCTTAAGTCTGTAGAATACGATGTGTAGGTCGGGACATCGCTGCAGCACAAACATATTTAATTAAAAATGGTATTGTGACACATTTTGCCTTTTAACAAGTATTGCGCCTCCTGCGATTTTAAAATTGCAGAGCGCCATATTGCCATTTTAATAAAAGTTTGATTTAATGTTCAGCCCTATAATAATAAACGAGAAAAACTAATTCTGCCTCTGAAAATTATGTTAATTTTCAAACATTTTCCAGCGTTTTGCCTAATTCCCCCTGTAAATTACTTTATAGTTTTATCTCCTCTGTTCTATTGAAAGTAGACATAGCTTTCTATGAAGGGTCACAAGCAAAAAGGGTTGGAAAGACATGATATAATATGTGCTATTTCTACTGTTTTAACACATTTGATAGTAGTTTCTTTTTTCATTTTAAACAAGGATTTAACTTCACGCTTTTTCTTCCCCACAGTCTTTTGCTGCCTTTGTGTCATCCAAGAGGGATGGCGGTCAGGAGGAAGGAAGCTCATCATGGCGCTGTTGTGGCCAGACCTTCAAGGAACACTCTGCCATTCACAAACACGTGGCCAGGACTCATGATACTGAAATACAGCAGCTCTCACAGGCTACATATGAGTGTTCGTTAAGCCAGCTGGAAGAAGATCCTGAAACACAGCAGCCAAACAAGCGTGAGGCCAAGCCGCCGGACGTCTCTGCATGGACACCTGACACCAGTCACCTCTCTGAGGAGCAGCTTCAGAAGTACTGGTCACATTTTGATTCTCCCGTTTTGGTTTAGTTGTCTGTTTTTTAAAGTGAAAATCCATCGTAAAAATGCATTAACTTATGTCATTTCTAAAATATATTTATAAAAAATCTGATTTAATGAATACATACTGATGTGTCTCAATGTTATTCTTCTTTCAGGGGTCCAGGCAAGGTTCTGCTCTATTATCGCTACTGTCAAGTGGACGATCCACATGCCATCTGCGCTTGGCAGAAAGCTTTGTGTGAGAAGCTCAACTTAACTGGAAAGGTGAATAAATTCTCTCATCCCGCCTCTAACTGGGAGACTGCAACCTGTTTACCTTGGGAACAACAATAAACATGCTTTATAATCATTAAAAAAGGAAGCAACGTTTAAGTTTAACTGTCCCCTTTCAATATATAATGTTCTTCAGGTGAGGGTGGCGACGGAAGGCATCAATGGAACAGTTGGTGGCACCAACATGGCCACTGACGTTTACATCGAAGCAATGCATTCACACCCGCTCTTCAAGATGGATAAGGAGGATTTTAAGGTTAGACAAAAAAACTCATGTTAGATGATAGAATATAAAGATATGTTTATTAGATCTACATTACATAATGTTTCTACACCGCACCCTGACTATGAACTTTGTTTTGTGTTCCACCTGAGTTTTAAGCCTATATTTTCTGAGAAATTGTTAGAATAACATTAAATAATCATGACATTAAAAATCAGGGCTGCAACGATATCGAACTGGTACTGTCTCAAATAGCTGGATCGTATATCGGTGACTATGGGGCCAATCTATTCAATTCAATTTAATTCTATGTTTATATACTATATAACCAATTATTGACCAATTTGTTCCTGCATTAAAAAGTTTTCCAGTGGAATTGTAATTCCTGTTCATCTTGAAGATTGTTTACCAAGTAACTAGTGTACGATTTAACATTTTTAACCATAAATAACAATCGGTAAATTTATATCTATGTATTTATTCTTTACATTATAGGAAAGCAACGTTTAAGTCGTGCCTCACACATAAAACAAAGATCCCAGTCACGTACACACAGCGAGGCATACAGTTTATTAATCAAACACAAAAGCCCAGATATCGATATCGGGAATTAAAAAGTAAATGGGTCCTTTGTTGTTACTTGTGCCAATTCTATGTCAATGAAGTGATTGTCCTTGTCTGTGCATCTGTGTGTGTGCAGACAAGTGACGGCGGCTTGGAGTGTTTTAAAGACCTGAGGGTCGGCGTCTATAAGGAAATTGTCCCAATGGGACTGGATCCTGATGTTCTGTCCTACAAACTGGCAGGTATACTTTGTGTTCTGTTGTTACTGCTTGGAATGTGTTTCCCCTTTTTAATACCACAACAACTTTTTTTCTTTCCTTTTTATTGCCATGTTTATTTTGCTCTTGATTTTCTGTAAGAAGTTCTGTTTTGTAACGGCTGATTTTGTGATCATGTGAGTTACGAATCTGTCTCGCTTCTCAGGAGTTCACCTGGAGCCGGAGGAGTTTCATAGAGAAGTAGAGGCTCTGTTGGCGAAAGAGGATTTGAGCAATGACACCATCCTCCTGGACTGCCGCAATTTTTATGAGAGTAAAATTGTAAGTAATATATCGGTTTTCCTCCAAAAACATTGACTTTCACAAGTCCTACAGGCTGCATTGATTATAAATCTGACTCTTCATTCATTTGTGCTGTATCTCCACCAGCTGCTTTAAACTATGTTTAACTTGTTACAGTGAGAACACCAGACCCTGAAGGTATCACTGGTTCTGAAATGGGGTTTTGACCAACTTTGTATTAAATTTTAAATAACATTTTTTTTTGTGCATTTAATTGTCCCTGAACCAGATGCTAATCTTCAAGATTCAGCTGTGTTTTTGCTTACTTTGACCTTTCACATCCAAGTGAGAATGGGAGGAAGAAGGACAATTTCCACACGGTTATCATGATCAAACAGGACAAAAGCCCGGTTGTCATGACTGTTATTCTGAACCGTGATTATTTTATTATTCCAGGGTCAGTTTACTCACTGTCTGGCCCCGAGCATCCGTAAGTTCAGCTATTTCCCGGACTACGTCGACCAGAACCTCGAACTCTTCAGAGACAAGAAGGTGTTGATGTACTGCACAGGAGGGATCCGCTGTGAGCGCGGCTCTGCATACCTCCGCTCCAAAGTAAGATGACTTGTCTTGGATGAAGACTAATGAATGCCATCTGGACTCTTTTTATATGTGAAGCAGCTAATGGGACTGGCTCTTTTTGAGGCTGCGGATTCTCCAACTGTTTAGTCACTGTCTGCTATTGTCCTTTTGTTACTTATAGCAAATAATTAATGAAAATGCAACATAATTTTTTTTATGGCGTTCATAAAAAAATGACAGATTTTCTTGCTTTTTAATGTTCATTGGAATGTTTTGTTAACCTGTTTACCTGTAGGATGTGTGTAAAGAGGTGTACCAGCTGAAAGGTGGAATCCACAAGTATCTCGAGCGATTCCCAGAGGGTTTCTATCGAGGGAAACTTTTTGTGTTTGATGAACGTTACGCCGTCTCCTTCAACAAAGATGTCATCTCAGGTTAGTTTATGCACAAAGGCCCTTTATCAGAACAACAAATGAAAATAAAGTGCTTTAAAAAAAATTTTTTTTAAAAAGTATACATAAATATATGTATAATACACATAACAAACACGACAATATGATCACATGACAATATAACCTCACAAAAAGAGAAGAGAAAAAAAAGAAGAAAGTATTTTTTCCAAAAGAAAATTGGCTTCACAATGTATTTTTTAGGAAACTTAGATTCAGATTAGTTCTTGATTGAGCTTTAAAAACTTTTTACCCAACAGAATAATTGGATTTATTATCTGGGGACAATTTTTACCCAGAACCCATGACATAATGACATAAAAAGTTTACATTTTAAATAAATGTTGAGTGGTTCACAAACTTGCAACATAATGGAAAAACTAATGCAACTGGACTTCCTCTTCCTCATCACAGAATCTACAGAATGATGATTGGAATGGTAAACATGTTAAATAGTTTTTTTTAGTAGCAGTAATCTTAGAATTTTTTCAATTGAACAATTCTGGAGTACAAATCAATTTTTGTTTTTGTAATTTGTTCTCAAAAGTTATTTCCAAGGTATTAAAATATTAAATGAATCTTCCCAGAAGGAACAGATTTATGGGGGGAATAGCCATTTCTGACTTAAATAAATTGTTAACATTATCAGGAAACATTAATATTTAGTTGTTGTCTAATGTCTTTGTGTTAATAGTTATGTCAAACTTAAATAATTCTCTGTCTCTCCTCAGACTGCAGGTACTGCGGCTGTCCTTGGGATCGGTACAAACTCTGTTCCACTAAGTTCTGCTGTCAGCTGGTTCTGTCCTGTCCCAGCTGCAGACAGGCTGGACACACCGCCTGCTGTCCCGCCTGCCAAACCAAAGGACAGGCTCAGAGCGAGGCGTCCCGCGCTGCTCTGCATCACAAAGAGGAGTGTGAGTGCACTGATGGACGTCCCAGAATCCCTCAGGATGTGTAGCGGTAGACAGGTTACGATTGGACATCAGGGACAGGAAAAATGCTGCCTGACCAGGGATATTTATCACAATGTATATATAGTTAGTGGAAGGTGCCCAGCATATTTTAAAGTTGTTCATTTCTTTTATATGAATGTTGGGAATTAAGTCAGATTCACTGTTTCTAAGGAGTTTTATTCTGAAGACAGTCATCTGTGAATCTCATATAAGATGATAAAACCGTTTATTCACCTTTTTATTAAGAAATTGAAAGAATACATCTGCAGAATACATGATTTTTATAACATGAACTCTGGAATGCCGTGTGTGCGTGCGTGTGTGCGTGTGTGCGTGCGTGCGTGCGTGCGTGCGTGCGTGCGTGCGTGCGTGCGTGCGTGCTTGTTTTTGGAAAAAAATAGGATTTTATCTTCTTTTTTTCAATCAGTGCTTTGGCAATTATGTATGTTAATTACATGTATTTTTATTCGCCCAAAATTGTCATGGTTTCACAGATAATTTTGGTCAGTTATGCTGCGTAGAAAATGTAAATACAAATATACCAACAACTACTTGAAGAATTAATAGCAGTTTTCTTGTGCTCTGTAAACCATGCCATCTCTTGCCAAAGCAGGTTACTGAGACTGCAGGTGTTGCCTAAACAAGCAGCAACACATCTGTGTGCCTTACTTAGGATGACACATTTTTGATAAAATTCACCTCAGCGTTTATGAGGATAAACACATGTCAAAATGAAACGATGCATAAGCACCACACAAGTAATGATAAGTGTAATGTTAAGTCTAATTCCAGCAGGTCTCATCATGAGGGATTTTAATTCCTGAGCCTTCAGGAAATAAAGATACAGTTGCATAATTTTATTCCTGATTTACATAGCCAACAAGTACCAGCATTTTTTTCAGTTTATTTATATAAAATAGTTGGTAGTAGTTGTAGTACTGCTATTTAAGATTAGGCGTTGATGTTTATTTTGAAATAAGATTTATTGGTTTCTAGAGGGGAAATTCACATATAGCAGAAGCACCAGAAACAGGCTATGGAGGTAGGAAAGATTTAAAGAACTGTTTATAATGAAATTAATTAAAGAAACAAGACATAAAAGGAATTCAAAAGCTATATACTATGTATATTTTTCAATAACCCCTAGGGGGTCCGCGGAGGTACTGCAGTGGGGGTCGCGAATTTTTTTCAATATTTTTAAAGAAACATTTACCACATTTACATGAATATATGAACCTGTGTATTAATTAAATACCTTAGTATTGAATGCACAATAACAGTGTAGCTATGTTTATACATGCCAGTAGGCCCAGTTTAATATAAAACTATTTTATACAATATACAGTATATAGTAGGGGGTCCCTGCTCCATCTCTCCATCAGTTTGGGGTCCTTGGCCTGAAAAAACGTTGAAGACCCCTGACTTAGGCCATATATACAATTTATCCAGTGTGCAAATGACAAAATACATATGTGCAAAGTTAAAAATCCTAGGTAGTGTTGTGATTTGTCTCATCCATAGTAAATCAAAATAAGGTTTATTGCTAAGTAAGTTTTCACTTACATGCAATTTGTCTTGGTGTTTGGTGCATACAATCAACATATTAATAGGAGGGCACGGTTGATTGCATTGATTATTTATTTTAAAAAAAGACGTTAAGAGGAGAACAACTAATTATAACACAGGCAAAGTCAAAAGTCAAGAACATAAATATAGAATAGGAAAAAAAAAAATAAAAATAAAAAAAAAATAAAAAATATATATATATATATATATTTAGATGTAAATTTGGAATAAGAGAGCTGTAAAGTTTTGTGCAGGATGTGCAAAAATCCACAGTAAAGAGAATATGTGCAATGTACAGGAATACTTTAATATAATATGTTATATAATTTGGATTAAATAGATTTCTTAGATAAAACAAAGAATTTTCAAGAAAATAATACAATTGATACATAAAATGAATTATACACACTTGCAAATAACATCCACAAGAGGGAGTAAAAAGGACCAGAGGCAGGAGTCAGTGAAGATCCTCAACATCCCGTCTGGAAGCTTCAGCTCTCAGCCGAGAGGACCTGCCTGGCTGCCCGGGTCTTCACTGACCAGCAGCGACCTCTCTGCCGCATTCCTGGGGGTGAAGACAGGCACCGCTCATGTGTATCTACCCACCCGTGTATCTGTGGGCATAAGGACGGGAGGACCGAGCGATGTCTGCGCCGGGTTTCACAAACCTGAACAGCTCCGTCAGCTACAGCCAGAACTCAACGCTGAACGGCGGAGCTGCGCCCCCTTACCAGAATGGTAACGCAGGCCTGGATGATGCGATTAGCCAGCTCGCTAGCGTTAGCATGCTAACCCTCTGGGATGTCAGATAGTTTGTCCGGCGCTGGTTTGTTTATTTCTTTGTACAACTGTTCTCTGGCATTAATCAGAACAGTTACATGAACTATGAATTAGGGCGACGTGTAAATTCGGCTTAACTGAAGGTTTCAGCTAAAGCTAGTCAGTTGCTAACTTAAGAGCTAACCTGAAAGAGGTAGCTAGCGGCTAACATTAGCTTTTAAGATAACGCACCACGATAGCTATCATTACAAGTGTTAGCAAGAAAATAGTGGTGTGACAGACTGCGAAGCATCAGTATATAATACCTGCGTATCCCCGATAAAATACAAGTCGATTCAATGTACACTGAAATAATATTTAAATTATATATTTATTGATGCCTTTGCTGTGCTGTCAGGGATGCATATTCAGGTAACCGGGTTTTAACCCCTCAAAACTGAAGTAACAGCTGCTGATAAAGTTTGTGGTTTACAGCTGATGATGACCTTTGTTCATTTCTTTATTTGTGAGCCTTTGTAGAAGTAGAATATATTTATTTGTTACATTCCCTTTACCACCCGCTTCCTCTTTCCAGGTCCAGCACAGACCTACCAATCCATGCATCCACCTACAGGCTGCTATGGAGCCCCACCTCAACAACAGAACTACCCCACCATCCCTGCCCACTCCACCCCTGTTCCCAACAAAGCACCCATCATGAACAGTGCCCACAGTGCTAACTACTACCAGAGCAACCATCAGCAGCAGCAACAACAACAACAACAGCAGCAGCAGCAGCACCTCTCTCAGCATCATGTAGCACCCTCCTCATACACTGCGCCTTCAAACTCTGCTCCTCCTCCTCCTCAGCCATATGCACCTTCAGCACCACCGCCATCAAATGCCCGCTATAACCAACAGCCATTCCAGCAGCAGCAGCAGCAGCATCCACCATATGCCACTCCAGGATCCTACTATAGACAGCAGTCCTACCCCGCTCCCCCAGCAGCACAGCACTCTCAACAGCAGCAGCAGCAGCCCAGTTTGGTGCCTGCCCCGGCTGGCGGCCCTGGAGCTCCCATCTACCCAATTGTTTCATACCCGTCTGCGCCAGGAAGTAGCCAGTACGGCACTCTGAGTTCCTCCCAGAACAGTTCCACGCATGGAGTCATGCCCACCCAGATGGGTGCACCCCTACATCAGTACAGCAGCTCTCGGCCGGCCTCCACAACAGCAGTGCAGCCTGGGTACAGTGTGGCGCCTCCTAGTCAGATGGTGCCGACAGTCAATGGTCAAGGAAGCACAGGTACGTGTGAGTGGGTTCATTTACGCAGTGGCGGATCAGCTGCTGGCTGGAAAGAGACATTCCTTAAAACTAGTTTTAGTCCAGAGCACTATATGCATTTGATGTTGCAGAAACATGCATACTAGCTGTATTGATCAGTAAACTATTATTGGTATCAGCCAAATACTTTTCTGCCAACTATTGGATGATTACAATTAGCATTTTCACTTTTGTTTTTCCCAGCTATGCGTGAGGAAAACTTCACCCCCAAAATGATCATTGTTATATTAATTACTCACCCCATGTTACCTTGAATTCTTGATGACATTTATTACTCCTGCACATGCCTTCACAATGAACAAAGCGTCCAAAAACTGAGAAAATTCTTGATTACTTAAAGACAATGGAGACCGCATTTTACAACAGCAAAACTATATCAAAACATTTGTTTACAAACTCAAAAAACTCATGCTGTCTTATTTATCCAGTCAAATGCTCACTGCTTCCCTTATGCATTCATTTTCCCTAAAACCTTACTATTTAAAACACTGCACAGATGAGTAGCAGGCCTGCTGGTTTTAGTGTCATGTGTTTGGGAAGAAGTGAGCATGTGGCTGGATAAATGAGACTTGGATTCTACTGCACAAGTTGTATGACAGTTTGTAAACTAATCTCTAATAAGGCTCAAAGGCGTGCTAAGACTCCTACAAAAATAAATCCATGTTTGTATCTGCCCATATAAGTGTAACAAATAATTAAAACATACTGGTACACATAAACAAACAAGTTTTCAGCATTCCTATGAAGTTAGATGTAGAGTTGAGAAGACTACCATTGAAAAGTAAAATTTGAATGGATTTTGATTGACAGCTGTTAATACTTTTAATGTTGTTTGTAGCTCTTGTATTTCCTGCGTGTCAGCCTTTATTTATGCATGAAGTCTTTGTTTATGCAGAATTTGATATGAAATGTTCTACCTTTTTTTTTTTTGTCTTTTGTGGTTTTTTTTCACAGTCCACCAACACTACGACCAAAGCCATCAGGCTTCTCTGAGCTATGACTCCTACGGCGGGGTCATTCACAGCAGTGGTGGCGCAGACCATCTGCCCTCAGGAACCCAATCAACTTCAGTCCATTCCTCACCGGGCCACCACCAAGGTAACTACGAGATTAGAATTTGAGGTTGTTTAATCTTTTTAACACTCCTAACACAACACGTACACAAAAAGACGAATCAGCATTGTTACTGCTCTTCAATGCTGCTGGTACAGCTTGTAAAATGAGGTTGTTGAATATTAAAACTGAGGAATGTTAGCAATGGGCCTCGTGTCTGTATGTACGTTATGTACACAGTTGGGAGTGGACAAACTGCCGTGGTGCCAGCTAACTTCTCAGACAAAATATAAGTCGCAGATGTTTCAAAAGAATACTTTTTAAATGTAAAAATCAAAAAATGCGCTCCCTGGACTCGAATAGAGTTTGTTTGAAGTGCTCTTTGATGACTATGCCATGACAATAAAGGCAATGTAATTTAAAAAGCTTTAAGTTATTTCTTTATGAATTTTGTTAAAATGTTGAGATGGTTTTTATAGTTCCTGATTTTTGCTTCACTGCTTGCTGAAAAAAAACACCACACCAGGGCATTGGTTTCATAAAGTGTAAGGTTTTCTAACCTGCTTTACTTCGGTGTTTGTACATAAAGTCAGAGGAAAAATTTGCTCTGGTGCCTGTTTTCTGTCTTTTCTGGTGCAAAGTCTTCCACACTCCTGTTTAGATGTACAGTTTAAAATCCTACTCTAAATTTAGTGTGTGCGCGTGTGAGAGTGTGTGTTTACAGCTGCACTTTGTGCAGATTACATGTGGTACATTTCCAGGCACACAAACACACTTTCAAATGTGCAGGTGTGAGTATTTTATACAAATGTGAGGGTTTCAGTTGGGAGCCTACCAGCCAGCTGCTGCTTTATTTTGTTTGTCACCCGTGATTCTTTTCCACTGTCAGCTAAGCAGGTTAAGACCAAAGGACTTGCACCAATTTGGGTTGCAAAAACTAATCGACTTTGAAGCTTTGCGTAGTCCCATCACAAAGAAAGAAATTGTAAGGCCCATATACAACAACATTTCTCTAGACTTTTCACTCTCTGTGGCCAGTAAAATGTGCCTCAATCAGTTTCCTCAGTCCCATTGATATTAGCCTCAAGCAACATGTTACACGGGACAAAGTGAATTATAGGACAAACAAAGGACAAGGCTCTCTTTACAGCCACATATTAAAAGGCATGTTTTATTGTTACTTAAGTACTTTAAGTCTTTAAAGTGCCTAATTAATGTTAAATCTAGCGGTCTAATCTATGCTCTGAGTCTGGTGGCTTTGAAGAGACCAGCATAACCGCTTCAGTAGTCTGACGGCAACGTAAAGCAGTGAAAAATGTTTAAACGGATTTTTGTAGGTGGCTAAAATGCATTTTACTGCTGCCCCCGTCCACAGCAGTACATTGCTGGTACTCCTGTCGACCGCCATCTACTGTAGATAATACACTCTCTATGGATAAGTACCTCATACAACCACACTTCAAAACATCCAAACTGTCTTTTTTATTGTCAAGCAAAATAAGTTCACGCTCTCTCATCGCCAGAAAACTCTTAAATATCTTAACATTTTCCGGAAGGTCTATAGCTTTTATACATTTTATGTATCATTTTAAGATCATCAGAATCGGTCTTAAAGGTAGTTCGTCTGACAAAATGGGGAAACCTCCAGCATCGTTGATCAACGAATAGAAGATGTTGCTTCATTACGTCAACACAAACGCATCACGTGGAATTAAGTTTACTGCCTTTTCTCCACCGCCCTGTCTGCTGTCGGTCACCCAGTCTGACGGTTTTCTCATGTTCCTTCCCCACTCCCCCCTCCCAACAGGCATGCAGTATGGATATGTTGCTAATAGTGGAGCTAGCTCTGCCTCTGCCACCACCTCAGGCCCAGCCGCTGCCCCCTCGTCATCCAGCTCTGAGGATGATGATGATGAGGAGGAGGAGGATGAGGAAGCAGGTCTGCTTTAGCTTTTACCTCCTCGTTCATTAGCACTTTCTCCATCCCCATAAACTCATTCAGCTCTTTCCTAATCATACCCATGCTGTTAAACGTTTTGTATCCCCTTAAAGAAACAACCTACACCCATCATTTTGTAGCATTGGTGCAATTCCATCCCCTACCCCGTGCACCGTCACCTTTTGATCGCTGCTGCTCTTCTGTGTCACTTCTGCTCTACGTACCAACATGCTGAATCACTTTGCCGCTCATCATCCATACCTTCTCCTTTCTAATAGGCTAATCAGATTTTCCCTAATGCTCACTATCTTTCCCCTTCAGTACTGACCCTGATTCATCTTATTAATGTGTGTGTTCCCCGTTCTGTTGCTCCATCACTGAACACTGACATGCACTTTTGTTTCTCAGAAAAGGTGAGAGGTAAGTGGGTTAGCGTTTGGCTTTAACTTTAAAAGCTTCTGCCAGTTTCTGCTCGTCTTAATTGTCATGCAGTGTCGAGCTCCCTCTCACTCAGTAGTCTTTGGGATCCGATCACCAGCAGTCGTCCAACTGTGGTTCCTGATGCAAAAACAAATCAATGAGCTGTGTTTTCAACCTGAACCTTGCGGCTTTGGATATGAGTTAGAGTTGGATGTTGTTATCTAATTCTAGGCTCACATTCAAGTGTTTCCTGCTGAAACAAAAAGTAAATAAACAAGAAATTAAGCAACAACAACTATGATAAATAATTAACAGTTTTAAGACATTAATCAAGATAAAAAAGCTTCTAATATGTGAGGTTAGTTTCCTTTTTCTTCATATTGTTATATTGTATTCTTGGTTAGACAAAACTATCAATTTTAAGGTTTTGGAAAATCGTGATGACAGACTAATAACTCATTTTATTAAAAAGATGAACTGTCCTGAATAAATAAAGGGTAAATAACTAAAAATAAGTTGCAGCCTTAAAAGTGTACACTATTAAAAAGAATACTTCAGATTTACTTTTTTAATTTTTTTTTATTTTCACAGTTTTGTTCATTGACATTTTTGGGGCATACATGGATCAACAATTCAGTTCTTAAGTTTCAATGTCCATTTTGGTTACAGTTACATGTTCAGAGGTGAAAGCCTGTACATGGAGAGAGGGAAAGATAGTGATAGTGATAATAAATATTAGGTAAAAAAACAATAATAAAAAGGAAATAAAAGAGTGATAGCAATACTAATGTTAAAAGTCTAAGTAAAAGTTCATTAATGAAAAAAAGTTACAAAAATAAATATATAAAAAAAAAAAAAGATATATTCAATTTACAGTAAAAGAAGATTAACAATATCATACTTTTGTAAAAGAAAAGGTATAATTGTTGGACATGTTTACTCTGTTTACCCTGAAGTTAGTTTTCTATTATTTTAATGTTAATATGTTACAACAATATGTTACAACAATATGTTGACGCTGCATTTGCTTAAAATGTACGTTACATTACAATTGCATTATTATGCTTGCAATCAATAAGGCTAAACTTAAATCTCTTTCTTAATCCTATTAAAATAATTAAGTATTCTGTGTAAAAAAGTTTCTTATTTTACTTCTTAATGCTGCCCTGAGCTTTAACAGTCTCATGCACATGTGTGTTCTGTACCTCTCAGGTGTGCTGCTGATGACTATCCCTCCGGAGCTGTGTCATCAGCCAGAGGTTAACAAGTTTTTAAATATATCCTCTCCCCTGCCAGCAGGTGCAGGCTCTCTGTGTACATGTTTTCTGACTCGCCTGCTCCCCATGAGAGAGCACAGGTGACTGACTGCACAGCTCGCACTCATTTACACCTTTTAATAAAGAGAGAAGCTTGTTTTTAGCTTTCAGCTTTTCCCCTTGTGATCTCTTCAATTCTCCCTGGCCTCTTTCAGCTTTTCTGCTGCAACAAAATACCAGTTGTTGATTCCTGCATGCCATGATAATCTCTGAAGCAGAATGATGGTATTAATAAGACATTCTTTTTCCCACAATAATACATATCACTGTATTCAAAATTGCATATAAATAATCATCTGGTGTTATACTGTTATGCAGTAGTCTTCAAATGTAGAAACAAAACCCTTAATTTATTTTTAGGATTTCTATGTAGCACATTTTGGTTGAAATTGTTTATTTGGACTGCAGAATTATGTAAAATAATACATTATAATAATTTTATAAGTTCTATAAATGATAATCTCCCAGTCATAAAGGGCAACAATGACCATTTATTGTGACGCTAGCTAGTAAGTCAACCTAGAGTTATACATTTTTTTCATATCGTATATTTCGTATGGGGAAATTTTTACCGATTTTTTTCCCCTCAAAATTAGCTGCAATTTACATACACAATCACACATTTGTGCCCCCTTGATTATGTTAAATGCGGGAAAATACCTTAAATTTGGAGCCAATTTTGCCCTTTGCCCACGATTATTTCTGGCACTGTTCTTTTTTTTTTTTTGGCTTTCAGGATAAATTGTTTTTTTGTTCCCAGGTTCGATTTACAAACAATAAAAAGTTAATAAAGAAGAAACGATATTGGTAACAAAATAAACATAGGTTACATGAAATACCATTAAACTTTTGAAATGTGTATCTCTTTAATGCTGCAACTAATCATTATTTTAATTATCGATTAATCTGCCGATTTATTACCTTGATAAATTCTTCGGTCTATAAAATGTCAGAAAATAGTGAAAAAGGCCTCAATCCGTCCTAAAGCAAACATCTTAAAGTTGCTCGTTTTATTTTAGCAACTTTCCAAAATCCAAAGAGATTCAGTTTACAATTCTTTCAGCAAGAAATCCTCACATTAGAAAAGCTTTTTCCTACGTCCATACTTATTGTAGATAATCAGATCAGTTACTAGAAAGGGATCGTAAAGGGGACACTGTCGGCCACGGTATAAATTAAGCTTTAATTATCAACAACCAGAGGTGGCAACAGTCTGGAGCCAAGTAAAGTGGGCTGAGCATATTAAAATACAACAGTTGTGGATTAGAAGAAAAAAGAAATGTCAAACTATGTCTGCTGCAAGGCAACACTTACTATGAATAGATTTGTTTTACTATCATAACCCCTGGTTCACATCCTCTCCATTAATCTATGAGTTGACAGAAGAAAGGAGAAGAATCTTGGAGGAGGAGGACGGCAAAGCTGTCCTGGTGTCCTCCTCCGCACCAGATAATCTGCTGGTCCGATTTAGTCGCCGATAATTGGATCTCGTCACGTCCAATGAGCTCGCTGCCAGAGGCCTGTCGTGTCTTGGTTTGCTGCTGTTAATCCCTCCTTTTGGCCCACAAGGATTAATGGGTCCATTCGAATATTCTACATTAGCATTCCTTCTGGAAAACCTATTAATTATCGGACATGGGAGGAAAAACTGTGGCTGTAATAAATCATACTGCAATGCATCTACAAGACTTTTTGTTGTTGTTGAGACTAGTTTGGCCTTTATTTGATCGGGTACAGTAGAGAATCAGACAGGAAGTGTGACCACAGAGAGCAAGTAGGAGGGTGTTATGGTTGCATTGGCCACCATGATGAAGATGATTATGTTGAGTTTTGTTTTGAATAGGACTGCAACTAACGATTGTTTTCATTGTCGAGGAATCTGTCAATAATTTTTCTCGATTAGTTGTTTGGTCTATAAAATGTCTTTTGTGTGTTTCCCAAAGCCCAAAGACAACATCCTCAAATGTTTTGTTCACAACTCAAAAGATATTCGGTTCACTGTCACAGAAGAGTAAAGCAAAAATATTCACATTTAAGAATCGAAGAAATTTGACTTTTCTTTCCTAAAAAAAATAAATAAATAAAAAGTAACTCAAATCGATTTAATCTTTGCAGCTCTACTTTTGAATCAAGGCCAGTGATACACTGATAAGACACAACTCTTCAGTTTCTTGCCCCTTTTCTCTTTGTGGGTTGTTAGGCATTCTGGGAAATGTATGGAATCACTAACTAAAGGTGAGAAAAAGATGAGGGAGATTGAGGGAAACTGTTTAAAAAAAAAAAAAAAAAAAAAAGAAAGAAAATGTAAAATAAATGACATGGTAAAAACCCTACAGGGGTTTTCTTTTAATAAAATAGGTTAAGGGATGCTCACTAAAAGGCACAGAGTGTATCCTCAAGGCCTTACAAATGTGTTGAATACATTTCTTTCCTTGCCCAAAAAGACCTGCATTCTTTACATCGGCTCAACGTCTTCCTCACCTTTTGCTGGCTAATTGCTACATTTCATTTTGAAAGTCATGCATATTTGTGCATTAGACATTATATAAGGGAGAAAAGGTCTGTGTGTGAAAGAGAAGGAGAGTATTTCAATGAAGACGATGGTCTGCATCAGAAAGGACCAAAGTACAAAATGAGTGAAGAGAGAGACGATGACAATGACTGCCATTATGTCACAAAGTCTTTGTGATCTTTGTGTTTTGCATATTTCTCCTCTGCTCCCTCCATGTTTTCCATGCTCAGACGCCTGTACGAGGACTTAATTGCATCTTTGCATCATGTTTTTGTCCCGATAGTCACTCCGCCTCATTCCTCTCTTTCTCTGAGGCCTGAGGGAAGTCCAAGCACAGCACTTTTTTTGTTCATGGCCAAACAAAAAAAAAAACTCCTTCCCTTTTAATGTTTCCTCTTTTGTTCTTTCCCTCCTCTTCATTCATTATTTTTGTTCATCTTCACCCTCCTTCCTTCGTTATTATTGACTTCATTTACAGTTGTTGTCCTTCATTCTGTCGGCCTTTTATCTCTTATGCTTCTGTAGTTGTACTTCTGTTCTGTTGTGCTTTTTGTTTTGCTATCCCCATGGGTCCTTCTTTTTTAAATTCCTTCCTCCTCCAGTCCTCTCAGCCAGTCTTTTATTTCAGTTGTTAACTCTTCCTGTCTTTGTCTCTGCCTCCCTCAGGTGGTGACACTTCCTCCTCCAGTACTGGCAGTGCCTCTCCGGTGCCCAACAGCTATGATTCCCTGGAAGGGGGCAGCTATCCAGGTATTTATTGATCACAAACACACTGTTCATCGAAATAATAGGCACACACAAAACTGCTTACCCTGGCCTTCGTTGTGATTTCATAAAGTTGCTGCTCTTATTGAGTGTCACTGTCTCTGCCATGACGTTTGGTAACATTACATGCAGCCATGTATCAACAGTGAGCCACATCTATGTGTTAAGAATTTAACTAAGTAAGTACCATGTTGCGTTTTGGTGCTGATCACAGATGCACCCCAACAGCAGTAGAAGTTGACAGGTTGCTGGAAAATGGGGCCAGCGAATCATAACGATATAAACTAATTATATGTAGCCAAATAACCAAATATTTTGCAGATGTTGGAGGAAGTCAGAGAGATGTGTTGTGTTGTTTTTCTGCAGTGAAAGGATGATCAGATGCACTTAATCAATTTATGTAAAAGCCTGTGGTGAAAATGGAACACACACACACACATTTCCAACATAAATATCATATTTCCAAAATGCACTGTACAGCTCTATTGTCGTAATCAGGTTAAAACATTAAAACTGTCTTCCAAACATGCATCAGTTTTCTTTAATGCTGTACTTTCTCTTGCTCAGATTCGATGCCGCCCTCAAACGATATGACCAACCAGGTCGCGCCCTACAGTAGCTATGGTTACCCCAGCATGCAGCCAGCCTATCGGCAGGGGCCGGCCTCCATCACTGACTCTTCCCCCTCTCATGACCCGTACGGCCAGCCAAGTTACCAGCAGTACTCCCAGGTGAGGCCACAGCTTGAATAAAATGGGTGCTGAAAAGTGTCTTTTGTCATTGTTGATTATTTCTTATTTGCAAGTGAAAGTCATTTTTCCCAGCCTGGATTTGACCTGTTTTTTTGAACTATATATTTTAACCGGATGAAGGATTTTAGAAATCGGACTCCTGGATCAGAGAAACAAGCCGAGCTAACGTTGGCGGTAGCTTTGTTTGCAGCCCCTCCAGGACGTCCCATAATAATAATAATAATAATAATAATAATACACTTTATTTGGGTGTATTTGTATAGCACCTTTCATACAAGAAATGCAGCACAAAGTACTTTACAATAACAGAAATTAGACATAAAATGAACATACAAACACCATACGAATGCCATAAATAATGGAAAATGAAACGCACTTAATAATATTAAAATTAAAACCCATATTTGCAGCATGAATTTGCCTCAACAACATCTTTTCATTGCAGTTTGGCTATAAGTTAGGCTTGTCATTTAATTTCTCATCCTGTCTTGCAACATCTCCAGCGATGATGCTGTATGGACAAACTAGTCATATCTCTCTTCCTCCTCTGCAGCCATTCCCAAACCTGTCCCAGCTGTCTGCAGCCCTGGGGGGGCTGAGCGGGGTGCCAGAGCTGGAGGTGGAGGCCCTGAGCCCGGTCAACCTGATGCAGGAGAGGAGCCTGCTGCCCCCCCGGCCCCTCGAAGCCCCTGAACCCAACCTCAGCCCCGACCTCAAGAAAGTCAACTGTAGTCCCCAGTAAGTAACGTGAAAGGGGTTTAGCCCTTCCTCACACGCACTGAAACTCACTCTGTAATTGTCTAATCTGTGAAAGTGTTATCTGAGACGTTTTCTCTCCTCGTGTGTCTCTGCTGACCAGGACATTCAGGAGTACCCTGACCAGCATCCCCCAGACCCAGGCTTTACTCAACAAGGCCAGGCTCCCTCTGGGCCTCCTCCTCCATCCCTTCAGAGACTTACAGGTATGATATGATTTCTAAAAACCCCAAAAACTCATGTGCACTGGGATGTCCAGACACAAACCGTCTTTGTCTCATGTCTCATGCAAGGCTTTTGCCCCAGTTAATATAGATAAATTAGCTTCCATTTTTAGGTTTTTCTCTTCATTTTAAACCTATTATACTCTTTTTCCGGTTCATATTTGAATTCCTGATATACTACAAAATATGTACATGCTTTAATGTTCATAAAACACATTGTTTTTCTCATACTGTCCGCCTCTATTCACTTCCTGTCTGAAACAGTCCTTTTTCTAGCGCCAGTCACTTTAAAGCCTCTCCGTACCTTCGACATTTTCGTGTTACCAGGTTCCCAATAGCGAAGAAATAACAATGGCGGACACTGAGGTACACTCACAAGGTATTCTGTTAGCTGGAGGTGTTGCTATGCTAAACAAGCCCCATAGCACGACACAAAGAGAGGCAAATCAAACTGGCTTTTTGTTACACACGTTTCCTGATAGAAGGGCCTAGAAAGAAAGAAAGAAAGAAAGAAAGAAAGAGAGGATGGTCTTTGATCATATTTGGAGGGTCTCCAGACTTGGGTTGTAATGATATGAGATTTTCATGGTACGATAACCGTCACACTATGCATATACGGTAACTATTGTCATCAGTGACCAATGACCCTTAAAGGTTATATATATGTTATAATATGTTATATAACTAAAGCATGAAAAAGTGAATTTTGCATAATATGTGACCTTTTTAAGGTGAAGCTGATGGGGCTATTTGAGTGTCAGTAGGAAAGTTGATGTTGCCAACTCTTCTCTGATTGGAGGAAAAGTCTTTAAAACAACATTTACATTAATAAACTCGGGGTATTATACAATGCAACTGTTTTAGGTAGCAGCAGTTTTGTGACATTGTTTTTTTGAATTTCTTTCTTTCTTTCTTTCTTTCTTTCTTTTTATTACAACTTTGGTGATAGCAGTCATTACTTTGGTGTCAGCACTGGTCCAACTCATTGTAATAAAAGACACTTATTGCAGGCTGCCGCCCTTTTCACTTCTCCCTCCTTGTTCCACTTTTCTTTGGAGTTTATTTTGTGCGGAAAGAAATATACCCTGAAAGACGGCCCCCTACACATTGTCGATTATTACTTAAATAGTGTTTCACTAACTGAAGACTGGGGGAAGAAAACATTAAATATATTCTGTAAAACTTAGCAGTCTTGTCCACTCGTAACACACTGAACTGGTTGTGAGTCTGTCGCGGTTCTTTGTGACGGCAGGACAGACAGGAGGAGGTGATGAGGTGCAGGAAGATAGGTCTGTATTTATAGGGGTGTTAGTTAATGTGCTGTCAGGAGGTATGAAGTGACGTTGAACAGGGAGGCACGGATACCACGTGAGAAGAGAACACCAGCCAAAACTTTGTTCACTCAAGCAGCAACGACGGCTGGAAAAAAAATTGTTAGAGGGTCAAGTATATTTTTAATTCCATTTGCAAGGGACTCGCTGAATAAAATGTGATTTTGTGTTTGGACTCTGAAAGCAGTAGCAACTGAGCAGCTGTTTCATAGTACACGACTGGATGCAGGTTTTAAATGTCTGTCGTCATATTTTATAACGTCATCCCCCTAAAAAATATATTTAAGAAAGACAACAGTTTCAATAAAGCGATTATTCAGATTAAATGGGTCTTTTTTTAATCAAATCAACTTTCTGTAATGAATATAACTCCTCAGTGTGTTCCGCTCTTTGTGTGCGGCAAGCGGGAGAGGAACGTTTTTTTAACCGCAGTGTAAATGTTGTTTTGTTTTGCTAAACTCCAACCAATTGAAGCAGAATAATTTGTTAGGAAAAACATGTGAATTTTGGAAATTATTATATATCTTTTTTCAATAAATGTAAACCTTTGGACAACGCTCTGGAGTTATTGGAAATGTTTGTATCACACGAGTTGGAAACAATCTTACGTAGCCACCACTGGAGTCAAATTCTGCAATTAATACAAAACTAATACTATTAGTGTAGCCTAATCTTTTTCTGCAACTGTGCAGAAATACTGGGTTTAAACACGATGACTAGACAAAAAAACAAATATCAATGTTTTGAATGAAGCTTCAAACTTTTCGATACAGCCCTACGATGTACAGTGCAGCTTTCAGGTATACTGCAGAATACATGGCCTACATTCGAAGGAAGAAAATTGTGCAAAATATTCCGGTGACGCTGCTACGTGAGCAGGAGAAGTCCTTGAGAACCGAGTCGATAACAGCAGAAGAGACGGACAGAAAACAAAGGCTACAGTTTGACCACATTCCCCAAGAAACGGAAACAAAGCTTCTCTTCAGGCGTCCGCTGAGCAATGAATAGAGGAATGTTTTGAAAAGGTCAAGATTGAGTCTTAACTTGAAAAGAAGCACAAAGTGTGAAATGTTCAGCTCACGAGACACGATAGTACTTTCCCCTCAAGATTTACTCCATTTTCTCTCCATCTCTTTTTTCTCTTTTCCTTCCTGTCTTCGCAGCAGTTACCGGTGATCACGTCAAACACGATCGTGCGCTGTCGCTCCTGTCGCACCTACATCAATCCCTTTGTTACCTTCCTGGATCAGCGCCGGTGGAAGTGCAACCTCTGTTATCGGGTGAATGATGGTACGAGTCTAATCATCATGAGTTGTTTTGGGTCTAGAAAGTCATCTTTTTTTTTTTCAACGTTTTGTGTCCCACATGGCTTTGCAGATGTCAAACCCGCTCTTTTTTTCTTCTTCTCCTGTTTAGTACCAGATGAGTTTATGTACAACCCAGTCACCAGGTCGTATGGCGAGCCCCATAAGAGACCAGAAGTCCAAAACGCCACCGTCGAGTTCATTGCCTCCTCAGACTACATGGTAAGCGACACTTTTAGCTGATCTTGTGGACGACAACACAGACCCGGGTCGGTTCTGTGAAACGGGCGTTTATTGTTTGAGCACGTCTTGTTTTCTCTCATGCATCCGCCGTGAAAACTATATTTATGAATGAACAAAGTACAAATAACATCAACAAATGATACAGTACATGGCATGACAACAAATGAAAATACAAAATGACAGCGCTAGCATGATACAAAGGGCCTTCTGGAGGTAGAACAAATACCTTGTTGGCCGATTTTTTGTAAGAAAATAGGTCCTTGGGTCCTTGAAAATCTTTTTGAAAGTCTCTTCGACTCTTAAAAAGTCAAGAGTTATACCTTTGGAGACATTATAGCAGTGTTCTGTCAGAGACATCCACTCACGTTGGGTCGTAGTGGTACTACAAACCGAGAACATTAGTTCTGGGACAGAAAAGGGAAGAAATTAACGATGGACTTTATTTATTACCTGTTAAACATCAGTATTTTCCTGTACCGTATGAGAAAAATGTGTTAATCAGATAAAAAAAAAAATTCAAATTTTCAAATACATTTTTATAAATAGGGAATCAATTCTGCATCATATACATAGAGCATTTATGCAACAGCACTTACATGTAGTGGGAGTGTTTGTCCTCGAGGGGGCAGTCTTTTCTCGGCGGTAGAAGGCAGAAGTATGAACTTTAATTTAAAAGAGACAAGACCAAGAGAGTGACACTTCACTGGAATATAGACTTCAATTTGTACCAATACGTACATACATCCCCACTAATTGTGTGTGTGTGTGTGTGTGTGTGTGTGTGTGTGTGTGTGTGTGTGTGCGCAGCTGCGGCCCCCTCAGCCAGCGGCCTACCTGTTTGTCCTCGACGTGTCTCACAACGCTGTGGAGTCGGGCTACCTTAAGTACTTCTGTGAATCACTTATGGACAACATGGATAAGTGAGTGCTGTTGATAATCTGCACAGTACACACACGTGTGGAGGCTTTACAAGTGTGTTTGTTTGCCTAATGATAGCAAAAACTTGAATTCTTAACCATCTTGTTTAAAAAAAAAAAAAATTTATTAGTATGATTTCTACAGAATGTCAGAGCCAATTCTTACGAACATTTATTTATTTATTTTTTTAAACCAGTTCTGTTAAAGACTTGTTCTCTGCTTCAGGTTGCCCGGGGATACACGCACTAGGGTGGGCTTCCTCACCTTCGACAACACCATCCACTTCTACAACCTCCAGGAGGGACTGTCCCAGCCCCAGATGCTTGTGGTGTCGGACATAGATGGTACGTCTACTCGCCGAAATCAGGCTTTAGATGGCTTTGTTTTTAACCATTTACTGGAAGGTGGCAGCAATGTCCAAAATATACTGTATGTGCCAAGAGCGCATTAAGAGGGGAGTATAACAAATGCTGCACAGTTTTAAAGTTTACGAAGGAATAAACAAGGTGTAAAAGTAAAGTTGTCAAAAGGTTGGAAAGCTCCTCAGATCAGTGGTGGAAGAAGTATTAAGAACTTTTACTGAAGTAAAAGTACTAATGCAACACTTTGAAAAACACTTTCAAGTAAAAGTACTGCATTCAAAATCTTACTTAAATTAAAGTATGTTAGTATTATCAAGGAAATGCACTTAAAGTATAAAACTAAAAGTACTCACTATGCAGCCAAAAGGGCTCTTTACATTATTGTATACTATAATATTACATTATTATTATTGATGCAATAACATGTAAGATGCATGTTAATGTTGTAGCTGGCTGCAATAGTGCCAATTGTATTAATTTGTTATACTATTGGGTGGTTTTATTTACTGCATTGTATTTCATACTGATGAAGAGTCTATACATTTCAGTCCTGCACATTTTTACATCTGATCTTTATCTCAGTTTTCTTTTTCTTTAATCATTTAGATTTTTCCCCGAGATATGTAACCTGATTGTGATATTTTAGAATATAGTGAAGAGAAAGGACGATTTGCACAGATTTCTTCTTATTGCTGAATAATTTAAGTTTAGGATGAACTACATTTTTCATGATTTATCCCTCAGCTAATGATTTTCTTAAATTATGTTTGTGATGCCTTTTTAAATTTATTATAGAAGACACTTTCCACAAACTTTGAAATAATGTATAATAATATTCTAAATCACAAATACTAAATCTTACGAAACACTGTGATTCAGATGTCTGTTTTGTTGTTTTGCAGACGTCTTCATACCGTCTCATGACAGTCTAATGGTGAACCTGAAGGAAAGCAAGGAGGTACACACTGTTTGTTTTTGTGCACATAAATAGCTACAATAACACTTTTGTGCAATCGCACTCGTTTCTTTTCTCATTCCTTTATTATTCTTATTTCTTCCTCCTCCAGCTGGTGAAGGACTTGCTGACGTCTCTGCCGGGAATGTTCAGCCAGAGCAGGGAGACCCACAGCGCTCTCGGCCCGGCGTTACAAGCCGCCTTCAAGCTCATGTCGCCCACCGGGGGCCGCGTCACAGTGTTTCAGACACAGCTGCCGACGCTGGGTGCCGGTTCGCTGCAGTCGAGGGAAGACCCCAACCAGCGCTCGAGCAGCAAGGTACGAATGAGAGGGCATTTTTATGGTTCTGTGAGCACTTCATGGCAATAATTATGTCTTTCTTTTTGATGTAGTGATGATAAAGTTTGAGTTTCTGTACATATATTTAGATTTCTACCACCATTTCTTTACCATTTTACCAGCACGTGAATATCTAAATAATGGTGGTGCCGTGTTCCCTGTGATTCATGAAGCCTAAACCAAACCATATGACAGATGAAATATAGCAAAAAATTACTTTTCCACACCCCCTACTGCGTGGATTTATACTTATTGTTTTGGCATTCTCAGTGCCGTGTTATATTTATATTCCTGCCACAACTCTCTTTTATTACCAGCATCATAATTGGAGGATGCTGATCTAAAGTTTTTTGTCATACCAGGACTATGATTTATTGATCTTCATCATCTGATCTGAATGAACTGCCAGGAAGTCACAGCAATGGTGAACTAAGAACAGATGTGTTTACTTTCTCTGGAAAGTGATTTTCTGTCCGTTGGCTTCTCTGCTTTCTGGAAGATTTTGGGCTGGGAAAAAAAAAAAACCCCATTGAAATAAAAGAAAAATATTCTCTTTAGTCCGCATCCTTTCCATATCAGGCACCATTTAGTGGACACTTTTATCAAAACAAAAATGGCACAAGTGTATCTTATAGCACAGGAGGCTTTGAGGAAAGAAAACCTCCCTGAAAGTCTCTAAAGCCGCTTGTGGTGATTTCTTCCACGACAGCAGAACTCAGAAAAAGAGGATTTCTCTCTGTAATCCGTCTGTGTCTTCGCAGGGAGTTCAGCACCTCGGCCCAGCCACAGACTTCTATAAGAAACTCGCACTGGACTGCTCAGGGCAACAAATTGGAGTGGATCTGTTCCTGCTCAGCTCCCAGTACACTGACCTTGCCTCGCTAGGTGAGAAAGAACATGGCAAACATTTCAAACTCAATGTTCATCTTTTATGCCACAAAAGGGCCATGGGTCTTAAGAATAGGACGTTTGTTTATTTTCCGACTTAAAACTTTGATTCAGAGTGTAAATATCTTAACAACTGTTGGATGGTTTACAGCAGCGGTCCCCAACCTTTTTAGTGCCACGGACCGGTTTAACGTCAGAAAATATTTTCACGGACCGGGCTTTAAGGTGTGACGGATAAATACAACAAAATAAAAATGACGACTGGCATAAAAACTGTGGTATATTGTAAATATAATAATAAACATGAATCCACTGTGTACTCGTATGCAACTTTATTAGCAGCGTCCTCGTAACATCGCGCCAACAACATAACATGAATAACATCCTCTCTGCCTCCTAACCCGAACGCTCTCTGACTCTGGTCGCTATGGTGACGTTTAAACATGCCTTAAAAATAAGATACAGATACACCACAAAAACGAATATAAAGTGCATAAAAATTTTAGCTCACCATAACGCTAAATCGAGCCGGTCGCCGCATATTATACAGAGCGGGCTTGGTGCGTGGGAATCACTTGTCGCGATGAATCCATATTTTAAGTAGGACTCCTGGTATTGTCTGTTAAATGCAGCTTTCTTTTTCTTGGAAGTCGTAGGCTCTTCTTTTGTCTCCTCACTGGGCCTTTTCCCCTTCGCAAAGAAACTTTCCAAAGACGACTGTTTTTTACTCATTTTGCTGGCTTGTGGGTTACATTTTAGCATGAGAATCCGGTCATTTTTCAAAATAAAAGATCGTTATGGCTCAGACAATGAATAAAACGGAAATAATGTAAGTTATTTATTCTTGCTGTGCGGCCCGGTACCAAATGACCCACGGACCGGTACCGGTCCGCGGCCCGGGGGTTGGGGACCTCTGGTTTACAGGGTCAAAATTTCCTCTTTTCACTCTGTCACAAGTTTATCTTTAGAGTATCAAACGGTGACTGTGGGCTTGAAAGGTGGATCTGAAAAGTTGGTATCTTGCTCCTCCGCACAGGAAGGCAGCTGCAGTCAGTTTTGATTCACAGCAGTAACAATGGCTTCTAATAGAGACCCAGAACTACAGCACAAAGAACCGCTCCTGCAGCATTATCCTGCTATCCATTGCTGATCCCCTTGGTAGTTATGGGTTAAAGTGCGGCACATCGTCCAAGCTTACTACAGCTGCTGTGAAACCTTTTAGAGCCATCTTTCACGTCTACAGGAAGTGAGCCTATTCCTTTGATCTAATGCTAACATTAACATGCAAAACCACCAGGGTGTTTGTAGAGGGGAAACAAACAATAATTGCTGAACCGAGGGAGGGGGTACTATTCTGAGAAGAAAATATTTTTATTGATTGTCGTAAATAGAGAAAAAGACATGGATATTCTTTGAGATTAAAGTGGTCAATTTAAGCGAAAAGGAACTCTTCTATTGTCTGATATTATAAAGTCATAGATTTGCAAGAAAAACGTAGAAATTCTCAGTGATTTTTAAAAGTCACAGATTTACGAGAAGAAACTCTTCTATTGTCTGAGATTATAAAGTCATAGATTTATGCGACTAAAACCGAATATCTTCGGAGATAATTCTTTTTTTTTTACCACTTTAATCTCTGAGCTTTTTTACTCCGAATATTTATATTTATATGGGATTTTCTTTATTTTTCTGGGAGAATGACCATAAAGGTTTAAGAAGTGTAATAATAACTACTTGAATTCTTCCTGCTCTTCTTCAGCATGTATGTCCAAGTATTCGGCGGGCAGCATCTTTTACTACCCCTCCTTCCATTACATCCACAACCCGGCTCAACTGGAGAAGTTCCAGAAAGATCTGGAGCGCTACCTCAGCAGGAAGATCGGCTTTGAGGCGGTCATGAGAATACGATGCACTAAAGGTAACTACGACTCAGAAGCTTTTCAGGTGTCATAAACACTGTTGTAGTGGACAGAATGCATAAAAACATAAAAAGATCTTTTCAGATTGAGCTCGTATATGTTCGCTTTAGAGGTTGTCCTCTACATTTTTCAATCGTTGTTTTTTTTTTTTTTTTTTTTCCCGTCCCTGCCCTCATGCTCTGCTCAGGTTTATCCATCCACACGTTCCACGGTAACTTCTTCGTGCGCTCCACTGACCTGCTGTCCCTCGCCAATGTGAACCCTGACTCTGCCTTCGCTGTCCAGATGTCAATTGAAGACTCTCTGGCAGACTCGTCTCTGGCCTGCTTCCAGGCTGCTCTGCTCTACACCTCCAGTAAAGGTAGACAAACGCACACACACACACACACAGAGACACACACACTTGGATCATGGTTAAGAAATCTGTGTGGGTCAGTGAGCAAAGTACCTTGTTCCTCACTAAATACTGACATTACTTTTGAGCAAGACCCTAAAAAGGTCACTTGCTCCAGCAGGAGAAGCATGCGGAGTTATTGATGAAGCTATATGTAAATAGTATTACTGTCTCCCATTATTCATCCGTCTATCCCTTTAGGAAAAAGGCGTATCAGGGTCCATACTCTGTGTCTACCTGTGGTCAACCAGCTGAGTGATGTGTATGCCGGAGCTGATGTTCAGGCCATCACTTGTCTACTGGCCAACATGGGTGAGTCTGTCGCAAATACAGTCCGCTGTCACAAGCTTTTAAAATGCTTTGCTTTCATTTTTTTTCGTCCACGTGTAAATGAACTTAAAGGACTTTATTCATTCAAAGCACAAAATAGTCGTTTTGCTATTTTTTTGTTCACTTATTTCACTAAATGTATCTTACTTCTATTGTTATTCTATTAGGCACTGGTGTCAGTATTACTTCTTATATACTTTTATATTTATTACACTTTTGTTTTTTATGTTGTAATTTTTGAGAAATCTCTGTCACAAGAGTTACGTTCAGGATTAATATATCTCTTATCTTATCTTGTCGTAGAAACATAAAATAGTTTGTCCTCAACATGAGATGCAGATGTTTCTCAGGCAGTTTAGAGATGTGCTAATCTGTAGTATAGTTTGCAGTGAAACTCTCCTCCATCCTAAGTTTTCTTTGCGCATTTCAGCTATCGACCGGGCGATCACGTCCAGCCTGTCGGATGCTCGTGACGCTCTGACGAACGCGGTGGTGGATCTGGTGACCGCCTACAAGAGCAACGTCTCCAACCTGCAGCAGTCCGGCCTCGTCGTCCCCGCTTCCATGTGCCTCTTCCCCATTTACATCCTCTCTCTGCTCAAACAGGTGTGGCATCAGCACAAAGGTTAATGACATCAGACACACATGTGAAACTATGTGTGAGGTCACATAGGCAAACACACACATTCCAAATAACACCCAACAATCCACCCTAACGTCAGTATTACACATCCTAAAACATGAACTGCTTCAACATCATCACTACCCCTCCCTCTACACACACACACACACACACACACACACACAGTGTCTTACAGACTCCTTAAATGTTCAATGACTTCATGTATTCATCCACCCAGGACTTGTTCATTCACACGCCTAGGGTGTGTCCACTTTGTCTCACACTCTGCATCAGCCAGCCAGGTGAAGGTGAAGGCATCGACAGGCTCCGCTCAAACCCGTTTATTTTTGGGATGCAGTGACTGGACGCAATGACAGTTTTGTCACGAAAAATGAATGAATGAAGCTACATGTCATTTTTTTTTTATACTAGAGAGAGAAAAACAAGAAAAAAATTAATGAAAAATAAGGTTATTATATAAATGAATAAACAAATTATTTCTTTTGAGGGCTAATTGCACTCACTTTATGGGCGTGTTTCAGCTGTAATATCAATAGTGCAATATGTTTCGAAGTTGAACTCCATTTTCGTCCGGCAGTATCAGCAACTTTTGTGACTGAAGCAACATCAGGCTGAAAAACCATAAATGGCAAAAATACAAATAAATGACAAAATAAATAAAGATTAACAAACATTAAAAATATGTGTATTTCTTTCCAGAAAGCCTTGCGGACAGGCACCTGCACGCGTCTGGATGAGCGGGTCTTCGCCATGTGTGAGTTCAAGACGCAGCCGCTGCAGCAGCTGATGCGAATGGTTCATCCGGACATGTACCGGCTGGACAACATGTCGGACCAGGTGAGACACACACTCGACCGAGCACAGTTATATTTGGGTGACGAGTAGGGCTGCAATTCACGATAAGTCTGCTAAATATTTCCAAAATTAATGTATTAATCGTATGATTTATAAAATGTCCATCCCATGTTCTCAAAGTACAAGGGGATGTCTTTAAATGTCTTCTTTCTTCAGTCCAAAACCCAAAGATATTCACTTTAATATGATATAAAGCAGAGAAAAGCATCTCCATATTTGACAGGCTGAAAATAGCATTTTCTGACATTTTTTCCATGAAAAAGTATTTCCATGATTAATCGATTATCAAAATAGTTGCTGTTTTTTATTTTTTTTGAAGATCAACTGATCGTTTCAACATGTTTTGGTAACTTCACTTTTTAAGCTATTTAAAACATTTAGTGGAGATTTATTATTTAAATGAATTATTTTCAAATGACACATTTACTGCTTTGAATGTGGATTTTAAAACGAGTAACAACCCTCACTGTACTTGTGATCAAAGTGACTTTTATATGAAGATTATTTCATATTATATATAAAAATGAGATATTGATAGAATTTTAATAATACGCATTTGATAATATCGTGTTGGCAGATGTTAGACCTTGTGGATTCTTTGTTTATGAGTTCATCTGGTTGCTTTGTCACGTCTATGCTTTAGTACAGTTATGGTTCCAGACTCTTTCCATCTACATACACTTGTAGTTTGAGTGTAATTCATTTGCCAAAAAAGAGACAAAACATCTGATATTGTGACAGCTCTACTGCCCCCTAATAATTAGTTTTAATAAATCAATAATAATTAATAATTAATAATTATTTAAAATTTTTACTTTTTGTACTTCTACTACTACTTTGTGATTTCTGCAAGTGTGCGCAATCTTATATTTAGTCTTTTTCTGTTTTCCATCGTTTTTTAAAAA
>CALSCE010010666.1:5057702-5069954 GCA_943593645.1 Bovichtus variegatus
GTGTGTGTGTGTGTGTGTGTGTGTGTGTGTGTGTGTGTGTGTGTGTGGTAGAAAACTACTCGTGCAGCAAAACAGATTTGCTGGTTTAGCTTTTTACACAAACTGTGCACTCACATTACCACACTGTGGGCGTGGACATGGTGCCGTCCAGAACAAACGGCGACCGTCAGCACTTGCTTATGCTGCTTATTGTATTTTATTTTATAGAAAGGGGTCGATGCATCCCAGAGCCACCTACGTACCCCTCATTTTACACCACAGGCATATTACTGTGAAGCCGATGTGGCCGATGTACATGATCCATTTCCAATCTGAGCAAACGGCAGTGAAAACGATGCAGTTGTTTATATTCTCCTCTCTTTCTCTCTATGAATCCCAGAATCACATTCCTGAGCTGGAGACTCCTCTGTCTGAGAGAGTGCGAGCGTTCCTCGACTGGCTGCAGGACAACCGAGCGTTCAGCTCCATGATGCACGTCGTCAAGTAAGCACTGCCCCACATCTGGATCCACATCTGACTCCTACTAACACTCGCGCATCTTCTAACATCCAGATGCTTGATTTGACAAAGTCTGAGAGGATTTATTTCTAAAAAATATGGTTAAATGTTTTAAAAGTTGACCTCAAATTACCGTTACTGCGAAATGGGTTTCACCTCCTCATCCACCAACGTTACCGGCTGCCAAAATATTAGCAGGGTCAGAAGTTTGACAATATATAAGATCAACGTTCAGTAGAAATGAGTTCAATTAAGATGAAAGCAAGTCGTTTTTTTCATTATTTAATACAGGCAAAGAAATACACATAACAAACATGAAAATATGAAGATATAACCATATAACCTAGAGAACAAACAACAACAATTCTACAAAAAGAAAATGGTAGAATGAAGAGTATTCATTGCATTTACTTCTTCTGTGCCATCACTAAAGTTTATCTTCTGAGTAAAGGGCCGAGATGTGGACGAGGAAATATGAAAAACCTTCAGGTGATTGTTATTTTTTGTGTATTTTTAGAGCTCTGAAGTAGCCAAACAATGCTCACTTTGCCTTTTACTCCACCCAAAAGGAATGTAAAACCAAAATGTTTTACACTTTATGGCTGATGAGTTGCAATGCAAAGCTAGCCAGAAAAAAAATAATTATAATATATATATCAAACATTCTCTCGTTCCAGTTTCTCAGTGTGAGGATTTCCTGCTTTTCTCTGTTTTTATATCTTTGTAAATTGAATTAATTTTGTTTGGGACTATTGGCTAAAAGAAAACAAGCAATTTTAAAGACGACATCTTTGACTCAGGTGAACTGTGACAGGTTTCCCTTTTTTTTTTCAATCACTACATAACAACAGAGGAGTGACATTTAATTAAAAATAAAAATATAATTATGAATATGGCAATGTACAGTCAACAAACAAACAAAGGCAAACCACATACATTAATTCCTGAAAACATTGCGTAATCAAAAACTAGTCAACGGGTCGATCTTTTTCTGAGGGTGTGGTGACAGGAAATGAGGAAGAGAGAGGGGGATGACGTACAAAAGACGTTATAGTTTGTGTCTTAACCATCAGTCCTCCAAGAATTTTAAGGGCTGTAGGACAACTTTTTATACATACAGTTGGCCTATATCTCAGGATTTTTGCTTTGAGTTTGGATCATGTTTTTTTAGATGGAAACCTTTTTTTTTTAATGTCACAGGTTAAGGCCTGAACGCTTGCAGATATATTCACAGAGCCTCCCTCTCTGCTAAACAGCCTGGTCCTGCATTAGAAAAGTACGCAGTAAAAATAACCCAAGAGCTAATACAACACTGTTCAAGAAGAAACTTATTTTTCTTTATTTTTTAAAAGCCTATTGAGTTTGTATGATTCTTAAAATACATTTGTTTTCAATAATTTTTATTTTTTTTAGATAACACAGACAGAGAGAATTTAATTAAATAAACAATTATCTTTGATGCAATTATCACATGAAATAATCTCTTCAAAATTCATCCAAATCATACATTTTACACGTGATTGCGTTAAATATTTGGGTTAATTGTACGGTTTCGGTTGTTCTGTACTGTGTTTACTTAATGATAGAAAAAGGTTGGTCACACCGTAAATCTATTTCGGAGAAAAAGCTGACGGCGCCATAGATTTAGTTTTTGTCGTCAGCTTTCGGAAACAACTCGCATTTCGTGGGATCTGCTCTCGACTGGCACGACACAGAAATCGGGTGTGACCAGTTTTGTTTACAACTGGAATCATTCTCGGTCTGAGCTTGACAGAAAAATATGTCCAGTGTAAACAAACGCGCAGTGTGTCGCAGCATTGACTGACAGCGGTGGTAAAGTCTTCCACAGGGAACGCATTGTTTTTGCTTCCTCTCCCTCTCTGCATTGTTGCTCTGCCACATGTTTACACCACAGTGTTGTTGTGCAGGATGGCTGATGTCGGTGCAAATGGACGGAGGATGTTCGCGTCACTATGACGTGGAATGCAATGTGATAAGCTTGATTTGAGATGTTTTTGACGGTCGTACAAAAAGTAGATGGTTACGTTACAACTGAAACACAAAGTTTGCCTCCAACAACAGTAAATGGTACTTTAAATAGTCGAAAATGAAATGACATGTAAAAGCTGTGACTGTGAACTTCATGTGTGTGTAGTGTTGTAAAGCTTGGAATGAAAACCTATTTTAGGATTTTATCGATTTACTTTTCCAAATCAAATGTCAGAAAACAGTGAAAATTCCCTTTTGATAATTTCCTGGAGCCCAAGTTATGTATTCAAATGTCTTGTTTTATCCGACCAACCGTTAAAAAACCTTAAAGATAGTCATGTACCATATATCCAAAATCACTCGTATTTGATTCAAGAACTTGTGTGTGTTTATGTGGGCGGGACGAATTGAGCATATTTAGATAAAAACAAATGTCAAGTACCAAATATTGGCTTCAAATTTCTTGTCAGATTTGTGCTTGTCTTTACTTATCCTATGATGAAAGTTCCCGATTTACTCAAAATGTTGCTAAGTTTAACGCTTTTATTCTTCTGGTGTCAACATTTGAGACGTTTTTAAAAGGGTTACTATATTTGCACCAATATTGTCTATGCATGTATTTTCAAACAATTCCCAGCCTTACATAGACTCAAACTACAAAGCAGCAGTGCTGCTTCATCCCTCTTAACTCTCTCGTCTTTGTTTTTCTTTTTCCTCCTGCAGGGACGATGCTTCGGCTAAAGCTACTTTCTTCCAGTACCTGGTGGAGGATCGGTCCGAGTCAGCTTCATCCTACCATGAATTCCTGGAGCACATTCAGCAGCAAATGTCCAAGTAGGCTCCCGTCATACAGAGAGAAACATTGGCCGCTAGAATCCTCAAACCAGAGCGAGAAAAGATTTCGGCCTCGTAGAGAGAAAACTAGCGTTAGAAATGGCGGACACCCATCGCTCCTTCAGACCAGTTTTAGCGAGGTGGGTTGCGTCCCGTTCCTCCAGAGAGTCTTATTAAACAGATCCGCCCTCCAGGCCCGTTGGTCAGCCGGGTTCTGACCATCAGTAGGGGAGGAGGGTGATAGTTGTAGAAAAGAAGTTACAGAAGTAAATAAATGAAGAACGGGGATTTGCTCCACTCCAAAATGAATTATTGAAAGCGCTCCTCCAGCGTCTCCTCGCTGCCTCTTAACCACTGTCACACCCCCGTTTAGCCTCTCGTCAAAACCTTCGCTCCTGAGAAAAGAAGGGGAAAGTCGAGCCAAGAAGAAGCCACTTCAACACTTCTTTAGTTGTTTTCTGTGAGCCTCACACGTAGCTAGTGCTGTCTTTTTATTTTTATTTTATTATTGTCATTATTATTTTATAATTTATTCCCCTCACTCCCTTTAAATACACTGGAGAACAGAAACAAGGATTTATTCTGTTGTTTTTCCAGCATGAAATACGAAACGCATGTCACCGTTTTGTTCGCTGCTAGTCTGAGCATAGACGACAACCGTCTGCGTAACGGGAATATAATTCGACAGTGGTTGGATGTTGAAAACCCCCCTGTTGGCCTCCTCTTCCCTCCTCCACTGTGTGAACTCCTGATTTCTCAAGATCAAACCCCCCACCCTGTCAACAATCTCCTTCTAATTTGTTTTATTTTCCAGGCGCTAACTGAAGTTGCTATCCACTTTGTAACTATTGAAAAAGAATCTTTTATGTGCGATAATTTATGAACCAGCTTATTAAATAAAAAACAAAAACAGAACTCTGCTTGTTTCATGTGATGGTGCCATCAATGACATTTAAAAAGCATTTATTATATTAGTTTTTTTACAAGCTACAGTCCCCGTGTTCCCACAGTTTCCATGCACAAACAAACTGTTGTTGGCTGCCTTTAATCTTTGAAACGGGCTGATGTAATGTCACGATTCTCAGAACGATGAATTGCTCTCGTGTTTCGACACGTTTACGTCATCCGTCACCACTTTAACGTCTCAATGATCTAATGACTCCTACATGCATTTCATAGCAGCATAATACAGAAGAGAAAAGCATTCACATGAGGAAAAAAATTAATAAAATTTGCCCTGTTTTTCCGAATAAACAAGATTATTATCTCAGAATTATGAAATAAGATGCTGCTCTGTTTTTCTGAACAGAGTTTATTCTTGTTACTTCAGAAAAACAAGCAGATTTATTTTTTTTGTTGAAAACAGAACCCAAAATATTTGTTTCTCAACTGAATGCATTACGTTTCTGAAGCTTAGGACTTTTGACTTCATAAAAAAAAAAAAAAAAAACTGGTTGATTCACATGTGTATTTGAATAGATTTAGTTTTCGATTAACTAAAAATATAGGCCTGCTTTGCAGATCTAAGGTAAGTATATTGATTCAAATATCTGTCTCGTAGCTTTGGCTCTATTTTTTTTTTTTATAATATGTACCAAATTCCATACTTTATTCCCTGGAAACCATAAGAATTAACGGACCTATAAAATGCAGCGTATTAATTTAAAATACCTACACGATGCTGAAAGATGCAAGACAAAAATGACATTAAAAATCCAGTTTACCGAAATGTGTTTACAGAATGCAGCCGATATTTAACGGCTCTTCTCTGGTTACATTTCAGACCAGTTGAAGGAGTAAAACCTTAAGAAACGAATCTAACTTGAGAAAATCTTCGTGTGGCTTTTGAAAGAGCCACTACAGCTCTACTCCAAACCGGGAAAGCTGCAAACTGTCCATTTCTTTTTTTAGCCGCAGCACTCTGCTCGTATGTTTCAGCAGTCAAATGGGAATCGCATGTTAATGCTGTAGCCTGAACAGCAAGATCATATCTTGTATCAATCCGCTCTACACTACAGTCATATATCAGATATAGATTGATACTCTATTAATGCTGCAGATGGTTCATATTCAGTATCTTTAAATTGTACTGTTTTCATGCCAACAAGTTCATTCTTTGTTTTGTTTTTCCAATGCCTATTCTTGAAAGGGCAGCCAGGAATGTATCTGGAACATCAGTTATGCCCATCAGACTGTAAAGTATGCATTGAGAAACACTGTAGTATGTTTAAGTAATAGAATTAGAAAGTCTTTCCCATGCTTTTCCACACTTGTTTTGTTTTTCTTACTGCAGGAAATGAAGTTTTCAGACTTCACTTGTAGACCTGCAGAGTTACCCTGTCTGACAGTTAAGTTTATTTTCTTTAACTAAACTGAGCTACTTAAGAAGGAGCTTCAAAATACTCTGAAGCTAATCGCCTGTAGTAAACACACATCTGCAAACATATCTGGCTCCCACATGTTAGTTCTCATGGAAAACTTCACCCTGGACCTCAAATATTTTATCTGCTCGTGCTTTTTGGTGCCAGCTAGGCAGAAGGCGAAAAAAAGCTCTGATTTAAATTTTTTGGAAAATCATGGTACAGCCTAAAATATGTGTAAAAATTGACACATCCAGCTGGAAAAGGGCGTTGGGGAAAGTCCTTTCAAAGCAGCAGTATTTTTACATACTTTTCATGTTTCGCACATCTAAAAGTAATTTGACTTGTGATGCCAGACGTTCGTCACATTCTTGTCTTTACTTTTCAAATCCGTTACAGTCAACAGCAAGCAGCTTTACGAGTCTCTGTCCCTCTTTTCTTTTTTTTCACCCCACAAACAACAAGTGGGTGCTGTTCTGCCAGATGTATTTAAACTCCAGTTGTGAGTGGTCCAACCCTTCACACGCCCACTTCCACTGTCCCCCCCCCCCACCCTTCACCCACCTCAGCCTCGACTCGGTCCAACTTTCCTTCGTACTACAGACCTTCTTTGATTACTTTGGGATCATGAAATCACAGCATTTTACTCTGCTATGATTTCTGTAGTAAAGATCAAAATGACAAGAAAGTGAAAGGGTAAAAGCCTCAATGAGAGCAGAAGTAGAATCCCTTACTTCCTCTTTTCTGATCTGTTTTGAGGTTTTATTCTTGGGATATTTTTAGTGCTTCACATCAAGAGGAAAGATTGGAAATATTCCCGTGTTTATGACGAGCTGTGGGAATCTGTATGTTGGTTGTGGGAAGAGTTAAATAAACTGCACTGACGATGCAGCAATCTATTCATGAAATGTAGGTTCAGTTATCTTTACCTTTCACTGACATGATGCATCTAGTTGTTTACTTTTTCATGCACAGCTGTGTGGTTGAAGAAAACGTAAGATTGAGAGGAAGGTCCAATCTTTATTTTGGCTCGTTATTTGGACATTATCATTCATATCACAAGAATTCCACCCGTTTCACGTTTCAACATAAGTCCGTACTTATTATCCACTATATACTATATTATCCAAAGTCGGATGTATTTGAGCTTGTATTTGAGCTTTTCCCCAAAAGTTTCCCAGTTGTAGCTTTTCGAGGATCATTTATTGTCGTTCTGCAACGACAAAGATCTTGGGTAAATAATAATGAGAATAAATATGAAACAAAATCAAAAGTCACACCCTCCTCACTAAACAGAAATCAAGATATTGTAAACAGTGTACAAATACTACAAATAACCCTAACCCTTCATGAACGCTGTCAGGAATCCTTATCATATCATCAATCGTAGTGTATCAACCAGGACGAAAAAGTAGCAAAAGTGACATTTATTTAATGTCAGTATAGTCAACGCAGCAGCACCCAGTCAGCCTCTGCAGCAAATCTCTATCTGTGGATTTATTTATATGGAACATGCATGTATCATAAATTAAATAAAGAACCAACAAAAGGTTAATTTTCCAGCTGTTGGAGCATTTGACCATGTTGAAAGCAGCAGTGGGGGTGCATTCATCACTGACGTCTGCATACAGTACGTTCAGATTTGATCTGGGCCAGCCGTTAGAAGATAAGCCCCCTGCCTCCCTCTTCTCCGTCTCTGAAATCCAAAGGAGATTGTCGGACACATAGGCAGCCCCGGTCTTGTGCTCTCCGAGGTTATCTGCCAGTGATGCTCTGCAGTCTGTGGGAGTTTCTCTATGGGAGTCTACTCTTGGCTTCGCTCTAAAGCGTTCTGTGTTCATCCTCTATGCAAACAATGGGGTATTGTTGCACCGGATATATTTCAGATTGTCGCGGGCTGCAGGACTTCTTTTTGTAGTTGGTGAGGGGAAATATTTGAGTCTGGGGCCAGATAAAGACCTCCTGTGCTTTGTTTTCTTCCCTGTGGTTCTGCAAACCTTGCTTCTCCTTCAGCGTTCATGAAGTGGAAGACGCAGAAATGTGGTTTACTCAAATGTGGTTGCATGTTTTTGTCTTCGTGCAGGAGACTTGTATCCTTAAGATTTATTCTGTAGAGTTCATTACCTGCGGTTCCAACTTGACTCGAACTCCACAAGTAGAGGTTTCTAAGAGCACAAACAAAAGCCTGGTTTCGTAACAGCTGTCCGTCGAAGCATCATTAATGTGTTGAGCTCTCATCACGGCTCTTTATCGCCGGGACGCTCTGCGAGGAACAAACACTGCTGTTTGTTCAGCTTTCCTGCAGCTCGACTCCTCCACACAGCAGCCCTCTGCACACTAAAACCTCCTGATGGCCGCTGTCAGGAGGGAGAAAAGTGGAAGACCAGCTGAGTTTATTTTGATGAGCCTTTCACTTCCAGACGGGCCCGAAACCTCAACTTGAACCACATGCAGAACGACTTCAGAGGGAATGACTTGAGGTTGTCTCATTGTGCACTGCGACACAGCCCCGACCCTCACTGAGCAGGCTGATGTCATTGTTTTTGCACATGCACTATTCTCCCTGCGCACACTAAATTGCACAGTTGGAATTTGACTCGTTTTCTGGCAAAAATGGAGGCAAAAAGTATATTTATTTTTTATTAATTGGCTTAATTCATTCATTAAAACCTTTATTTGCAATGATGTCGAGAAACGGAGAAATGCACAGAGTTAAACAACTCGAAGAGAACCGTGAAAACATCTGCACACTGAGGCAAACTTATTTGAGATCATAGTCTTGAATTGTCCAGGAGTAGTAAGAGTTTCAATCTTGAGAATGTGAGGCTGATAATTTCATGTTTGGTGCACAAAAACTAAAGGCAGATTTTCCAAAAGTTCAGAATAAACCCAAAAATGAGTGAGGGACTTGAAGCATGAGACATCTAGTAGAGCAAGTTTGGTTTGTTCTTTCAAATATTATATGTGCGAACTGTTGCTCCATCAGGAAACTTCTTAATTTACCACCCTAGGTATCATGAGGCGTTTTGAAAACCAAACATCTTCTGCAGGGACTTTGCTTGGGAACCCCTCGAGGGATTAATAAAAGTATGCCTCCCTCTTCCTCTGACAATGTGTGAACGAGGCAGCGATACAATTTGAGGTTCGAATTATACAGTTTTTCTATTTTTGCATTATTCTAAACATTCTTGTACTATCCCCAAAGCAGAGATTTAGGTAATAAATGTGTCTAATACTCCGGATTTACTCCTTTTCAATGCTGCCTAAATGAACAAAAATGCTGGTTGTAGCTGCTTTGTTTCTGCAGCTCAGTTAAACACGCCTCCATAAAGAGGTGGCAGCTTTCGCGTTGTACTTGGCAGGCAGCACCAGTAGTCAACCCCTTCCCCAGGAAAAGTCCGTTACTTACTGAGGGCCCCCTGTGTTTGACGTGGAACGTATAAATCCACCCAGTTACGTAAGAGATCCTGCCGTTATGCGGCTCCTCTAAAGTTTCGTGCTTCCTCTATATTGGTTGGCTCCTCCAACCGACTCCGGAAGTCGTTTCCTGCTGTCGAGTCTTGGCTTCCCTTTTCTGGCCGTTTGAAACGTCTTTAGCTCTTCGTCTATGAAGAACGGAGCAGAAAATATCCTGATGGAAATCTCTCTGTCGCCGTCCATGTTCCTTTAAGGGTTTAACGTAGCTCTTCCACTACCATGGTTAAGAGTTCCCATCCATGTGGGGAAATCCATGCTAAAAATAGATCCACACATGGTGCTGTAAGCCACTTTGGATATAACAACAGACTGGATTTGCTGTTCTGACGTTTGAAGCAGAGTTTGAGACAAATAGCTACATTTTTTTTCCTGGTTTTACTGAAGAATTAAAGGCACATTCTGCACTGCAAATGTGCACAAAATGGCCCACCAGCAAAATGCTAGTGTGTAAGACAGCGTGCGACAGCTTAAATGTCTTTTGAGGGGAGACTGAGCTAAAGTGTTCGTTCCATTTGTGCGACTCGCTGGCTTTTCACGCCACCTTGTAGCGTGGCCGTTCACAAGCGCTGTCAACACTTTTTTCGATGTTGTCCGATAATCATTAAAGCATACTTTAGGCTTCAACTCTCCAGTTTAGTTCAATGTTTTGGCCCCTGGTAAGCTTTTGCACACCTCCTGACTCCGTTGTTGTCATGCACACACGGGCGGCAGAGCATGTTGGCCATTCTCTTGCTGCCCTGTTGTTGAAGTGTCTGAAAACTGCTCTCGATGTATGTATGTGGTGGGAAAAAATGCATGTGGCTTTGGACAAAATACTAGTGATTGAAATGTAATTTATTGTTTCACCAGTAAACTGTGGCTAGTGACGTTACACGCTGGCTTGAAGATTTTGTCGACTAATTCATTAGTTGATTTAATCACCAGATCTGTAAAATTGAGTTTCTCCACAAAGAATTATGCAAAAGCACCACTTTAAATCTTTTGGTGACCAGAGATGTTTCTTGGAAATAAGTCATTCAGCATAAAAAAAAAAGCATGAAAATATTACTAAAGAAATCATAGTCTTTTAAGAGCAACGATGATGACGCACGAAACCGAAACACAAATCATTGTTCCTGATAAAAAAACTAATAGTCTAACTAAGTCTTCATCCTTTTCCTAGTTACACAAGCAAATTCACTGCCCTCCTCCTGGTTTTAGAACACTAATATTGCCCCTCCTGCCATTATCATATTATATTCTGATACAATTATTGACCAAAGGATTGACTTACACATGCATTACTCACAAGACAATTACAGTTTATTATACAATAATGCTATTCAGTCATAATATACTAACAGAGCATAGACACTTTATTGATTATAAATGGATTTGCATTGTATTTAGCCGAACACACACACACACACACTTGTCGTTAGTGATTTATGCTAGTTAATCTGTCTACTGAACCGTGTACGCAGATTTATGAATTTGATTCTGAAAGTTTGCCTGAATTTCATTCTGTCAAAAAGAGGATTTTTCCTCCGCCTGTCTCTCGGCAGTCTATTGTCATAACTCAGTCGGGCAGCAGCCTTGTTTCCGCCTCTCCCGGGTCAACGTTAATTAGATTCTTCATTCCCAGATGTTTTTGTTTGACGAGGGAGTGGGTGGGTGAGACTTGTGTAAGGGCCATGTGCCGGCCGCGAACCTCGGCCAATAATGAACTCTCTCTTCCAGGCGTCGGTCTGGACTCGCAGCCTCTCTTTAATGTAAACAAGTCTCTGTGAATTACAGGGGTTAAAAGGTGAAGACGGAGGACACGGCTGCTGAGACGACCACAGATCTGTTTCCCACAGGACGCAGATGTATTTATAGTAACCTACCGCACATATCAGATCCTCCGTAGATTAACTGTCTCGTGAGGAGGATGAAGCTCCTGCGCGGAACACAAAACCCAGTGCTTGTCTTGGACTTGCCTCCTCCTTTTCTTCAGCTGTGGTTAAACATCCTCTCGGCTTTTGTAGCTTTATTTTTTTTGACGGGAGAGAGAAATCGGTTTATGAATTTGTGACATTATACATTCCTACTTCAGTGATCTTTGGGATGATGAACTGTTTAGATCTTTACTCTAACTCCTTTTAAACCCTTAACCTCAGCCACTGGTATTGTGCTTGAATTTTACTTTGTTGAATATTAGTACTACTATTTGATTAGATTTTTATTATCATGCATAAATAATATGCCCAGCCCAAACAGGCTTACAAGACACTATTATTTAGAAATAAGATCAGAAACCAGAGTAGCAACATAAAATGCAAATAATACGGAACAAATGAACCATCCGGATGTTTTTTTCCAAGCTTTAGAAGCAAACCTATAAGCATTCAAATGAAATAATAAGGGATTTTGACGGACATTTCATTCAGTTTAGATATATATATATATATTAGCTCGTCATGATAAGGACAATACAGAAGAAACTTCTCAACTTCTCCTAATCAATAATTTACAAAACCTCATGTCCTCCTGGATGTTTTAAAATCTGCTATCTTCAAAGTTTAGAGTAAAGAACTAAAGATAAGTTTGCTGTATCATAAGATTCAGTGCTGGATTTGAATATATGTTCATAGTTTTGGTTTCTTTTTAACCATCTTTCTTCAAGTCTAGCAAGTATCTTTCTTCTAATTGTACTCATGCTGCATGAGAAATTATTACAACACAAATACTGTAATTCAGCTTAACTACCTACTTTTTACTGCATATTCATTGAACACCAAAAAGATTGTGTTGATATAATAATTTCAACAAATATACAATGGAATGACATTAGATTTATCATATTGGCAATTTATAATAAAACAAAAATGATTAGCAATACTTTTTTTTTCTTGCAGGAACATCCTCAGGTGTACTGTACTGACTTGTATGTGCTGATGTAGTTTAGTTTAAGTTTATTTGCACAATTTAAAATACACAAACACAACAAAGATGGCAAATGAGGAAGAGGCAGAAAACTCACAAGCGTCCAATGAAATAATAATGTTCAAATTGTACAAAATAAAATCAACAATGGAAATAACAATAAATATATCTTTTTATTTATTTATTTTTT
>CALSCE010010666.1:5069964-5082606 GCA_943593645.1 Bovichtus variegatus
GATATTGTTTTTTACACCTGGATTGGCCCCTGAGTCACTGAGTAAAACATGGATACATGGGGGGGGGCAGTTAAATCAGCCTCTGACTCAGAAGTTCACAGCTGTGAACGTGACTGAGCATCTGTGTCCAGTCTGCCTGAGAAATCCCAGGAGCTCCCGTGATGAGCGTTCGTGCCGAGACTTTTGACACTTGTACCTGTAATTATGTGTAAAAACAACACTTTGCCACATGCCTGCCTGGTGCAATAATCCGTCTCACCTACACACGGAGAGGAGGGGACCCTGTGTCTCGCTGCAGGGAAGCCACATGGGATCATCATGATTCAGACTGATGTCACGAGTTGTTTTATTTTCCCAACAGAACTCACATCCTGAGGGAACAGAAAGCTGCTTCTGACCCAGATAGTGCTATTTATTTTCTGTTTTTGCTTCATTTCATTTGCTGATTACTTTGTTTGCTTTTTGCTTTTATCTTTGCTTGTTTGTTTACTTTTGTTGATTATATGACGGTTTTTTTTGTATTTGCTTATAATGCTTCTATAAGTTTCACCTGTTGTGTTTCTGCTGCTTTGTTTTGTTGTGCAAACACTCGAAATTAAATGATATGAAGATAAAAAAAAAAAAGGGATCAGTCAAAGTTTAGATAATAGAATTTAGTAATAAGTTTTATATGCTTATCAAACCCAGCATTGACTTTATTTTTAATCAACTAAAAACAATACAGCAAACTCATATAAAGATATTATAGATAAATTAATATCAGGAATAAAGCAAGGAAACAAGACGAATAGAGTACCATGAATATAAATATTATATTCATATTATTTCAGTTTTTTTAGTCCAACATCATGTCCCTCACTGTGTCCCAAATTCAAACTAAATACAAATTATTTTCGGTATTTACTACATACTAATTGTCATATACAGATTTAGCAGTTAGTATACAAACACATTAAGTCACAGATACAAACAGAAAATGATACAGACAGCGGTCACTAGCAGAAAGCAAAATGTATGTTTTTATATTTAACACTTATGTCTTACTCTCGGTAGATGTTTCACCTTCAACAACAATTTATTTAAAAACATTCCCTGCTGTGAGCAGCTCCTAGATTTCCATAAAGCAATGCATTTTGGGAGAATAGTTTTCCTCGACAGCACACTTAAGTGAGTATACTAGATGTTGTCACTTTTCCAACGAGAATCCAGATGTGTACTACACCTGCTTCATCTGTTTTATGGATGTGAGACGCAGCTGATGTCTCCACCCAAAAGAGAAATGGAAAGAAACCCGAGGAAAAAAACAATTCAGCTGGAAAAGTGTCGACAAAATAGAAAAAAAGATTCAGATAATAAAGAAGGAAGGAGACCTGCACCTATAGAGCGTTTCTTATCTACAACCACGTTAGTGTGTGAAGACTGTCCTCTTCTAAATACAGTGCAGAGTGTTTCTCTTATCTGGACACTTTGCGAAGGACACTCGCTTGGAGACGTCGATTGTGTTCGGAAGATATCGCAGCTATAGAGCAAACTGTCCTGCAGATAAAGTATTGTTTAAACATTTAAAAGTTGTTTAGGACAGTTTCTCCTGCGGCAGTGTGCGAGTGCAAAGACGTTTTCAAATACTGTTTGTTCAGAAGGACTTGAATTTCGTTTTCATTGAATTTAAAATCCGTTTTTCGAGTTGATTTTGAAGTATTTTCCCAGCAATTCAAACTAGTGCTGAAGCCGTTTAACGTCTCGCGGTATTTCCATCGCGTCACTTCCTGTGTTTTATGTTCTTTCGTATTTGTTGTATTTGTTTGTTGTTTGCTCGTTGTTGTCCAGTGCGTAGACGATCAGCCTCCGTTGTTTCTTTAATACTTTGAGGATTTAACGCACACGAGGAAGCAGTGTCATGTTCAGCAAATACAGAGCTGCAGGGATGACTGTGACAATAGTAGGACGACCCGGAAGTTTGCATCGCACTGGTCCCCTCCACAAAAGAACAATCTGATTTGTATTTTGGATTATTGCAGAACACGGTTACATGACTTCACCGCCACTGAGCTTCCAACTTGTAATTGGATTTTGCGTGCTTACCTCGTTCCTCTTAGCGTGACAAATTGATAAATCTACAAGTCTGAAAGTTTTAGTTAGAATAGTTTGCAAGAGGCGGACTAGGGAGTAGAAGACACGTAAAAGCTTCAAAATTAACGAGTGGGGTGTTTGTGACGTATTTGTTACAATTCTTTACGCTTGTGTTAACCACAAACCTTATCAAACTTATAGCCCATTCAAAAAAAACTATTGAATTCGAGACGAGGGAACCAGAGGTGCAAAAATGCTGACTCATTTCCTGTTTTGGGACTCATTCCTGCAGCACTCTATGGAAAACAGTTTCACCCCGGGGACAGTGTAAACGAAACCGCTGCATCCGTGAAACAAACATGAAAGAATTTAGACTCATCAGCGTGAACGGAGGGGGCAATGACAAGAGGAGCAAAAAGGGAATTTATGTTTCCTATGCTCTGCTAGAACAGTGTGTATGGTAGTGCGTTCCTCACAGGAAGTTGGATCCTCTTGTTGTTTGCAACGATGTTTACATGCATCTCTGCAGAAGTGTAACTCCGGCTAAAGTGCAGCTACAATGAGTCCTGCTGACCATCTTGGCAGAAAATGATTTGTACTGCTTCCTGCACTGGCTGGAAATAAAGGGTCATGACCTTTGATATTTATACTCACAGCCACTCACTGTTATCACGGTGTTTTTCTATTTCGGGTCTTTATAAATCCTGTTATCCCACACCGACCGACCTGATTACTGTGTCAGCAGTCTGTCAGGTTATCTGTGTTTATTTTTGTTTGTTTATCTGGTGATTCGGGTTTTTTTGGACCCGACACTCACCCTCAGACATGGAGTGTTGTCAAAATAAACTCTTCCCGTGTGATACAAGCGCTGTGGTTTTTAATCAGGAAAAAAGTGATGTGACATGTGAAGGAAGAAAGTGAACCTATAAGAGGTTGTTATTCCTGACATTCCTATTCTTTTTTTCTTTTTTATTATTAATTATAAAAAAGTAGTCTACAAGGTTGTTGAATAAAATATTCCCTCTTTAACTTTGTTACAGCTACAATATTTCAGGTTTAAAAGTTTTATTTTTTAGTATAGTTATCGAATAGCTTTCAATTGCTCATTTAACTCCAACTATTAAAAAAATGTATGGATTAAAATTGACATTTTAAATTAAAATATATTTTGGTCTGTAAGTAATTACACAATTAAGCATAAAAAAAGGGATTACTCCCTAAAAACAGTACTCTAGAAAACTACAACATAGTAACACAAAATAAAAGATGTAGCAACTTGTTGGATAACAAAACAACTAAGGCTAACATGCCATTATGATATTTATTAATTATTTATTAATTAAATAATAACATTCAGTTCTGTTCTGTTCTGTAAATTCACCCATTTAACTGAAATATATATATTTTTTTTAAATATTAGATCTGAACTTTTCCTTTTTACATTCCTCTAAAGGCATCTTTCTCTTATTTAAAAAAAAAAAAACGTTTGGATACTTTCAGGTGGAATTGATCGCAACGTGAGCCACGCTGGAGCTAAAATCAATATTTAATGACGTGTGCAAACAGTGAAAGAAAGTCTACGTTATAGCATTTACCAAAGCACGAGTGCTGGTTCCTGTTCACGATCAGAGTGAACTTTGGATCCCACAGACAGGATTTATCGTTCTTATCATTGAATCCAACCGGGTCGATCTGCAGCAGCCAATCAGCTCTCACAGTGTGACGCGCGGGACATTTTCCTCTGTATCCCACAGAACTTTATATTATGTTTGTCTGTCATAAACTGACAGCTTGTTATCAGCAGAAACACTATATGCTGTGTTGTCAGCAGGGATAATAATCATCCTGTGTGTCAAGGACAAGTTCTACATGTCTGCGACTCTGAGGCTACTTTTAAGAACAATAACAACACCTATGTACATGACAAACATCACATTTCTGAAGCTGTTAGGACGTCTAATTGTGGTCTAAAGTGGTTTAGTGATCATCTTAGCTGCCTAAAGTATTTATTTATCTCTGTGGAACTTGTATTTTGTGTTGTTTAATTGGACATCAAGTATAGAAAACCAGTAATAAATACACACAAACTATACGTTTTTGCTCCGGTTTGTATTAGTGCGATCAGATCTTTACAGCTCATTTTGTTTGGTCCACCATTTGTTAACAATCTAATCCTTATATATTTATTTTGAGATTTGGTATACCTGCTGCACCTCATGATTGTCAAACCCTTTAGATAAATCCGGACAACTAGTTTTCACAGATGTATTAAGCTGTCGGACGGCTTTTAATTTAGGGAGACACCATATTTGTAATATTTCACTTATTTGCCCCCTGCCAAGCATTGAATCTAGACACAAAACTTTTTATTATTGTTTGTTTTGAATATGACCGAAAAGATGGAGTTAAATGATGTTAAATGTATTGAAATCATATTATTGTTATTTTTGCTTGATTTTCATAGAACTAGCTGGAAAAAAAACTAATAAAGTAAACATATGGCAAACACTCGATATTAAAAAACAAATCTGATAAACAACATAATAATAAGAAATAAATATTACATGACTGAAAACGAGTAGGAAGAATAAACTTATATAATCCTACTTCTTCTTCATAACTCAAACTATTTACTCAATATTTATCTTACATACAACTCACAAACTACCTTAATGCTATTTTATATAATCCAAATATCCACCATTGACAATATAATTTAAACAATTTCGTCACGTTCATCCTGCCAACCCTCCCTCATCCCTGTGCTTTTTAAAAATATTGTTTGGCACATCTTGAATTGATTTATATATATCGTCATAGTGGTACAAACACAATGTTTTTCTTAAATTATATAAATTATAACCCCCCCCCCTCTCTGTCTGAGAAACTTTTTTATATGTTACCCAGAAGTAAATGTTTTCTTTCTTTACATTATTCGTCTTAACTTCTACACACAGTTGGTGGTAAAAGGTTGATTTAAACATAATCTTCTTCTTTGGTGTCTATTCCAGTTGTTTGGAAACACCCAAAGAAATGTCTTCCCAGCCTATTTTCTTTCATTGTATTATTCTTTCATGCCTGAGGGTCTGCCAGCTATCACATACCAACATCTTATACACATCAATCTTTGCCTTTTTTTGGGGGGGGTAATTTCCTCAAATTGGCTCGGATTACGTTTTCACTACAAATAAACAAACCTGTTGAAAAGCGCAGTCTTACATTCAACAAGATCCATTTTCCCCCAATGAAACTTCAGGAGAAAAAACCCCTCTGGAGCATAAATAAACTGTTTCATGCATGTTCATAAAACACGTGTCAAATGCAGTAGATCCTAAACATGCATGTAATTAAAGGATCTATACAGGAGCTGAAGATGTTTTTCCACAGGCCCGAGCTTGCGTCGGTGAGATTTGTGCGGGCGAGATATTATTTGCCACCGAAATCCAGGCGAGAGGAAATCACCCAGCAAGCTTTGCAATGGCTTTCAAGCTTTCAGTGAGAGTACCACATAATTATGGGTCTAATCAAAATCCAAAGATAGCATCAGAAGGGACTGTGTGTTGTGAGCTGAGGAGCATTATCAGGCCTGTATTTACTGTTTCTACCAAGTTTCGCATGCTTGGTCAGCTGTGACGCATTTGATCAAAGTGAGTCCAGCGAGTCCTGTAAATATTTCACTCATCACAGCCAGTGGTGGAAGAAGTACTCAGATCTTTTGATTTAGTAAAAGAAGTAATACTACAGTGTAAAGATACATTGTTACAAGTAAAGGTCCTGCATTCAAAAATTGATTTAAAAAGACTAAAGTATCAGCATCAAAATGTACTTAAAGTGGCAAAAGTAAAAGTACTCATGTTGCAGAATGGCCTATTTAAAAAATGATAATATATTCTGAATTATAATTCTCGGTGCATTATGTGTTCTTCACTTTAATGTTGCAGCTGGTAAAAGTCGTGCTTGTTAAGTTAGTTTATATTTTGTATCAATAATTCTGTAAAGTAACTAAAGTTATCAAATAAGAAAGTAGCAGAAAAAAATTAATATTCAAGTAAAGTACCTCAAAATTTTACTTAAGTACAGTACCTGAGTAAAAGTACTTCATTAAATTCCACCACTGACTACAGCACAGCACGTTGAAAAGTTGTGTGTGTGTGTGTGTGTGTGTGTGTGTGTGAGAAAGAGTTATTCAGTTATTAATGTCTTTAGGCAACTTTTCGTTTGCATCGTGGTACATTTCTCCTGTTTTATAAATTTTTTTTTAATATTCCTGTACATTAATCTATGTATAACCCACTTGTTGTAGGTTTTCTAGTGACCTTAATCCCACTTTAGGGCATTCATTATATCTTATGAAGTGTTACTAGCATGTGTAAAACTACTTTGGGATGTACACCTACTTATTTCAGAAGCAGGTTTTGAAATTAAGTTTTTTCCTCTGAACATTTCTACTGCGACTAAAACATTTTGTCTGCCACCGATGAACTCTATGTAGAACACTTTAGAATTGAGTCAGTGGTACCATACAGGAGAAATAAGGAATATATCATGTAAACTTAATCCCTTACTATGTGTAATTTAGGAATTGCTTTTTAAAAAGAATAGTTCTTAATATAAGAAGAAACCTACTGTCAGGGATAAGCTTTTTCTCCACTGTCCCAAAATCAGTGTAATCTGTCTCAATGATATCCTTTTACTTTGTGATTGTCATCTATAGAGATTATTTGCATGAAAAAAAAACACAATTCACATGATTAGAAATCACATTATTGTATTTTTGGAAAACTGCCCCCCAGTGGCAGTATCACAAATGAAACTGTGGCAAAGGGAATTGATCATAATAATAAGGCTATCATTTTAGAAATGCTATAAAAATTTCCTTGCATACAGGCTTTAATTTTACTTCCTGTTATGTAATATTATATATATTATATAGGCTATTTATTTTAACATTTTCCTTTTAATATCATAGAATAACAGTAACAATACTTCACGTTATTGCATTTCCTCGTGGTATCTCAGCAGACCAATGGTCCAAAGTTAATGTATTCCTGATAACTTTCTAGTTATTGCTGCCATCATGCTCTAATAATATTACCATAATATTTCTTTAAGCGGTGTCATGTTTGGGGGCGGGCTCTGCTGGTGGGTACGGCCTCGTGACGTGCCTCTGTTGACAGTAGTAAAACCTCCACACACACACACACACACACTCACTCTCACACACACACACACACGCACTCTCGCTGAGCTGCCAGAGAGCCACTGCCGCTCCCCGCCTCTCCATCTCCGCGCCGCGGTGCCTCTGCTCTGCGCGTCCAGCTGTGCGCACATCTCGCTCCGGAGCTACACGAAGTTAAAAAAAAAAAAAAAAACTAAACAAGAGGGGGAAAAATTTTTTTAGGAATATCATGTCTACTAAAGCGATGGAGTTTGTGATGCTGTCGGAGGAGCAGATCAAAGTGCTGGAGGACAGTTTCACTAAAGTCACCAGGCATCCGGACGGGACGACGCTCATGTTGATCGCAGCGGAGTGCGGCCTGTCAGAGGAGGAAACACAAGTGAGTAGCAACCTAACATGTGAAAAGTCTCTCTCCTGCTGTGTGTGGTCAGGAACTAGTAGAACATGTAGAACATGTACGATTTCCCAATGTTTACAAGTCTAGATTTGTACATTTTTAGACTGAAATGTGTTGATTTAGCAACATTTCTAGAGATAATGAGATAATCCTAGCCTCTTATAGACCTTTGAAATATTCATGTGCCGACTGATACCCTGTCTGATGCTTAGAAAATGGGATTATTTTGTTAGTGGTGATTTCCTAAGGAATAGCTTTTATTTTTTAGGGTGATTTAAGCATGTCGGTGGTAATTTCATAGTTTATATTTTGGGTTATTCTCTGTGGTATCCCTCAGCCCTTCACACACTTATAGTTTTCCTATTATATTTGTGCAATATCCTTTAGAAGTGAGTCTCATGTCAGTCAGCTGTCTGTGCAGCTAGGCCTAATGTGTAAAAGTTGCCTTAAGGACATGCCTCTCAGTGTTTTAATATACGATCACATTATCATTTCTGTCACATGGATTCTCTATATTGTATTTTTAACTATGCTGTTTATTCTGTACACACGACACCTTTTGCACATCTGTCCCTCCTGGGAGAGGATCCTCCCCAGCCTCTCCCTGAGGTTTCTTCCATGTTTCCCCCTTTAATTGTTGGGTTTCTTTAAGGGAGTTTTTCCTTGTGTGGTGCGAGGGTCTCAGGCCAGAGGGGGTCGTATCCTGTACAGTCTGTAAAGCCCACTGAGACAAATGTGTAATTTGTGATATTGGTCTATATAAATAAACTTGATTTGATTTAAATTCCACATGCCCAATTTTGAACGTGTGCATTTTAATTTGCAATCCAAATGTATGTGATACCGGGTGGTTTAATCTAAAGCAATACATAGCATTTTATGACTTAATTCTGCAAAGCAACGAGTAGAGGAGTAATGTGAAATATAGTGGAGCACGAGTATAATATTGACAAAGATACTTGAGTAAAGTACATTAAAACTGTACTGGACTACAGAACTTTCGTACATTCACTTTGCTTCTCTGCAAGTGCAACTTCCTCACTTAGAGTCAGGAAACTTGACTTTATGGTTTCACAAGTTGGTTTCAAGAGAGTTTACAAGTCGTAGGTGTTGTCAGTGTCACTATCAGTGTCTGTCATGTGACTTCGGAGGAAATGATGGTATACTGCTAAAGGGAGAGAGACTATGTACATTTGTCTGCATGAACAATCTGTGATTTGGAACCTGGAGCTGCTCCACTGACAGTGAATGGAGCAGGTTTGTGTGCTCATTGTGATCCTGGCTAATATTTCTGGTGAAATGTGACGGTCTGATGAAATAATCCTCTTTTGAGTGTAAACACTCGGCGGCCCATTGATCGCCCCTGGAGCAGCTCCTGGTGGTTTTACCTGATGAAATCATGTCAGAGTCGAGATTCCTGCTGCTGCTGTTCATTCTCTCAAACGCTGATGCATCTCTGCCGGGTGACTTAAAGCTTAAAGAGGTGACATTAAGGAAAGATCGTCAATCAGCGAGAGCAGGACTGTGACGTCACTTCTGTTGGAAACGTTTTGAGTTTATTATGTGTTTATGCAGCTTTCATATTTGGTCGCATGTGGCCAACATGTTTTTGTAAAATAACCTGAATGCACTTGTGGTTCAGTGTTTGTTGGGCTTCTAATTTGCAGCGGGAACTTTCATGTACAACGGAAACCTTTTGTCACTTAATTGATCGGTCGATCACCTGAAAATGAACTGGCAAATATTTTGATACTTAATTAATAGTTTATGTAAAATGTCAAGCAAAAATGCTACAAACATTCCCTGTTTTCAGCTTCTCAACAGTGAGGATTTATTGTAATTTCTTCTCCATTTGAAGTCATTACCTTGGGTTTTAGGACATTTTACACTATTTTCTGAATTTTTTTTGACCGAACAAATTGATGAATTATCAAATGAATTCTAGATTAACTGTTAGTGACAATAATTGTCAATTGTAGCATAGATTACAGTTTTTATTGGCAAACTTTTCAAATTTGCGTCAGTACATATTTACGCAAGTAATCTGCTCACTATCTTTTTAAGGAGCTTTCAACAACCTCAAACAACACGTTTCTTCTAAAGCATGAAAGATGTCTGGGTCTGAGGAAAAATAAATCCTAACTCTTGATCAGTTTAATTTTGTTTTTCTGAGCCCAATGCAAAGTCATCAAATGTCTTGTTTAAACCGACAAAAGTCCAAAACTCAAAAATGATCATAGTACTATAATGTTGAATTGAGTAGCTTAAACAAGAAAATGTTTGGATTCCCCCCCAAAAAAAACTATTATCAACATTTTCTCTCCATGAACTTGAACTACTTTAACTTAATTAATAGACTGATCCTTGCAGCTCCAAAGTTAATACATGAACACATCATGATCATTTTTCAAATCAAACCAGAAATGCAACTTTCTCTCCAGCAGGGAAGAGCCAGCCTACAGCGATGGCACAAAAAGCCCATTCAGCGTCATTAATTGAAGTAGAAAAGCTGACAATTATATAAAACATCACATTACTACTTATTACTACAGTGAGACGTTCCTCTATCTGAGGAATGTCTCACTGTAAAGTCTGTGTAACGGTCACATCAGGAGCCAGATGTGAAGCTTCAGAGTGCCGAAAACAACATGTTGACGTCCTGCAGGCACCTTCAGTAGCATTCCTCTGAGCATTGTAAAATCTCTCCATAATGACTTCTAGGTTTTGGGTGGGTATTAGGGCTGGGCGATATGGAGAAAAATCTGAAATCAATATTTTTTTACCAAATACCTCGATATTGACATTGCGACGATATTGTTGTGTTGACTATTGGAGCTTTCAAAAAATATTTACACAATTAGATTTTTGATAAATAATCATCAGTAATGTGGATATAATGACTAAGAGGGCTGGAACAGTCTGTTAAGTTCAGAAAATGACATCACTTTACTGTAATACAGCCTTCAAAACCAGAAAAAACACTTGTGCAATATTACGATATCCAAAATCTAAGGCGATATCTAGTCTCGAATATCGATATATTGCTGATAGTCTTCTCCAGGATTTTGCAGGGAAACATCACGACTATTTGCTTAGCTGCACTCACTAGGAAGTGAAACCCTACATGTAAATCAGGTTCATGTCATAAGCAAATCTTGCCGCTTGTGTTAGTGCAGGAGAGGCTGACAGACCGGTTAATATCTCACATGTCGTGAAAGTTGTGTTCAATGACTCGTGTACATCAGACTCGTGCTTGTGACTGATTTTTCCACCTGACTCCACAAACCAGTCCGTCTATATTTCTCTGGGCTGAAGTTACACAGGCACAAAAGAAATGTGCATCAGATGAAGTACTTAGTATTATAAGAACATGGTGTGCCGGCTGCATAGCAAAAGTGAAATCACTAAAGTTTACGAATGTCGTAAGAAATACTTGAAGCCGGAAAGTACGCTTTGAGTTGCAGTTATGTGCATAAAGAGTGAGTGAAATGCTGCACTGCACTAATTTAAACACACTGTGTCATTTTCTGCCACTAGAGGTCTCTTAATCAAAACGATAAGAAAAGACGGAGTTTGGTGACGTTGTGAAATACTGTGGGATCATGGGAGTTGTTGTCTTCGCCACCATTGTCGTCATTGCATTACCGTTACCTTTATTAAAATTACAAAAAAAAGTACACAACTCAACAAAATAAGGTTTCCAAGTGGGTACCTTCATCCTGGTCGTTGTGTGGAGATTGATGGCCTGTGTTTCTTCCTGGCATCGAACCTTCATGCCCACTACAGAGACGTTCAAAAGCTGTTGGTTTAAAAATGACGTGGGAATTTGTAACTTTTGAAGTACCCACTTGATTTGGCAAAGCTGCTATTACTGCAAAGCACCATATTCACTACGAACACAGCAGAGGTGTTTCATTCTTTGGCTCTGTCCACTGAGGTTTATAATGCAGATTATTCAGCCCCCAGAGCGGCTATGAAAAATGTCAGATAAACTAAAACTGCACTATGCTGCGTCCTAATTCCTCTTCCAGTGTTAGTGACTGTTTCCATTCATCGTATACAAAGGTGGGAGGTGCCGAGCAAACCTGAAAGGGGAAGGCCCCTCATCAAAAGACCTGACTTCATTTCCAGCTGATGTTAGTTTTTTTTTTTTTTTTCTGGCTTTCTTTTTCTTCCTGCCACTCCCCCCCTGTCGAGTGTTAACAAAGCTCTCATTGGAGAAGGTTTAGCTGAAGAAACACACCCCGGCTCCACTCCCCATTAACACCATTTACAACATGCTTCAGCCTCTGTGCGGCATGTTTGAGCTCCTTTCATAGACCTTCTTTATTTGTTTTCAGTGCTGCAGTCAGTAAAGGTAGAGTCAAGTTTGAAAGGCCTCGTTATGTAATCCACTGCTATGGTCCATTGGAAATAATGACACAAGCACCATTGTATGGATCAGCAGGATTAAAAGACTTTTACAAGACATTCAAAGATCTTTGGCACGTTGAAAAGCACTACAAAAAAGTAGCTGACTTCCATTCAAAACTTGGTAGAGAAAATGGTATTTTTAAGGTCTCAACCTTTATAGACTGGATATTATTTAGTTAAGACATATCTAATGTTAAATTGTAGTTACTTTTCCCCCCCAAATGAATGTCCTGCATCACAGAAATGAGCTACACAAATATGAAATCCCCAAACACAGATGGACAGCCAAGTTCAGAGAGTAGTTCTCGAATTGATTTACTCTTAAGTGCAAATCCAGATGACTCCAAATGGGAATCTTATGTGTTCTCTGCAAAATGTGGAAACCATCCCTCCTGCCAGGCGCATGTCTCACAAAACCAGCCAGGGTCTCGTGTCATAAGTCCGCCGTCCCGGATCCCTCCCTTTCCCCTTATCGAGATGATGTAAGCATTGTTGTGAATCCCTTGACAACATGAACCACAGTACAGCAATGTGCCGGGTCACGGTGTGTGTGTGTGTGTGTGTGTGTGTGTGTGTGTGTGTG
>CALSCE010010666.1:5082706-5099378 GCA_943593645.1 Bovichtus variegatus
TGTGTGTGTGTGTGTGCGTGTGTGTGTGTGTGTGTGTGTGTGTGTGTGTGTGTGTGTGTGTGTGTGTGTGTGTGTGTCGAGGCACTCAGCGCAGTCATCATCTGGTCAGAGTTTCAGTGGAGCAATTATTGTTGGAGGAGTCTGTTAAAATTGGATGGAAACATTCGTCTTTTGTGGTTTCCCTGATACAACTTGCCGTGTCTTTATGAGTCAGTGACCACACCTCCATGCATCAAGAAATGTGACTGTAATGTAATTATGAACATAATGAAAGTCAGAAAGGAAACATGGCTACAGTTAATGAATGTCTTTTAGGCATTTATATTTTGAGTTTCTGTAGGCCTATGATTGTGCTCTGGTCACACACAAAAAAAAAAACTGAGCCAAAAAATTGTTTAACTAAACTAAAACCAGATATGTCCATAATTCTTAATGATATTATCGTTCAGCTCAGACCATCCTGAACACTTTTCATTATTTAACTTTAACTAGCCATCCTGTGGGCCTAAATATTTTTGTAATATACTCTCACGCGTGTGTATGCTATCCTACACAAAACACACATGTTATGTCATTCACTACAAATAGCATAATGCTACATGCTAAACATTAGCATGTTGAAAGTCCAACTGTTGGCACATTAATATGCTAAAGCTAGAATGATAACAAGCTAACCCTACATATGATAATGGAAACTGTTATGGATGTTAACATGGATCTTAACATGTTAACGTTAAGATTGTTAATTGTTAAATTCAGCAGCTGTTTATGTAGATGTTAATATGCTAACTTTAGCCATGTTAACATTCGTAGCATAGTAGGCTTATGTTGATTTGGGAGTTACATGTTGTTTATGAGCTTGTTAGCTAGCTAACATGCTAATCAATAGGCTGGAAGCATAAGTTCACTGCTGATGTTGGGGGCATTGTTTTTGGAGCGTATCGTTTAAGGAATAGTTCAACAAGTTGCTCCGACACGCAACTCTCCCTAAAATCACTCATTTGTTTTGGCCGTTCTGTTTGTGTAAAGATTAAACAAATAACATACAACATGTGAGTTGGGAGTTGTTGTTTTTCCAGACAAAGTCAAGCTAGCTATATCCATAAAGTTATAATCTTTATGCTGAACTAGGTTAACATACTGTTCACAGCTTCCTTATTGCACAGACAATATATTAACGATTCCTTTATCCTAGAAGGTGTCATGGCAGCTTTATACTCATCACATAAAAATGCACACAGTAATATTATAAGACTAAAAGTCTGTAAAGACTGTAAAGCTCAAATGACGTAAAACATTTCACAGGTCCTTAAGTTGCACATAGTAGCACAATAGTTGTTTTAGTGTCCGGCTTGAAAACTCCCAACAACACAGCTGAATTCTCAGTGATTGTTAAATCATTGTTGTGTAATATGTAACCAGTGGCCTGGAGGATGACAAAAAAGGCATAACAAGGAATTTGAGTATTTTGTTTAAATCATTCTTTACAATAGGCCTGTGTAACTTCTCAGGAATATTCATGTCACGACTGCATTCTGTAAATTACCTCATCGCTCTTGTATTACCGGCTCTGTGGACGTTTGTTTCTGAACAAAACCTCCTGTTACACCTCCCATGGGTGTGTTTGTAATTAGTTTCTCTTTGTTTATTTGTGTCCTCCAGAAATGGTTCAAGCTACGTAACGCACAGTGGAGGAAGGCGGAGGGTCTTCCGGCTGAACTCGGATCAGTGTTGGACTGACACTGAAGAAGAAGGAGCTCTGTGCTGACTTTGTTTCTCCTGGACAAAAGGACCCTACCCACCTCTTCCTCATACACTTCCCCTCTCCACGTGTCATCCTCTCTTTGTTGTGTCTATGAAGTTATTTTAACTTACTGTGTGAAATATGAAGGTGTTTGTGTGTTGTTGCCAATATAGCCGCCATGTTTTACAAAAATAAACATAATGTTATTATAATTAAAATGACGTGTGCTTGAGTGTGCTTTGAGGCTACTGGGGTCCAAAACCACTGCATACAATGGTGTAGATAGAGCGGGTGGGCAGTGTGCTTTTGTTTTCAGGCTTTGTTTACATGTATGTCCGTCAGCAGGGAGCGGAGTTTGATGCTAATCTGTTCACGGGACTATAAAAGATGTAAGGAAGTGTGGGGATTACACTAGATGCTGCTGGGATCAGCTGGCGCTATCCGGGGACATCCAGTGACAAATCTGGAACATTTCCAGTTGTACAGGGAGGAGGAGGGGGGGGGGACATGTGAGCCGACTGAGCTAAATCATGGGCTAAACAAATGACAGGTGATGTCATTTCATTGTCCCTTTTTTCCCTGTGATCACTTTTTGTAAAAAGGATGTGATATCAGTGGCCAGTTTGAGCTTTACGCCTTAAAAGGATATTCTGTATTTTTATTCCACGAAATTCCTCGAAAAAGATCAAAACCAACAATGAATTTATCCTGCCTACAAGTATTATTTAGAACTCTAGTACTTACTGGAGCCCCAAATACTCAATGGAGCACCAAATGTGTATTAATCCGCTACTGAAAATAGTCTGTAACAAATACAACATTTTCTGAAAACTACATTTCTTGGCTGTTTTTTTTTTTACCTGATGTTTTTTATAACAAATAATGTCTTGAGTAATGGTCTTGGGCTCGTTTTGTTTTGTTTTTCTCCCTCTAAAGTAACCAATTTTTAGTTTAAGGGAGAGGTAAAATTAATTATTTGAAATGAAGGAAAAAGTCATTTTTGGCAGAAATAAATGAGGAAAGGTTGAGGTTTAACTGGGTACAAAAGTCTCGACTCAACCAGATAATGATGGTTAATTAAAGTTTGAGGATTATGTATTTGTTGTTGCACAATTGACGCTGTTGACGAGCGGAAATGTCGTGAAATCAGACATCCAGGTTCAAATAGTGGTGGGAGAGAGTCAGAAGAGCAGCAGTTTCTCCTTTTACAGGGAAAAAGGTGTGTGTGTATGTGTGTGTGTGGGTGTGTGAGAGACTGAAGAAGGTGGGAGAAAGAGAGGGAAGGGATGAGGTTTCCTGCCAAAGAGCCTGCAGTGAACACGCTGTGATTGTGGGAACAGTCTGCACAACGAGCTCGACAGAAACCAGCACCAACCCAACAGGTAGTTCTACTGCTCATAAAACACACTGCTGCTTTTTAACAGGCTGCTGTGTTTACACTGGCATCTGATACACACACACACATTCATAAAGTATGAACACATTAGCACTGTTATTCATGACTACTGATATTTTCTTTGTTTACTCCTGAAATTCTAACTTTAATTTTAAGAATTTTTGCAACTGCAAAATCCCCTCACTTTTTTTTTTTTTTTCTAATTGCTTATGATGACATTTGAATCCTTATAAGTATAGGAAAACACTCATATACACACACATACACACACACACACACACACACACACACACACACACACGCACACACACTGGTGTCCTGAGCCTGGGGGTGTTTTTCTCTTTTCAGCTGAAAAACAGACATATTTGTTTATAGTGTGAACACACACACACACGCACACACACACACACACTCATGCCTTTGCTCAAGCCCCAGCTGAAAACACACATTATATCTGAGAGCCCGCCCCTCTCCCACTCGCTGATAAATGCTTAAAACTTTTATCTCATGGGTTAAGCCTTTATGACAGATTGTTAGTATTAACATGAAGGTCACGTTATAAATGTATAAATATATAAATATAATACAGTAGGTGGCAGATTACTAGTTATTCAGTTAAAAATGTAGTAAGTAACGTAACTATTTTATTTACTTCATCAAAGTAAAAGTAAAAGATGCAAATCAACAGAATGAATGTTATATTTAAGCTTTATTTTTATTTTTATAATATATCCAGCTGTTACCCCTTTCTAATCACCAACATTTAGATTAGTAATGTAATTTAATTGCATATTTTTTCTCAGTAACTGTGACAGATTACATATATTTTGTAATTTAATTAATTGATTAAAACCAGAGTTAACAATTTCTAAACCAGTTGATGTTTCGCTCCAGAAAACTGCATATGTGTGACTTTCCTGTTTAAAATTTCAACTTGAGAGAATTTCAACAGTCTGTCTTTTATATCTGTGTGTGTATTAGACCACTGAAATCAATGAGAAAGACTGATTCATGACAATATTAGATTTACTGGATTGTTGCATAAACGTCAAGAAACTTTTACTGTTTTTTTTTAAGGTTTGAATTCACTGAATTACCCACAATCCAGTCCCATTACTTTTATTTGAGAAAGTTTTTTTCAATTTAATTTCCAGGAAATATAGTATTTCATGATTTTCATTGCCATATAAAGTAATATTTACAGTCATAGAATATTTTATCCATATCACACACCCCTAAATGAAGACTTGAGATCTGACTTGAACTTTGATTCCTGTGAAACTTTGATTTGACTCCCAAAATAACTTGAAAGCAGAATCACCTGATAAATTCCTGGAACAATAAAAAGGACAATAATAATATACGATACTGTCAGATGGCCTTTATTAAGATATTATACAACAAACATTGCTGCTCTTCTGCACTGATCGTGTTCGACAGAGAAAATGTGCCGGCGCTCTCTCTGTCCTCGAGTCACTGCAGTGAAAGGAGGATCTGAGTGTCTGATGGTGCGCCATAAGAGCCATGAGAGTGTGTGCAGAATGTGAATGGAGTCTGGTTTTGTCTGTTGCTAAGAGGACTCTGCAGAGCTGTGAGGAATCTGCTATTTAGAAGCTGCCAAGCTCAGTTTGCATCACTTTCTGCAACCTGACTTTTGTTCCACTTAAGTCAGGAGTTCTCAAAGTTTTGATGACTGAGTGCCAATTTTTATGAATTTCTATGACTTTTTTATGGCATACGTTACTATGACATTTTATATGACATACTATACTGTGGCTTTTTTTATGGCATATGATTCTATAATATTTTTTATGCCATTTTTGTTGCATACTATGTTATAACTTTTTTTTTACATAGTATACTATGACTTTTTTATGACATACTTTTGTACGACTTTTTTTGACATACGATACGATGACTTTTTTAAAAACTTTTTTTGACATACTATAACTTTTTTACAACTTTTTTTGACATATGTTACTATGACTTTATTATTTATTTTTTTTACTTTTTTTTGCCATACTATACTATGACTTTTTTAGAAACTTTTTTTGACATACGATACCAAGGATTTTTTTTTATGACTTTTTTTTAAAACCTTTTTTGAGATACTATACTATAACTTTTTTAAAACTTTTTTTGACGTACTACACTATGCCTTTTTTTATTATTATTTTCATGGCATATATACTATGGCTTTTTGTCATAATATACTGTATATATCATGAAACGTATCAAGCACATCATATTTACATGTGCTATTAATATAAAGAACTACAAAAAAACTGTTGACACTATCCAATTAAAAAGTACACTCCCTGATTTTGTTTTAGCATCCAGCTCCCCTCCCATATCTAAACATATCCGTGATATTGTGAAAGTTAACATCACTGAAAGTTGACTTTCAAAACATCAACCTGTGGGAGGAAACTTGAGAATGTGGCACTACAGGGACATAGAAAAACCAGGGAGTGTATCTTTAAAATATGACTTTTAAATGAACAAAAACCAAAACAGATTCATCACACACCAAAATAAGCTAGCCAGCACTGATCTGCTCATTGAAAAATGTGGAAATCTGTGGAATTGGGTAACAAAGTAAAGCATGCTGGAAATCCCTTTAACTGCTTTCCTTTCACCTTGAAAAGTCGACACTATGAAGATACTCATTTTTCACACATCTGTTTCTCCTGTTTTGGACCATTTACTCAAACTAATGAACCAAAGTAAAACCACATGGATGTACCTCATCTCATGCAGAATACATGGTGATTAATGAAGTAAATACTGAGTTTGCAGAGTGATGTACTGGACCAACTGGTTCTAGTTCAAAACCACAGCAGCATCAGACACAGTGCTACTGCCGGTTTCTCACAGCTCGGGGAATATTTACCAAAGACCTTTTTGTTTGGAGAGAGTTCCTGTAACTCCACCCTGTCATGGTTGTTTGCAGAGTTACACCATGCAAAGGAAACATAGAGATGGATAGAGATAACTCTCAAAAACTATTTGTAAGGAAACTTTATGAGATGGATCATAAATGAGTTCACTTTATGATCTGTAGTAATTTTAGAGAGTAGATTTTCTTCAAACAGGGGAAGGCTCTTAATCATTGAACTGTTAAATATTAGTTTTATTCATCAGGTGTGAAGAATGAAGGTATCAAAACAAGAAAAAGCTTAAATATAAACCCCTAAATGAAGTGATTGTATCATTGTCTGACGGGGCGATGAGAGGAGAAAGTCTGGTTTCAACTATTTCCTGTGTTTATCAGAAGGTGTGGGCTGACTGTCCACAACATCCTGTGTGAGGCTGTTCGCACAGAACATGTGACACCAAGACAGCAATGAGACACTGAACTAAACCACTCAGTGCAAAGCAGGAGGTAAGCACACTTAATGAATGCAATTAAGCCTTTTTAGAGATTGTCTACGTTATAATATATCAAGTAATAATCTCCATACCAAAATGCAATACCTTGCAACTTTGCAAAAATACCAATTTGGCTGCAAATAGCGATATTTTCCTCATCAATTAATCTATCCATTACCAATTCATCGAATCCATTATTCATTTTCGTCTCAGAAAATAGTAAAAACTGCCAAACACAATTTCCCAGAAGAACTTGTTTTGTGCGACCAACAGTAAAAAAAAAAAAAGAAAGAAAAATTAGTTAAGTGGAACGGAAAGTAGAACCAGGTAATATTTGATAACCTTGTTGATAAATGACAAAGTATTTTGGATAAATTTTCATGTTAATTGACTATTTATCCACTGACTGTAATAATACACTAATTGTTTAAGCATTACACAATAACAGCAAAGTCTGTACACACAAATCAATAAATATTATGTTTATGAAGCTGATGTTGATTCAATTTTCTGGTGAATTTTGAGACAATATTCGATGATATTTTGAATAAAGATAATATTTACCTATTTTTATAAGTTTAACTTTTATATTTAGTTATTTGTTATTTTGTGTCCATGTTCTGTACATAAAGGAATGGACAAAATACAAAGAACACCTTGTGTGACTCTTTCCTTTACTGGGGGTTCTCACACCTTCTTGAACATCAAATTCAAGGACTTTTCAAGGACTTTCCAGGCCCAATTCCCACTAATTCGAGGACCCAACATGGCCTAGTTTGGGACACAGTTGGCCTAGTTTTTATAATGAGAAATAGCTCACAGACAACAATTAAAAAGAGAGAAACTTGCACAATAAAGGCTTTGAGTTTATTCCCTCAAATTCACAAACGTTCATGTATTTCAAGGACCCTTGGGAACCATGAACATTTTGATTGATAAAACAAAACAGAAAAGCATCATTTTAAGAAACTCAAATGGCAGCTAGAGTTGACCCTTAAAGGTGCACTGTGGGCTTTTTGACCACTAATGGTGCTACAGAGCAATGTGTAGACGGGTGGGTTTGTATCTCATGCTCAGCTGGCACACATACGGTGCATTTGGGTGAGAAACACATACTGCAAACACAACAGGATATCTGTAAAACAACAGAGAACCTTTGGCTCCACCTGGTAACTGAAACCGGTAATCTGAAAAATGTTTGTTTGGCTAAAACTCAGCTTTCTTTTTCTTTTTTTTTATTTATTATTGTTTGCCCCCATCTGCCCCCATCTGCCCCCTCCTCCTCACTACCTTGTGGTCCCAGGTCACAATCGTGGCAGGCTAATCCCAGATTAGCCTCCCAATGGGACATCGGTTCAATCTCCTTTGATGTCTCGCCGAGCCACAAACCTGCGCTGATCTAAAGCCCACACTGACTGCAGAGCTCGAAATCAAACTACAGCACATGACCTCCACCCCTGAACACATCAACTGTGACGGCTGTTATGTAACACTCCCTTACACAAGTGTAAATGGGATTTCAGTGGATTTCCCGGCACCCTTTTTAAACTAAACTGTGGCCAGGTTGTGGTATTTCCCCAAAAAATGATGACCTTTGAAAGGGGTAAGAGGAGCTTCTGGGAGGCTTCGGTAAAATGTTCTCACATTCTGTACATGCGTGTACACAGAGGCCTGAAGTTACACATATCAGTGTGTGAACAAAAATGCTAATGGCAGACTCACATCTGTTCCAAATCAAAAACTTCAGAGCGAGATGAGGAAGTGGTGAAACTGACAAAGAAAGCACAGTGCTGCCTCAATGGAAAAAATACTGCTAAAAGGCTAAAATACCTACAAAATAAAAATCTGTGAACAGAGGCTGTCTGTGTGCAAAGATTCATACACATGTGGTTGTGATATAAATGCAGAATCCAGCTCAACTGCAAAGGAAAAGAAACTGTGGATCACCTCAGACTGAGGCTCAGATTCTTATTTTTTTATATTACATTATTTATCTTCCCTACTCTGATTTATTTCAAAGATTTGAGATTCAAACTGCAAATCTTTCATGAACTCTCGCATCGCAGTCCAGGTTATTTCTTTCAAGTTTTTATACACATGGTAACCATATCAACAGAACTGCATAGAAACAGATGCAATATTTCTTGCTGTTCTCGCTCACATTTCCCCTCCAGACGTCTCAAATTGAGTTTGGAATTCAAACACATTCAACACTTTTATCCGGGTCACATTTATTTATACAGCACAACCACAGTTGACCAGGATCAAAATACTAAATAAACGAATATAAAAGTAAATAACACAATTATAAACATAATAACTATAACAAGAACAACAACAATATATATATGCTAATAATAATATGTTTCTTGTGTTTATTGGTTTTCACATGTTTTTGTCATTTCTTTAAAATCATTTTTTACAGTTCATATTAATTAGTTTTCGTTCATTTTCATACAGTCATTTAGATCCAGTAACAACATTTTGGTCTGTTTGCTCATCTTGACTTGACATGCTTTGCTATTTTATAACAATGATAATAATAATAATAATAATAGTGATAATAATAACAATAATAATAACTATATTTATATAGCACTTTTCAAAAACAGACTGTATGTACACAAAACAAAAAGAAAAAAGGAATAAAAGACATGGAGAGAAGAGACAAAGTATCAGGTAGCAAAGCAAGTATTACATGGGCAATTACAAATATGAATCAAAAAACAATAAAATGAATTAAAAACAAACATTTTATGGTGTTTTATTGCATTACGGCTTGTCATGAAGCTTTATCGTGATTATTAGCTCATAATAATTTAAAAAACATTGAATAGTCGGTGTAAATAAAGCACCAAAATAAATTAAAATGTCATCCTAACTGTCTTTATAATTTTTTTTTAATAAATATCTAAATATATTTGACATTTCTTCACAACCTTTATCATATTGTCAAAGTTTTGGTGGTTCAGGCTGAAGTTGAATTCGCCTCACAAAGGGTACAAACTAGATGAGCTATCTAGCTGCAATAAACAAATGAAGATTGGAGCCCGGCAGATGTGCTATTTATTTGTATTTCCTACAAATAGGCACTGACTTGGTTGTGATGTTGAGGGAAGCTCAGGCGCACAGGACGATGTTCCGGCTCCACTCTGGTTCTCGTGGAGGGATGTAATCTTTGGAAAGTTGTTTTGGTGTCGCCAGCATTTCAACACGAGCACTTGCTGTGGCTCTCCTCGCTGCCTTTGAAACCTGATTTTAAAATGTGTTACATAGATTTAGCACTGACTGATAGCAATTTTAGAAGAAAAAAATAGTGTTGAAGGAAGTGTTGTATTTTAGCAACAAAAAAGTCTTTATCAGTTTAATTGTACGCTATATTTAGAATATTTTCTTTACCTTGCCGTCAGACAGCCCTTTCTGCCGAGGTACTGAAGCCGTTATCTATGCTCTCTTCAAAGCCACCAGACTCCATTGACAAAAACAGTCATTTTACCTTGCACAACACGGGAGTTGCTGGGCTACCGCTGCCTTGATCGTTTAGTATGTTTGTGTTATTGTGTGACCTTTGTGAATCTGAACTAACCCTTTAAAACACCAGAGTCTCAAACAAACTAACCGATCAAGGCAGCAGTGGACCAACAACCCCCCACTGTTCCACGAGGTAAAATAACTGTTTTTGTCAATGGAGTCTGGTGGCTTTGAACAGAGCAGAGATAACAGCTTTGGTTCCCCGTCGGAAATGGATTTCTGTCAGCAAGGTAAAGCAGGGAAAATCTTCTAAATTTCAGGTACACTTAAACTGATATTTATTTTTTTAGGTAGGTCTTTCTTCATGGTTGCTAAATACGTTTTGCTGCTGCCCCCGTCCACAGCAGTACATCGCTTAGCTTCAGCGCTGATACTCTTGTCTGCTTCAAACTGGGGGCGTGCTGACCGCCATCTACTGTAGGTAATACACTGGCTATGGATAAGTACCTCATACACTCCCACTTCAAACAATCCAAACTATCCCTTTAAGTGTTTTATCTTTCAAAATAAGAGCATCAGATAGTCGTTTGGCTGATGACTAGGAAATGATTGGAAAAATCCACAAATTAATTGAAAGAACTACTCATCATGTGAAAACAACTCTACAGTATGTGACAGAGAGTTAGTTCAAACAGCTGGAAATATTTACATTTTTTGATTGTGTAATGTCAAGCATACAGCGAAAACTGTTCTTGCTTTGATGAAAGTATCTACAAGAATTATGAATTTTGAGTCCTCTACTGTTCAGAATCGTTCAAAATAAACTGCACCAACAAATAGAGAAAATATTTATCTGTCTTACAGTCCAGATTGAATCCACCGGGCGTCCGAGCTCGTGGCAGATGTTGCTCTGCTTCAGTCGGGGCAGTGACAGCTGGACCAGCCGGCGAGAGATTTGAGACGTCTTGGAAGCAAAGGAAACGACGGACGCAACACTCTGAACACAAACACACGGGGGAAAGTCAGACTTCACACTCCTTTATGGTTATTATCGAATCAATCAAGTCAATTTTATTTGAGTAGCCTAAAGCTCAAAGTGGGTGTTAAAGTGACAGTACTGTGATAAACAGCAGCAGAGTCAGCAGGTCCATGTTAACAGTGTACACCAGGCTGATGATATGATTCAGATGTTTGTCTCCATTAAATATAGAGATGTTATATAAATATAATAATACAATAAGATGCAAAATCCTGTAACATAATAATGTTGTATAGTAAAATATGGTAAATGATATGATATAGTATGGAACATGAGGTATAGTACGAGGTGAAAGGTACATAATATAACATAATATCTAGTATTATACAGCAATATAACATAGGATAGAATAGCAGAGTATTAAAAAATATATATATATTCATATATAATATTACAAACTAGAGGTGAATGAAAGTGATAAAATCTCTGCCACAGTATATGTAATGTTGCTTTATAATATCAATATGTATTGAGATGGTACACTATCTGGAAATTCAATGTGAAAGTTTGTATAGTTAAAATGATCAGAGGAGAAGCTAAAAAAAAATAAATAAATACAAAAAGAATCCTGTGAATCCAATAGTGCAACAAAACAGTCCTCATTGATTATTGAACATTTATTGACAGGGACGGAAATCGACTCTATCAAAGTGTATTGAAATTCTTATTTAATCAGTACAGCAATGCTGATTTCACTTGTCGGCCGACATCCTCTATAAACATGTTGCCTGTGGGGTTTTTTCTCCGTGTGTAAGAGCTTCAGGATCTTACCTCTCTGTTGCTCTGGAAGTCTGGATGGGTCAGTTTGGGGTTGGAGAGCTGCAGCAGGCGCGGTGTGATCGCAGCAGATTTCACGCTGGGATCGACGTGCCAAATAGGACAATTATTCTCACAGTGAGGTGTGTGAGGAGGCCTGTGGGAACAGCAGAAACACATTTAAATATCCTGCGAGACATAAACATCTGAAGAGTCGAGTGCTTTCTTATTGAGCTGTATTTCTCTTGATACATGAATGAGTTTTTCTTTCTTTTTTGTGTGAAATTACGCCTTTCTCCTAAAAATAAGTAAAAAGAATTCTCCACTACAGAAACTTGTGAGTGATGGAAGTACATCTGTGGTAAATATTCTGAACACAAAAGAATAACTTTGATTTTTTTCCCATTTTTAATGGTGACGAAACACCAGATTATGTTGAAAATCAAGCATTTTTTAAGGAGCATATTCAAATTAAAGCATATTCCTAACTTTTTGACTCTGTACAAACCCTGACACTGTTAACTTTAACTGAATCTGAGTTTATTATTTGACGATATACATATAATTCCCAATATAGCAAGTGACCAATTCATAGGGACGCATCTTATAGATAATTAAAACGATTAGCAACACATAAAATAGTTATAGTAACTTTCATTACAATCATCCTTGTCCAACTTGTAGAGGCACATATGTATAATTTTTAGAAGGAAAAGTACTTGATTTTTATATTATCCATGTGGTGCTTTGGGTTTTGTCTGGCTTTATTTATTTAGATTTTTTGTGTTATTTTTCTGGAGCAACTAGATGAGAGGATTAAGTTTCGACAGCTGGTGATGATTGTTTTTTTGTTTTTTAATCACCGTAATGTCTGCTATCTAAATAAAATTTAAAAAAGAACATATTGTGCATTGCATTCAGAATGTAAACCCTGTATAAATCTCTCTTCATGCCCTACAACACGTTCTGCTGCTGTGTTCAGGATTTATAAAAAGACTTCCGTGGCTGTCTGCGAGCGTCCCGGGGGTCCTGAACTTTGGACAATAAGCTCTATTGTCTCCGCTTTGCTCTCCCACAGTCTGACACTGAAATAACAGATGTCCAAACGCTGGCTTCCTCACACAGTGCGGAGACGTTAGTGTTGGAGCGGAGCCTCCACTTGGACTTCTCATATTTAACTATATGATATATTATATTCTGCTGCGATTAAATTCTAGGCTTTGGTTCAGACGTGGACTTTCCAAGTCACAAATCTCCCAAAAACAGTGACAGGGAGGTCTACTGGAGAGCGGGATGTGGAAATAATCTCTAAAACAGAAACCTTGAAGAGTTTGTCATGATGCTGGTGCACATACTGTACCTATTTATTAACATTAGAGCAGTGACTTGTTAGATATGGTAAATCAGTTTCCAAAGTGTTGCTGTCCTCTACTTATTTAAATTATATTAATGGCTGCAACTAATACCTTTATTTCTTATTAATTGAGTCATTGTTTAGTCCACAACAATGAAAAAAACATTCTGAAAAATTATCGAACACAATTTCTCAGCGCTCATGGTGACGTCTTCAGATTTCTCGTTTTGTGTGATAAACAGTACACACAATATGTACAAAAATAAAATATTTTACGTACAGTTATATAAATCAGAAGAAAGCAGATTTTATCAGATGGAACGAATAAATGTGAAGCATTTTGTTGATAAATAAACTTTCTTCCGCAACCTTTTTGGCTCTTCACAAAATAAACAATACATTTTAAGAGTTTAAGTTCAGCAGTTGAATCAAATAATGTTTTTCCATCTCACATTGTTTTCTTAAAATTACTTGTAGAGGCCTGCAGTGGTGACAGTAAGCGATATTTCCCACAAAAGAAATGTGAGAAAAGTCCGAAAAATATGGATATTATTTGGTGTAACAGAATTTTTTTTAAAACCCTCTAATCATCTTGAGTCATATTTATGTTATTTATGTTCCAAGATTTGGGAAATGACAAATTCCTAATCAACAAATTATTCATCTCTAGTTATAGAAGCTGGTGATCAACAAAAAATCAAATGAGGTCTACTGAATGACTTTTTACTACTTTTTTTTATTTCCATTTAATCTGTTTTGTTGTAATTGTCTGATTTAATGCCATTGCAGTCCTGAAATGTTTTTGTTCTTGTTCTAACTATGAAAAGCCCTTCACACCTTTATTTTGAAAAGCACCGTATAAATAAAGTTTATTATTATATTATTATTTCACCTTTCAACCCAATTATCTTATTTGTCCATCTATTTTCAATCTATTCATTTGAAACAGATTTACGATGAAAAAAAAACAAAGATGGAATCGCTGTAATGACAGTGGTTGTACAACATCTCCACAACTAACTCTTGGGTCTGTTTTAGTGATGATTTCCAAAGAAAACCAATGCTAGATGAGCGTTAAAAACTCAAATAATGGCCTTACAAATAACCCTAATCACCAGAATACTCATTTGACCTGGCTTTGTTTGGTTCAGCTCCACTTGTCCTCACTTTACTGGTCGGGTTTGATGTCTAATGAGGCTTTTACCCCTCTTTCTGGGAGCTGCGCCTCCTGGTTTTGGGTGTTGACAAGCGGACAATGTGCTTGTACTGGGATGCCTTAGAGGAAGGATGTTGGGTCTTCCTGGAGAAGCTCGCCTCTTCCTCCTCCTCCTCCTCCTCCTTCCTGCAGGAAAATAGAAGCTATTACCACATCCATTATAGGTTGTGTTGTGTGTCTGGGACAGAAGAATGTCTTGAGCCAGAAGGAAGGAGGGGGGGGGGGGGGGGGGGCACAGAACAATGGAAGAGGTACAAGTGGAAAATCATCTTTAACCACAAAAAACATTGTTAAACTCTTTAGGCGAGACAGTGGGATGAAACTTAAGCAAGGTCAAATGCTCCCTGCTGACAATTTCATTTTAGCTCACTGTTCATATGTAGTCAAACATGTTTAAGAGTTGAAAGAATTATAATACCTGAGTGATTGTTAAAGTTTTTCTAAAGTATTGACTCACTCCCACTGAAAGTAGTCCCTGAACAAGTGCACTATTTACTTGTTGGGAGTCATGTTTGCTTAAAAACTACAGCATGAGGCAGATTTAGAAAATGACTGAGCCGGTTTTTGCGAATTTGCGAATATTTTAACAATCGATTCATTGCCCAACATTCACTTCCAGCTTCTCAATGGTGAGGATTTTGTACTTCCATCACTCACAAGTTTCCTGAAACAGTAGTTGGTGGGGAAAAAAACCCACATCATTTTAGGATAAAGACATAATTTCACAAAAGAAAATACTAATTTAAGAAGAAAAAGCTCATCTATGTATCCAGATAATTATTGCAAGATGAGTATCTTTATGTTTTGTGTCAGACACATGGATGGATTACTGAACGGCCAAACCTACAGGCCCAGGGCAGCTATAAAGAGACACTAAACAATAACAAAAAGAGGCTGAACAACTATAAAGTCTGTGTTTCTTGCTCCTATGTAGGAGAGGTGGTGGGTTATATTTCATGTCTGGGTCCAGGGGCTCATTGCTTTATAATCCGCTCATGGTCGGACCCATCAAACAGTTAGAAGACGTCAGTTTATTAATCCACAATGCAAATGATCAGTAGTTGCAGCCTTATATTAAATGAAAACACCAGCTGCCATACACTTTGCCATTTTGATACTGAGGTATCACTCAAGTAATATTGTGATATTTGATTTAGTGGAGCAGGACCAGACAGTCACATGCACACACTGCATGTATTCAGCAGCCGGGATCCACTGTATCTCCTCCACACTGTGGATCTCAGATGAACATCCTGCATGAACCAAACCAGCAGGTGTTCGCTGTCATCTTCAATTACAGTAAATGACTAGTATTTGCTCTGGGAGCTGTGTTCCTGTGTGGGCTTCTGATTGAGTTACACTGCACATGACTGTGCTTTTAATCTGACAGCTGAGTACAACAAACAATATCAAAATAAAAGCCTCTTGGGTAGCTGCCGTCACAGCTTCTCGTCCACTAATTGATCCGGACAGCTCTCAGGGGGGGGGGGGGAGGTTCCTCTCTGACCGGGATGCAGCTGGCATCAGTCCTGAACATCACTTTGCAGTTTGCATTTCCTGAGTCAACTCTGTGCCAAAGAGCATCAGGGGGGACGTCTAAGTCATTACACCTTCAGCTTTGCAAACATTTTCTCAAATATGTCGATGCGGCACAACATAAAAAAGGCTTGTGTACGGTGCTCTTGCACACAAAACAACCCTCTCTCCCTCTCATGCCTTTTTGATAAGAGTCATCAATAATGTTCTGGGTGCAGACAGGCTGCAGTTACCTCAAGTGGTCCTCCCTTGCTGAGAAGTCTCTTTTGTGCCTGGACAGGTATTGGATTCTTGCACTTGGAGCGGCTCCGAGCGCTGATGCGGAGAGGGGCCATATTGGCTCCTGGTTGCCCCAGCTCAGCTTCTCGCTGATCATTAAAAAGATGAAAAGTTACCAACAAGGAGCTGAGATGATGACAATGTTGGTGTAGAAGCAGGGCTCTGTATCGTAAAGACTCTGGCGGTAGGATACATATCATGATACAGGGGTTACGAAATCAGTATATTGCGATACTGTAAGCAAGGCGACTATAAACTCATGCCGGGATCTGAAGTTTTATTGCCTGTAACTATTAAATGTTTTATGTCCCAAACTTCGTTTAATGTGTTGCTGCTGTCTTGGCCAGGACGCCTTTTTAAAAAGGAGATTTTTAATCCCAATGAGGCTTTTCCTAGTAAAGATGTCCTCCTAAAACATATCTCAGTCCCTGCATATATATACATATATATATATATGCATATATATATATATATATATATATATACATATATATATATATACATATACA
>CALSCE010010666.1:5108981-5138690 GCA_943593645.1 Bovichtus variegatus
ATATATAATATATGTATATGTATATAAAAAAATAAAATAAAATTATATATATATGGTTAAAATGTCAAGAACAAATATCTTAGTACCATCCGAAGCATTGAGTACCATCCGAAGTCCATTTTGCATGCATGGAGTAGGTTGAATACATTGGGTAAAATTTATTTAACTATAGTATGTTCTATTTGAAAAGCAAAGGGAAAAGTTTTATTTGAACTTATGTGGAAACCATGTGCATATGTTTCAATCAATATATGACAAATTATAATCAATCTACTTTGTGATCCCCAGGGGGCTCTACCTGCCATAAAACCTCTTTTGAACTAAATAAGTGGATGAAATAAAATTCCATCACAATAATAAATACATTAATATAAACTAACTTTCGAGTAAAGTTATAGGAAACACAGGGGTCGTCTGTCATTGTTCAGGGTTTTATTAAGACTTAACAAAAAGGGTCACCTGTTTGATCTGAAAACATGCATCGGACAAAATTAAATTCAAGAATTAAATCGTTTTGCTTGAATTTAGACCAATACAGGGATTAAAAAATAAATATTCTTTAACGCTGCATTTTTACAGCTGATTGAAAGTAGAGGGACAATTTAAGAAACATGAAGCAAACAGCCAGAGTATGATATCCTAATACTCAGTCAAGAAATATAAAGGACAATTCTCCTAAAATTTAACTCCAAGTCTTCCTGACAAAGGAGTTTCTACCATTGTAACTGATTTATAAGAGTTATTAATTAATATTAAGAAAAATGCATTGAATTAAATGAAAATGTAAGGTCTTTGTCAGTTGGGACAGGCTTTTAATGATTTGATTGAAACTATTTGAATAGAGGGTCGTTGGATCAACCAAACAATCTATTATCGCATTTTTTAAAAGACATTTACAGACGTTTCTGAATGCAAACTGTGAGAACTTGACGCACTGCAAGGGGACAAATGCAAGTAATTTTGATTATAATAAAACATTTTTTTAAAAAACTGCACAAGGCAACAGTAAAGAAAAAGCATTTTTCCATTTTTCTGAGCTTTAATGAAAAAATTATAAGCGGTAATATCTGTATTTTTCTTTAATTAATTTCACTCTGACCCCAGAAGGTTAGGAGTAAAAACAAAGTAAAAACAGAAACGCTTCAAGAAACCATCATTCAGAGCAACAAAAAGTAAATTTCAGTGGAACTGTCCTTTAAATACTCTCTTCTGTACTTTAACACCACAAATTAATGACAAAGAAGAGCAGAGGGAGCTTTTGGTTTCACATATTTAAACGAATGGCCAGAACAAAAATAAAATTGAACTTGAAACATAAAAGAGAGAAAAGCTTATGATTTCTTGGCGAGACGTCATCTCGTGGCCCCTCTGCCTCATGTGATGCTTCCCTCCGACTACCAGCCTCCTTTGCCTCCTTTCTTCTTCTTCTGTGGTACCTTCTTGCGCGTTGCCCCCGAGGCTGCAGGTTTCTGCTGTCGTGGGGGGACCACGTTGCTGGCGGGGGCTGTAGAGGAGCCGGTTGCAGACCCTGGTCTGGGGGAGGTAGGGGGGCTGCTGGCTGTCTTACTGGCATCCCTGAAGAGGAGACAACATTGTGTCAGCTCGCAAGGAAGTATGGGCTCATCCTGGGAACATTTGGCACCAAAATTCACCGTTGTGATGTGTGGCAAAACATTGTCATCTCTGTGCCCTGCAAGTACTTTAAAAAGGAAGAGTTCCACATTTTGGGAAAAACGCTTATTTGCTTTCTTGTCAGGAGTTGGATAAGATTGATAACCTCTCATGTCTGGTACAGGACCTGCTGGTAGTTTTTTTTTTTGCATTTTGGAAAAGGCCAGGTTAGCGGTTTGGTTTCTTAGCATACACCAATGAGAGGCAAGGAAGCCAATAAGCGTATTCCTTTTTACAGATTATTATTATTTTTAAAAATCACTTTGTTTCTACCTGTCTGATGATGGTGAATAAGGCCTTAAATTACTTCTACTAATTGCTCATTTAGTCCATGTCTTAGTCTTTGTTGTTGGTATTTTTGCCTGATAAATTAGTTAAATTCATAAGTAGTTCAGTTATGAAAGTTGTTTTTAATTAATTGTCAAACACCTACATTTTTCAGCATCGTCGATATATCTGTAGAAACATTACTACGCAACTCAAAAAAACATTTATTTGTAGGGACAAAAACTGTACAACTGATTTATAATTTGTATTTTCTTTTGGTTTTTCTAGAATTCTAGTAAAAGATGAAGGGTCATTTTGAAAGCCGAGATACTTTATATTATAACAATAGAACTAGCAGTCAGTCACTCACTTTCCCAAGTGTAGAGGCATTTCTAATAGTCTTAGCATATGGATTTCTACTTATAAGTTTTATTTTGGCTAAAATAACAAGCCATTTCTCCTGCAGAGCAGCTGGACATCTCCACTGAGGACTCAATGGCAGAGAAACTAAAGGAGCATTTTCGGGTGCTTTTCCTCAAAAAGTGCAGTTGATTCCTCCACTCGCAGCGGACGTTCATATGCAAGTGATTCTATACTCACAGCTCGGCCGAGGCGCCTGCTGTCGCTCCCTGTGTGCCTTTTCCTATTTGCTCCTTCTTCTTGCCCTTCTTCTTGCCTCTGTAGTAGGAACGCTCCCTCATAGGCAGCCACCTCTCGAGGTCAGGGGTCGCTTTGGAGTCGTAGTTCTTGGGTAGTTTTCCTAATAAAAAAAAAAGAAGACAAATCTGTGGTCAATACAGGTTTATATAACTTTTTTAAGAGTCAAATTCAAGCACTTTTCAAACATTTTCAAGATGCCTAAAACAAAAAATGTCCAGACTCTCAAAGCTTTTATCATCACATCTAAATTATTGCAATAAATGCGATTACAGAGTTCCCATTTACCAGCAGTCAATGTATATTGTCACTTTGTCTATTTTACTAGCGGTTGATTTTTTCTTAATGCTTAGCTGACTTCGTTCAGACACCAGGAGACAACAAACAAATGATGATGATTGTTGTTGTTTCTCAAATATTCAAACAATGTTTGGTTTATATGAGTGATTGTGTAGATGAAACTCCAGATTAGGTTGGAAATCTGAAATTTTTTTCAAGGAGTATATTCGAATTCTAGCATCTTTCTAAACTTGAAAATATAACAGTTAAACATTTTCCATGAAAGCATCTCGTCTAAGAGGAAACGCGCGTTATAATACTGTAGTTATTCCCACTAGTGGCCCATAGATGTCCTTAGTGTTCACAGATTGCATTAAGCCCATTGTATAGTATATTAAAAGCGTTGGTAAGAAAGTTTGAAAGTAAGTAAGAAAGACACTTTGTCCGCACTGAACAGCTCCATCAGTGACAGGCTGCTTCACCCGCCGTGTCACACGGAGAGATACCGCAGGTCCTTCCTTCCTGCAGCAGTCAGACTATACAATCACCACGGCCCCTGGTAGACCACCATACACTAAATGCGGCAGTAACACCACTGTTTCTCTGCTCATGTGCAATACACCCCGTTACTATTTATTACTATTCTTACTGTTTTTACTTACTTACCTTACTGTGCAATACAATCACGTGCAATACGAATGTGCAATATATCTCTTTTTACTATGTATTATTGTTACCACTGGCTGCTAGACTATTACTCTCACTGTTCACTTACTGTATTACGTCAACCTGCCACTTACCACGGTTGTTGTGTTTTTTGTACTTATACATTTGTACCTTTTATCTGCACTGTCCTTTTGCTGTTGTAGTGCTGTAAATTTCCCCGCTGTGGGACGAATAAAGGTTTTCTGATTCTGAAGACTTCATTGCTACAAGCCATAATAATAATAATAATAATAATAATATCATTTTTTATAAATCATTTTGTGAAAGCAAGTGGCCTTTTTGGAAATTCTCTATCCCACAAACTATCTGAATAATGGCATACCTCTCTTTTTCTTCCTCTTCTTTTTGATCTCGCCTTGGCTGTAAAGAAAATGCAGATGTGTTAGCATAAAGGAGGTGAAGGTGTAGCCACCTAAGCTCATCCTTCACACTCTGCTCAATACATTAAAAAAATAAAATAAAAAATGCATCTAAATGTAGTAATGATGTGAACACCATGAAGCCGATGTGGAATAGAGAGTAATGAAGGTTTACCTTTGTTCTTTGGGAAGGTTTTCTCCGGTGACCTTAGCAGCTTTTTTCCTGACGTAGTTGGCTCCGTGAGAGTTCTCCAGCTCGTCCACGTCCACATTTAAGGCCATCGTGTCCGCGGATGGTAGGTGTTTGCTTAGGCTGGAGCAGAATGCTAAGTAAATAAATAATTCACACTGGCATTTCTAATTTGCACCACCATAAGGTCATTAAATAGTACCAGGTTGCGGAATTATTACCGTTAGGAATGTAGTGTGTAGCATTGACGGATGTCCAATACTATGTTCTATAAAATAAAAAGGACATGGCGGCCGTAGGGGAAGATTTTAAAATTGAGGATGCAGCATTTTGGTTTCATTAAGTCAGAAAATTAGAGGAGGGAAGATTTATTAAGCATTTATTATATTTGTGAATTGCTTTAAAATTCTACTTAGGTTTTTTTGTCATTTAACACAAAAGATATTTTCAGTTTAACTTCAAGAAAAAGTCATATGCATTGTTTTGCAGAGTGTATTCCCAACTCAGAAATAAATTTTTTTAAAAAAGGTTTCTTTAATGCGATAAAGAAAAGATAACGGAAGACATATTTCGCAGATTTTTGTTGGAGTAATCTGTACATAAATCATAATTTGTCTTCAATCGCATTTTGGTAAAACAAATTGAGAGAAAAGCATGAGGTGAACCCATTATCGTAAATTGTATTGAACAAGAAGTTTATGGTTTCATCAATTTCAATCATTTCAGTAGGTCAAAGGATACGATTTGGCTTTATCTGTGTCCACCAGAGAATACGCCGAGATGAGTTGTGCCAGTGTGTGAATGTCGTTGGTGTTTTGCCTGTTTCAAGAACAAAATAAACAAATTAAGCTTCATTGCTTCAAATGCCCAACAGACCAACAGAAAAGTTAACACAACACAAAGTTGCACAAACTCGCAGATGTGCTGCATAATTATGTAAATGAATAAATACTTTGCCTTCATCATTAGTGCGTTTTATAATTTTAGTGTTTTTCTGCTCTATAAGCACCTTGCAATGATGTTTATCAAGCCGTTTAAGACAAATATCGTGCCGTAAGATTGATTGAACAATAAGCAGAATCAACAGCTGGGAGATTGCCTGACTCACTTCCACAGCTGCTCCAGATCACTAATGGCTTCTTTTTTCCGTCCGTACTTCAGTTTGAAATTGGCAGCTTCTCGCACAAGTGCCAAGTGCGCAGCAGATCCGGGCTGTGGAGGAGGAAGAGCAGGCGGATGACACGGTGGAAACCAATTCAGATATCAGAAGTTCATGGGTGGGCTTGTCTCTTCAGATGAACACATTACACACAGCCTCGACTGTAGGTGATGATTGGCAACATTTATTTTCTATGAAGCGCTCGATGCTGTAATGTTTCTGGACAAATCAAATCATCAAAATTAAAAAACACAAACCTGTTCAGACTGGTAATGCTCAATAGCTTGTTTGAAAATCTCAATAGCGCTGTCAATGTCTTCTTCATGGGAATACATCGTGACCAGAGCTGAAATCTGAGGAGTCAAAGACACAGTTTACATGAGAAGTTCAATCTAATTTTTATATTTGTACAAAAAAAAAAAAAAAAAAAAAAAAAAAAAAAAAAAACTATAACCAGCCATCCATTATTTAAAAGAGACATTGTAATGCAAAAAATGTTCACTAATCCAAACAGCCTTACCATCCCTGATTTGTGCTTGAACTCTTCAATGGACCTTAGGACATCACAAGCTTTTGTAACGTGACCTGAGGACCAAAAACACAGTATTATAAACACAAATGCAGCGGTCATGACCAAGAAAAAGCCCATAATGTAACATATTAAATCTTAAAAATCACTAGAAACTAAAGCCTATGACTGGAAAACTGGATTTTGAAAATGTCACTTTTCCATTAGAAGCTGTATGTTCTGGTTTAGGAATATGTAAGCACACAGATGATTCAAAATGGAAATAACTAGCCAGTTAAACAATAAAATATGCTTTCATTTTACAAAATGTGTTTATTATAGGAAGCTGTAAAACTTTCAACTGATATCCTGTCCTAGGAGAGTAAAAGTAAGAGAGCATGGTCTGTAATAAAACTGGGATAGATGTAAAAATATTCCAGTACCTTGTATTAAATAGAGTTGTGCCATCGTCAGTTTGATGCCAGATGCGCTCTCTGGATGTTGGTCTGAGAATTGCTGGAAAACAAAAGAATAGTCTGTAAGCATGGTCTTAAGAAAATCACAATCACAGAATACATACAGAAGAGTAGAATTCAAGCACTTTCAAGGCACCAAAATCACAAATTTCCAGACTCTCAAAGCTTTTATCATCACATCTAAATTGTTATTAAAAATGCAATTGTAAATTCAAGCACTTTCAGTGATCCATGTCCATTTACAAAAAACATTCAAGGCCTTGATTTTTGCCCCCTCAAATTCACAAATTGTCAAGGATTTCAAGGACCTGTGGGAATCCTGATATTCGAAGTGAAATATATTCCTAACCTTGAAAAACATACTGGTTAAACTTAAGAATTTTCCAAACTTTTAAGACTTTGTACAAACCTTTTATTATTCAGCAATATATGATCATATTAATATGACTCCAATCAAGTCTTTCATTCATTTTTAGAGCTACAGACGGTAAATAAATACTTTTGCAGAGTAAAGAATTCAAAGCCACGACAAAGATGTGTGATTTGAGTGCGTGTACCTGTAACTGTGAAGCCATTTGCTTGGTGTTTAAAAGTGTCTGTCAATACTACTAGATGTACGTACATCTTTAGCAAGTCTAGCCTAAAAGGGAATGAAACATCACTGCGGTTGTTGCTTCACTTTTACATAATCAGAAAGAAAAGCAGGAGGAATTATTTTGTTTTTAGGATGAGAGTCAAGCTGAAGACAACCAGTAGAGTTGGTCATTTCTACCTGGAGCAGCTCGATGGCCCTGCTGTGCTGCTTCTCCCGGCACAGCTGAGCGACCTGGATGAGGACCGGCCGCGGGTGACCCGGATTCTGAGACTGGAGACTGGACGACAGTTTCCTGCACTGGTCAGCCTGTTGACGGCAAACGGCAACAAATCCAGATCAGTGATATCTCAAATTCTGGAAAGTCAGCCATTACTGTTCATCCTCTTCATCTGAATAATAACGGTGTTTCAGCTACCTGGTTAGTGTACATGGCCAGGAGGGATTTGTTGAAGTCGATGGCCTGCAGCTGCTTCTTCGCCAGCTTGTATTCAACACCTTCAGCGTTCGTCAGCTTCACCTTTTTCTTTGAGTCAAACACGTTTTGGTCCTACGAAAAACAGACAAAGCTTAAATTAAAAACACATTTCATCCAGGTGGAATTTTGCTCGAGCTTTTATGATGAAATATTTTAGTCGGTAAGATCGACTACGTTTACATGCACACTGATATTCCAATATTTTTTCCCGTACATTACAATATTCCAAATTTCATACGGGTCGTGTTAACAGCATATTCTGTCTGGATATTCAGAACGCTGCATTATTCCAAATGATCCGGATTTTTGTAGCACTTTTTGTACATGTATACATTGCATTCGGAATATGAATCTGTTTTTTTCCCCGCAAAGGTCAGCCTCTCGCCTGTTTATAGTCAGTTCTGAGCGTTGTACACAAACCAACTAAAAGTTTGCAAGGCTGGGGCAGAGATGCACGGCCAAAAGAAAAGTCCACATTTGTGGTCGGAAGGAGAACCACACTTTTAAACATTATGGAAGACTTGGACATCAACGGGTTTTTGGATACGCGCAAATATCAGAACGCCAACCTTTTTTTCCGAGAAGGTGGTTGAAGGAATGAGACAGGGAGGCTGTGTTCACTGAACGGGAACATTAGTGGAATATTCATCGTCATTAACCATAACCAGCTTAGTAGGATATATTGTTTTTTTTGGAATAAATAAGAATAGTTTGTGCAAGTAAACGTGGTGTCGTACACCCACCTTGTTTATTGTAATGATATTGTTGGCAGTCACAGCAAGCAGCCCCACATCTGATGGCCTGCAAATTAAGAGCACATTATGTATTATCTATTTGACATCTACACTGTTGAGACATACTACTAGAGAAGTACAAAGTATGTATGGCCTTTGGAAATGCCTGTTAAACTGTTTCTGCCACAAATGTACACAAGTGCGATCACAACACACATTCAAGCTAGAATACGACAACATCCATTTACATTTATTCAACATGTGATCCATTCTCTTCATCTGCTTTTGGGAGCTAATTAAATGTGATGCACTCACTTGAGCTTGATGACCTGGTTGTAGAGCTGCAGAGCCTCGTCTGTGCGACCTTGTAGTTGCATGACGTATGCCATCTGAGAATGGATGACGGCCAGCTCTGACTCGATGTCCTCCTCAGTCACATCCTGAAAGGGACAAACCAACAATGACAGTGAGTTGGCATTGTTGTACATTTATTAAAAACAAAAAGACACCTTCCTAATTCCTATTTGTAGTTTCTTGTAATGTCAATATTTGTTGTCAACCATAATTTATCTTGGTAACATCTCAAAAGATTTAAAAAAAAAAAAAAAAAAAAAAAAAAAAATGGAAGAAAAAAAAACAAAAAAAAAAAACACTTCTCTCCAGATCTTTTTTTTTTTTCTTTCTTTTTTTAAATTGACAAGATTAATGCCTTCCATAATTGTTTGTTCCTTTTTCAACGCTTATCAAGTCCTAAATTCTATGAGAGTTCATATTCTCTCTTCATTTTCCATGTCATGATCTTTCAAGATCAATTCACAAAAACATCAAATTCTACAAAGTGCATCACATCATCTCTGAAACACATTCCACTGTCTGAAAATGTTACAATACAAAACAGTCGATTTCCTTGAAAAAAGGGATTGAGGCTTGATAAATGACTTAAAATGTTTTAGGAGAAGAAGAAAAAAAGGCAACACTCACAGAATCATCTGCCAAAGAGACTCTGCAAAGCTCTGGAAACGAAAAAAACAGTTAATGTCAAATCAAAGAATGGGGAAACAACCAAGTGGAAAAGAAGGCAGAACAGAGTGGGACTGACCCTCGGCTTCTCGTAGTTTATTCAGGGCCTCTGTAAACTGTCCTTGGCCAATCAGAGCGCAGGCAGCATTGTAGCACAGCTCATATGTAGACTCGGGAAGACCTAGATCTTCCTGTAGAAGAAAACAACACGTCATCTTAATAACCAAATAATACAATAAATGTTCATTTGTCTGGTGGTGACGCATCTAGTGACCTTCAGCTGACCTCTTCTTCTGTGGTGCTCATACTAGTTAACACGTGAAGAATAAGCTGAATAGAAGCATTCGTTATGCTCCAAATTAAAGTGGAACTGTTCCAGAGTTTAAACGTGCTTTGTGTACAGGAATGTTAACACTTCTGCAATCTTCATCAGCTTCAAGACTGAAACTTAAAACACAGTCCCGTTCAAAAAAACTAAAACAAAAACAAAAACAGGAAGCATACGAACAAACTACATTAGACACAGAAGAGCTTACCAAGGGAGCTTCTTCCCACTGACTCATAGAAGCCACCACAGCAGAGAGGTTGGTCTTCCTCTCCTCCTCGTACTCGTCCTGGGAGTTCCTGATCAGATCTGTGTAGACGGACTTGCAGTCATCGTAGCGCTCCATTCTGTACAACTGGAAAATAAAAAGAGAGACACTTCCAAATCAACAGGAGTCTTTAAATTATAAAAGAAATAATAAAATGTCAAACACCACAAGCTCCAGTGAGGAAAAGGTTTCGTGTTGAGTAGACCAGGGTTCCCACACCTTCGGCAACATTATATTCAAGGAATTTTTAAGAAGGATTTTCGAGGCCCGGTTCCATAAAATTCAAGGACCCAACTCGGCATAGTTTGAGTTCAAGATTAATTACTGTTATAACTTTTATGTTATTGTTATGAATTTTTATAATTAATTAAATAGAACTAGCAGGCTTTACAGAAGCTCAATAAAAAAAGAGAGAGGCTGCAATGCGTGTTGTGTCACAGTGATGGCACTTTGTGCTCGCTTGCCTTCACTAACACAGCTGAATGTTGTGCAAGTTGAGCGATAAGAGTTGAAATGAGCCAAATAAAAAGAACTTCAAAATCTATTCGTGCAAATTTTCAAAATGCGAAAGGCCTCGATTATTTCCCCTCAAATTCACAAACTTCAAGGACCTGTGGGAACCACGGTCGATCATTTGAGATATGTTGGGCTTCAAAAGGAGAGTTTTAGTGTCCTGTCATTGTCCAAATATTGTTTCAAAAGGCTTTTGTATTTTATAGGAACCTTGCCACATACTGCATGGTTAGATTCAAAGATATTTCATGTCAATATTCAACAGCTTGGAGACAAAAATACACATATGAGTTTAAGAGTCATATCCCAGATCGTATGGATACATGGTTTGCATTAGACTCAAAAGCAAAGTCTACAGATGACAAGGACCGAACAACAATACGATGTTCTTCAGCCTCACCACTTGACCGTAGAGCTCCTTCAGCTTGTCTGTTTGTTCAGGAGCAGCCTCGATGGTCTTCAGGGCACTTTCCACTCTGTTGAGCCGGTACTCGCAGTACGCCTTCTCAAACACAACGTCGCTGAGAAAGAACACCAAACACAGGACATGGTTTTGTATTAAAATAGGGCAGCAACTTCTGATTATCACGACTACTAGCAATTAATGTTGAGAATTCATTCAATTTAACCACAGCAGACGTTCTGCTGATTTGAGGTTTGCAAATACACAATGTTGTTTTAAGAGTCAAATTTAAGCTATTTCTGTTTAGTTGTGTGTATGCAATCTATCTGCTTGTATCCAAGTTACTACTTATTTTCTATTGTTTGATCACTATATATAAAAGCACTTTTACCTGCTTTTGTACAAGACTGTGCTCTACAAAAGACACTTGAATAATAGAATAAACTTTGAGTCTATAATGGCCAAGTTTTCTAACACCCAAAGACATTAAGTTCACAATAAGTTAAACGGTGAGTTAACCCGAACACAACCACAGAATGTTTTGAATGTTTGCTTGATTACAAATTTGCTTATCAAACAAATCTTTTTCTGTTTGGATAATCAGATAACTTCCAGTGCTTATAGTTACAATGCACATTTGCATGTCAGAGTTATAAACAAGAAAACAACCACACAAATAGTCGATTACCTGCTGAGCATTTTTGAATGGGTGTTCATGACATTCAGCGCCTCTTTGAAGCTGCCGTTCTGAACAAGGCAAACTATTTTACAGTGAAGGGCCGTCACATCATCCCTGTTTTCTTGCAGAACTGTGAATGAAGAGAACCCAAACACAAAGCAGATTGAGGAGATGTGCATAGCAGAGTATCTTCAAAGAATAAAAAGATCTTTCTCTGGTTAATATTTGGTCAAAGACACGGTTGATCATGAAGAACTGGATTGCTTAAAATACACCATCTCAGAAAGAATGGATCCCTAGAGTAATAGAAATGATAAAGTTGGAAGCGGTGGCTTGCTGAAACATTGCCGACAGTGGAAAAGTACTTATTGTAACAAGGAAGAAAGGGAAAATAGGAGAGCTAAGAAAAGATTAGTGCTGTTCTACAGCATCAACATTGCATGCTGCCTGTATTTCAATAAGGACTGATATTGTTTGCATTGGTTGAGGGTTGGTTTAGATGTGTGTATTGGTTTGGAGATGGTTTAAAATGTCAGGACGCATTTGTTCTTAAAAAAGTGGGGGGAAAACATAGCAGATTAAAAGACACAGTTGCAAAGTACACGCAGAGATACTATTCAGTGAAAACAGGATTATTTAAAAAAAAAATTAACAGTCGCTAAACGTTTCTAGTGACAGCTGACTGAAAGCTGGTTAGCTGCCCACCATGATAACTTAGCTGTAAGGCTAGGGACACGTCACTAGTCAGGAAAGGACGGCGCATTTCTGGAGCAAAGTAGTAGATTAATATTTGACATAAAACCTACATAAACTCACTGGGTGTGTAGCTGCAACACTTTCGCACACAGTTATGAGCAGATGTTTGGAATACAGAGCTACATCGGTGTTTGAGAGACCCGACAAGTAGATGTCTAACTGCCGTTAGCCTAGCCACATGCTAACAGCTGGTCATGCAGCTGGCCCTAGCTTAGCCAGTGGAAAAATGGACCGTTTGTCTACTGTCCGACCGCAGTTTCGGTTCCGTTTGAGAGTAACGATGACAGACGTGAATACTTACTTTTAGTCAGAGCTTTCAGGGCTCTTGTAAAGTCTCCATTCTGCCCGCAACGGTTCACTTCGGTCCACAGCGAAGCCACCGAGACCCCTCCGCTCGCCATCTTCGCTGAATGGTGCTCACAGACTCAGCGGAAGCAGAAAATGTACACATCCGGGTTAATAAAAACTGTATTTGTTCATTTTTAAAATATAATAAATACAAAACCAAAACAAATATTAATGATGAAACGTGGCATTGTTTTATTGTTAATTAAACGTTTATATTTTGGAAATACACGCCAGGTGTAAGGTTTCTCATTTAGCAGTGACAGGTGACGCGGCCAAGTGATGCCTTCATAGCCGACCTATAAAGTTCGGCTTCTGCAGAGCTGCCATAGTAGACAGTAGGTAGGAACATTAACATATAAATTACAAGATATAATAATTATTATATTTGTGATTGATTTCGTGCATTGATTTTACACAAAATATATAACAATACATTTCTGAGGCAATATTTGGTAAATACATTACAGTACCCTGGTTTTTAAAGAGGACACTTTATCGCAAATAATATGCAAAAACTATGAAAAAAAAACTATATGTATCCCAGCAAATCAAATTTAAGTGGACATTCTCAGTTATCATTCCCTTTGTGGTGTGATTGCAGAAGACACCACTAAGTTATTTTGTGAATACCAGGCTTTTCCAATTGGAAATGTTTTGTAATCCAGACTGTCAGGGTCAACATCAGCTGAATCGCTGTTTCAACTTCAGAGTCTTTTCCACCACGGACACCCATTTATGTTAAAGTAGATGTTATCAGAAACTTATTCGCATCTTATAGGCAATAACCATATTCAAATAGTTCACATTTATATTTTTATTTAGGTTGTTTCTGTGTTGGAGTCATAATTCCGATATTTATGAGAGCACAGGAAGGCAGCACGACAGGCAGGGTCGAGGAGGTTCGGTCGGACTCGGCAGCCGAGGAGGGGGGGCACTGTTGTCATTCGTCAGGGCTGTGTGTCGAGCTTTTGTCCAGGAGAAATGGCTGGGATTAAAGGTAGGTCATTTCCACTTTTTATTTCCTTTAGAAAGCCTCGTAAAACCCGGCTCAGTTTATATAACTGTGAAAAATGATCGTGGACGCAGATGGATGCGTTTGTCACGTCCAGCTAGCTAACGGTAGTCAAGAAGTAGTTAGCCGCAGGGCCAGTAGAGTCGTTAGCATTGTAGCTGAATCGCTCTCATTCCTTGGGCTAGAAACAGCCGCTACCTAGTCAACACAATTAAATGCATATTAACGTTAGTTGACACACTGCAGCCATGTAACGTTGCATTATGACACCGTATTTATTTTTCTTCCCTTTTTAATAGTAGAATAAGGTAGTTAGCGTTATAACGCTAATGCTAGCTGCACCTTAACTTTAGCCGTTGATTGAGATGCTGTGCTTTTTTGCAAGTGAGCTGCCTGGATTAATTGCTGTTAACAGGCAACCACACAAACTGTGTTGCTTTCAGTGTTTAACATGAGCCCCTAATAGCATGGCTTAGATTGCAAATGTAGCTGTTACACGTGAAATCAGCTGATTCATCACATGATAGCTACAGTAGCCAGGGGCCCTGCTGCTCGGCTGTGATTGCTGAGGGACACACACACACACACACACACACACACACACACACACACACACACACACACACACACACACACACACACACACACACACACAGATTCAGAGAGAGCAGCTATAATGTGACATCCATGCTGATATCCTCCCCTCTGCCTCTCTTGTAGCTCTCATCAGCCTGTCCTTTGGTGGGGCCATTGGCCTCATGTTCCTCATGCTAGGATGTGCCCTCCCTGTGTACGAGTAAGTACCACCTTCATATACCGCGTGTGCGTGCGTGTGTGTGGGTCACTCTTCACACTTGGCACTCAGATGCACCTTGGGTGATCCCATCATAGGTTTACAGCTTTAGATACAGGTGTGGATGCAGGGCAGGATTAACCTGATTGGTGGGTTAATAAAATAACAATAAAGTAACCCTTTATTCTGACACTTAGTTCTTCCCTGTTACTGTGACTTTTGTTTAGTAATTTATGGTGGAATATTACATTGTCCCTGGGTAGAGATGAAGCGGTATGAAAGTTTCATATCACGGTTATCAGTATTATTGCGGTATTCTTAAAATGTGCCTAAATGTTCAAAAAAGTATTGATATTCTCATGCTGAAATCATTTCACCTCGTTTTGCAGCAACAGTCTTTCTGCATGTTTTGCAGACAGGGTGACCATCTTTGATTTAAGTTTCCCTTAGCACTCTTAATAAACAAAATACGACCACACTTCAGACTTCGTCGCTGTCATTGTCTTCCACCATGTTTTCATTGATGCAAAACAGACCCACGTTGCATGCTTCACGCCTGCGTCTGAGAGACTGTTGGTTGATGCTGGACAATATTTACCCTGAGTTTTTCCAAAGTGGCGTAAGCAAACACCGTTTTACTGATACTGCAAATTTTAAACGTGGTCTATCGTGAAACTGGTCACCATTTCATCCCTACCTCCAGATTCATTGTGTGGCAATTTGTGGTATGGAAATTTGAAATACATACCAGCCCCAATGTCATTTTTCAGAGCATTTAACATAACATTTTCCTAGATAATAGAAAAAGAATATAGTTATTTGAGTGTTGTTATTGCTGTAAGTCAACTCACAACAACCTGTAAAGCAGTACACCCCCACATGTCATTACTTTTATGTTTTTCATTGATGTGGCTTGATAGGTAGCTAAGTAAGAAGAAAGTTTCCCAAATTCTTAATCCTGCAAACAAAGCTCAGATTGGTTGATGCGGAAATAGCCGCCCATTTGAATTCAAACGCTACCATGTAAGCACACTATCAGCTGAAATAATGAAGGTCTTCAAACCAGACTTTGACAGCCTACATGATCTCAATTTTAGGTAATAAAGCGCCTTAAAGCCGGGAAAGCTTGTGCTCTTAGGGGCATACAGTTGATTTGCCTATTCAAAACAATCCTGATTTTTCAGTCCACTCCCTACATGAGACAGCTCGAGCTGCAGCCAAAGATCTGGTTTTGTAATCTAATCTCATTTCCATTTGAGCCATTATCATTTTACTAAATGACAGCCTCAGTCCTGCATAATGTACGGGAAGAAGGCTGTTAGAAAATCAATTAGTGGTGATTATTAGTAGAGTCTGACTGATATCAGCCAATTTATCATAGATAAAACAGTGTCTGTATAATCGTCAAGCAAATTGCAGTTCAGAAATACCTATTGCATATTAAGACATTCATGTTATTAATACAGGCTTGTCCACTTCAAATACTATCTTTTATATGTACCTCTGTATATGGTCATTTTAAGGGGGAAGTATTTGTTAAAGTATATTTTTCTGATGTAAAACGTCTCGCGAGGCACAACCTTTGGTTTGTTTTTATGCTATAAAACAAACTAGTTATTGATGTTAGGTTGTAGACATGCAGCTCCTCATAAAATGTACCTGTGAAGTTAGATTATGTGCTGAACAGTGTTTAGTCCTTTATCCTTCACTTGACTATACTTTATCATCACAGCGTGTGGATATGTATCTCTCTTTTTCTCTCTCCATCTGCAGCAAATACTGGCCTTTGTTCCTTCTCTTCTTCTACATCCTTTCCCCCATCCCTTACTGCATCTCGCGGAGGGTGGTCGATGACACAGACTCGGCCAGTAACGCCTGCAAAGAGCTGGCCATCTTCCTCACGACGGGCATCGTCATCTCAGCCTTCGGCCTGCCCATAGTCTTCGCAAGAGCTGAAGTAGTAAGTCACAGAAGCTTACTCCACAGATTACTCCACCAAAGCAGGACACATAAAGTGAAAAAGAAACGAGACAAATTAAAAAAAACTTGGTGCTTCATATCTGTTCTACATATAATAACACATGTAATATCAAAACCCCATAACTTGTGCCTCCTGGAAAATTGGTCATAGAAAAGCATACATAGAATATGGCATCACACAACAAAAAAAAAAAATCCACCTTTCCGATCATTAAAAACCTGGAAATTCATCTCTTAATCTGTCACTTTTCATTAGACACTGTTCGTATCGCTTGTTGGCTCAATTTTGACACCTCAAGAACTTGTGAAGCTCAAAATAAGTGTTTCACGTTCTGTGTTAGTTTCACTTTTCTTTCATCCTCATGTTCTGTCTCACCCAAAGTAGCTGTTCTCACAAGAGCGTAATTTAATTACAGTACTGAGAAAACATCTGATGCAGTGCAAAGTACATATTAGAAAGTATTAAGTATGTTAAGTAAATAAACTGGATCGAACATTCTGTATTTTTGTTAGTGTCAACCAAATCGCATAAAAAGATGATTTGTTGGTCCAACTAACAAGTATTGGCTGTGTAGCTAAAGCCTAATATTTTTATTCTGCTTTGCCAGAGTTCTCCAAAAACTATGAAAAACATATCAGTGAGCCACATTGACACACACACACACACACACACACACACACACACACACACACACACACACACACCGACCGTCCTGCCCCAAATACTCACTAGAGCACCACATGTGGATTAATCTGCACTATTTCCTCCTGTTTGAGTAACGTTTGCTAAATGCTACAGTGATCAGCTGTTTTAGGATAATTTTTTGGCCTTTTTATGCCACAGCGAGGGAAGGGAAGTCAGAAGGTTTTGGTGATTTTCATGGGATTTGATGACAATGACATTTTAGCAGCTGTATCTTTTGCTCTAATGCAGTAACAAAAAGGCTTATCTGGTTCATATGAAGCAAGAAAATGTGTTAATCTGACAAGCGAGAACGTTGAAGGGATACTTCACCCCTAAAATGATCATTTATATTTCAATTACTTGCCCCTTGTTACCTTGAATTTGTGAAGAAAACGTTTTTTCTTGCATGCATCCACTGGGAACGAAGAATTAAAAAAAACTGAGAAAATTCTTGATGAATTGAAGTAAATGGGGACTTAACAGCAGCAGAACTAGATCAAAACTAGAGCTGCAACAAGTAGGTGACTAATCAATTAGACGATCGACAGGAAAATAATCGGCAACATTTTTGATAATTGTTGGTCATTTTTTTTCATAAAAAAAACTTCAAAAAGATCCCGTTTTCAGATTTCAGTTTTTCTCTGTTTTGATAACATATGATCTTTGGCCTTTGGACTGACAAAACAAGACATTTAAAGACATCACTTTAGACTTTGAGAAAAGTGACGTCAATCCACATAGCAGAGGAGCTGACAGCAGATGGATGAACGAGCTGCTGCAGGACATGATTAGCATTGAGCTGCTGTTAATGTCTCATCTTGCTGTGTGTCCTGAACATACGACTGTAGAGCAGCGTGTGCAAATGATTCTGTAAAGTCTTGCTGTTGACACCCACTAGACTTCGGCCTAAATACGCGCTGCAGCCTGGCAGCATATACAGCAGCATTTGTTAACCTGAATTATTGATGCCTTGGTTTACAGATCGCCTGGGGGGCGTGTGCGCTCGTGCTAACGGGGAACGTAGTCATCTTCGGGACCATCCTGGGCTTCTTCATTGTCTTTGGATCCAACGACGACTTCAGTTGGCAGCAGTGGTAAAACAGCAGAAGGGGGGACCTTAGTCTGAACTGTTTTTATTAGCGTTACAATTATTATTATTATTATTATTATTATTATTATTATTATTATTATTATTATTATTATTATGGTATTACTGTTTGGTTCTTGTTGTTATTTATATGGTGACCGCTCATCCATAGACTCACACCAAACCAGTGCAATACTTTTTTTTTTTTTACCGCCTGCATCATATTGAACTGACACAACTGGGATGAAAAATGCTGACTTACGGTTGGATTGTTACTCATTTTTAGTTATACTCTTTGGACTTCTGTGTTTTATTTTAATTTTTTTATTATCTCCATTTGTGTGTCTCATTTTGAGTTGATAAGTTAATGAGCGCTGGTGAGCAACTGCTTGTTTTATCTGTGAAAACATATGTTAAAAAGAATCCGATTGAATGCTGAATAAGACTTGATCTGACCAAAAGGACAGGCTCATGCCTTTCTCTACTTAGTAAATACTCTGGAAGAAGCTGTCTCTGCACTGAGCACACAGATGGGTGTGCATGTTCCAGTCTAAGTGCTGAGTTGAGTGTAAATCAGCAGAAAACTGATGGAAAATCTGCAACACACAAGCTCGGATTTCACAACTCATTATGAGGAAAAGCTCCTTTTCCATTGGGCACGAGTCTAATTAGATTGAAACTGTCTTTTTTTTTGTCACACTGAAAAAGGCAGAAATTCAGCTGATCGGATGCAAATTTTTAATTAGCTTTCTGCTAATGTAACGCTACCATCACTAAACTGTGAAAGTCAAGAAGATCAGTGTGTGTTTTGAAAGGACTGGGCTGTTACTGTCTCATCTTTACACCCTGTTACATGTGTAAATGTAAATCAGTATGTTCTTTATTTGTTTGGGACCATGTTGGAAATATGCGTTTTCACTTTGACCATGTTATCCCTTCAATTGTTTTAATGTCCGCAAATCCATAAGAGTCATAAAATATCATCAGAAAAAAAAAAATAGACTATGTTTGTCAGGGTTTGTTTCCTCTCTGAACTTAGAGAGGATTCATTCACACAGACTCGCCATCTCCGCAGAGATCAAATTCAACTGACTTGGTGATTTCCCAGCCGCCGACAGGATGCTTATTCACCATGTTACTTTGCATATGATAGCTGTTCCCTCACTGTAATGTACGGGCAAGCCTCGCTGCGTCGGGTCAAGAAAGCATGAAAAGCCTTTAGTAGCCGCCAGCTAGCATAGGCAGGATTAGCTTGAGGACAGCAGCCTTGTTGGAAACTGAGCCAAGCTAAGAACTGGCCGACTTCTAACCGCGGCCTGGTCAGTCACTGACAGCCCTTAAGCTTTTAAATGGGACTCCTTCAAAATAAAAGAATCCAGCGTCTATGCTCAGTGTTGTATTTCTCTCTAGAAGCACATTAGGTCCATTTGGCGCGCGTGCCGTCACATTTCCTCACACCAGCATTTTCACGTTTTATGATTTAAGTGTTTCTATGTTCTCCGGCCTGTGTGAAGTACATTGGGTTGTGTAATCTGTTGGCAGCTTACAGGTGCAGCGCTCCTGTTTGCTGTGTAACTGCATTAGTAGCTAAACAAGGAATTTAGCATTTGCTGCCACGTTGAAGCACTGGTGTGTGGAACGTTTCCTTTTTAGATGTTGATTTTGTTTTTTGTTTTGTGGATGGTTTAGTTTGAATATCTGGAAGATCCTTTTTATTTCAATGAGGACTGATGTTGACATATTATTATTTGTTTTGTGTCCCATAATTTCAAAACTTGCATTGTCTTTAGTTTGTGTGTTGTAGGCCAGCTCAGAATGTACTTTTACCGTGGGGTTTCCATGCACAACAGATTTCCAATGAAAATGTAATCCTGCTGACAAACAAAAACATTTGACAAAAAAAAAAAAGCTTTCACGATAAACTGTTATATAAACTGTTGTTTGTCAAGAAATAGTCATGGCACATAGCTTCCTTTTTCAAAACTGCAATTTCTTATTTTTACATCTCCGTTTGTGTACGGATGAAACAAACAAGATGCAACGTGTTAATCAGTAACATTTAGACATGTTGGTTTAAAAAATAAATAAATACATTGGAAAGCTGTTTACTCCTGCATCCAGGCGCTATGCTAAGCTAATCACCTCCCAGTTCCATATTTGAAGCACAGACATGAAAATATCTGTCTTCTCATCTGAGTCACATTAACAGCTACAATTTATAAAGAAGAACAAATAAGTAAAACTCTTCAGTTAACCACAGTATTTCCTACATAAATTAAAAACCATACAGGAAGAGAAAAGCATTGGATATCTGTAGAGGGAACCTGTGGCTAAAAATACTAACTGACACCTGGGCTTTGGCACTACAAATTGGCATTAACAGTTAAAACTCAGCTTTAATATATATATTTTTTACTTTGTCTGTTACGTGACCCTTCCAGAGATCACGACCTCAGTAAAGGCACTGATTGTATTAAAAGCACCATAACGATGGCAGCTTTTTAGTTCCAGTTACAAATGTATTTAACTAAGTTACTGAATATTGAAAACTACTGACATGATTTGTGCATATTGTTATGTGACACCACTTTTTGAATCTTATTGAACATGCTCTGGACATTAGATTTACCCACTGGTGGAGGTCTGTAGGCCAGTCTGTGGTTGGACAAGCAGGGTAACTCCTTACTGTGTTCCTGAGGTGCCGACGTCTGTATGACACTGTGTGAATTTTAAGCTCAATTTGTGAAATGTTCTCTGACTCTGTTTTGTAGCCTGAAGTTAAAACTCCCCGATGTGACAGAATCTGGTGTGTAGCTGTGGGATGGGTTTCTCTGTGTTTCTGTGAAGAGAAATGTTACGCTTCGTCTCTCACAGATTTGGGAGGATATTGTATTTATTTATTTTAATCGGACGCTTCGTGTCAAAAGTCCAACGCCATTTTCTATCGACAACTTTTCTGTTAAATAGGCAGAAGTCAGCATGGTGGTCTTCTTTTTTTTTTTTTTTTTTAATAAATGCCATTTTTGAACATCCTCTCCTTTGAATGACTACAAATACATTTGCTTTGCTGGAAGGACTGGATCAGATAGGCTCACTCATTTTACAAGACTTGCGTGGCCTAGTTAGTTTGTCCTGGTGGTGCCCTCAGGAGAATCAGCCCATTACTAGACAGAAGAAACGTCTCATCATGTCGAGTAGAAGGAGGCCATTTCAAACATACAATGATCATTTTTATTCATCTTAATATTAGTCATATTAAAGGGAAGCCAACTTGATGATTTACTGATAATTAAGCTACTTTACTGTAAGTCCTATTCAGCATGTATAAGCAGTATATAAACATTTATTAAATGGTTTATAACATACAGTTTTATTATTAATCTGTTAACAACTATAACTCCTGTGGGCACCTGTAGCTGCTGTAGAAGCAGATTGTTGACAATATCGTTAAAAAAAACGATGCAAAATATGTCCTAAAAGAGTAAGGGTCACGTCCTTATATGTGCGTACAACCACGTTATAATTGTGCGTATAAACTAATTATTATTAAGCCTACAGTGGCTTTGGAAAGCATCAAACATCTGCACTCAAAATCAAATCAACGCACAAGAAGAACCTATAATGACGAATCGAAATGTTTGCACACAATGGAAAACCAAATCTCATTTACAAATGTATTTAGATCATTTTCTATGACACTGTAAATTGAGCTCATCCTTAAATTATCTGCTCTACTACTCTTAACTTTCCTTTTGTTTAAATTATTTTTCTCTCCTTATACATCCGCTGTCCGTGTTACTGGATGTAGATTGATGGCAGAAAAAGTACAATTTTAAACTATTTTGAATTCAACGTACAACACAGTGAAGTGTGCAAAAAAAGGTAAAGCCTAAGTGAACTCTTGACAATTAATGTCATGTTCGATTAATTATAACACAGGACTGATTTTTAAAAAGAAATGAAAGAAAAACATTACCTGGTTTATTTCAGCAAAGTTAACACGATAACCCTATTAACCTACTTTTTTGAGCAGGCCCCTGGAACTTAAAACAGTGTTTAGATCATCATAGGACACCACAAACCTTCACTTACACACAGACACTGTAAAAAACAAAGAAATAGTTTTATGCCAGTGGCTCTGGTAGCAAGAGTCATCCCCAACATCTTCTGGTCTGGGAAACATTACTGCCTTTACCTTTAAGTTAAAGAAACAAAAGTAACTTGAATTGTAAATGACCTTCATATAAACGTCTCAAACAATAAAAAGAAATATATGTATAGAAAGTAATACATATGTTCCTGGAGACGGAGAGTAGCTGTGCTTTGTCTCCCTCTGCTGGCATCACGTATGATAGTTAGTGCGTCGGTCTCATGCACTGTCAACACCTTGAGAAGAGAGAAGACATCATATTGTCTCAGACATGTTTGGCACCAACGAGCCACAAATTCAAACTTAGAAGTGAGGATATTTTTAAAGTAATGGTGCATTCTAGTGCTCCTCGGATGGTCCCATTTCCTGAGTTGGGAAGTCGTTCTTTCGACTTCGGTGTGTTCATGAGCTTTAAATCGTAATGTGGAAACAACATGGATGCTACAAAGAAGATGCGTTGGACCAGTACCTTCCCTAAAACCACTCAAATATTGCTTTACCTGACTTGTTATCAGGTTTAATGCTAATAAATCACTTTTCTAACTAATCGAGGTCACTACGTGGACAGCAATTAACAGTTACAACCTGGCACTTAACCCTGAGTTGCTCCAGGGGACTGTCCCTGTAGTTAGTTCACTGTAAGTCACTCTGTATGAGAGTGTCTGCTAAATGACCTGTAATGTAATGTAAAAAATATACTTTTTTTGCTCATGTAATTTGTAACATGGTTACAGAGTGACTTACAGTGAACTAACTACAGGGAGAGTCCCCTGGAGCAACTCAGGGTTAAGTGCCTTGCTCAATATAAATATATATATATATATATATATATATATAGTATGCAATACGTGAATTGACAACAATTCTTACCATCAACCTAACATTTACTTTCTGAGTAATATGAGGTCAACTCAGCAAGTCGTGTACCAAAAATGTTTGAGAACTACATTTTCTGATTATCCCGACACCACATGAATGCAGCATGACTACTTCTGTCCATTTTATGAATATTTATAGTTTTATTAATATAGATTATCATTAATATTTGTTAATAACCAGACTTGTTCATACCAGAACCCCAACTTAAAGTTGACACGGGCTTGAGGCGTACCAGTGTTCCAACACATACAATACAAAATGGTATTAAAATGCCAAAGGTATTTTCCTCTATAAAATTACCCAATCCTATATTATATAAAGAACTAACCTGAGGCTGCAGCTATAAAGACTCCTGCCAGACGCAACTTGCCTGACTTGCTTCAGCTCTCCTGCAGCCGTCGCTGCCTCGGGGGAAGAGTTTTAAAACTAAATTTGCATTTAACGTCAGATCGAGCCTTCAATTTGTGCACAAAACAAGTCATAGATTTACTTTTCATTCAAGCAGTGAACCAGATGGCAACAACACACACACACACACACACACACACACACACTTGATGTTATGAAAACAGAGGCTTGGTTTAATGCTTAAACTTGCCCTCTGTACATGCGCTCCAGGTGCAAGTCTTCTTTCAGGCAGACTCTGTGCACAGGGAGAGTGATGCATTGCAGGAAATGTGCACCCTGTATCCTATCTGACCATGTACGACACACCCGTCCTGCACTGAGGATCATGGGAAACTGGGAGAAGCTTTAGATTGGGATTGGAGAGAGCAGCTCAAACACAGAGGAACATGAGGAGGTTTTTTCGAGCACACAGGGAGGAAGACTACAGTCAGATCCAGTATCTGACGGCCAAGTGCAACCGCCTGGCTCATGATAAAGGTAAGTCATTTGACCTTTGAGAATACAGTTACACATTTACATTTCAGAGATGTTATTGAAGTTTACCGGCTCAGTCTAATGTTAACTGTCATTATTCCTCTTTTGTCTGTTATGTTATTTATGCCTCTAATTCACGGTTTTAATAATTGCATTTGAAGCACCAATAAGTGCAAAGTCCTGAATTCTATTATATACAGAGTGCCAGAGTAATACAAAACATAATAGGAACTACTTACAGCAACAACAAAAAACCACACCTGACAAAGATTCATGCCACATGCTGAAGATTAACCTGTGAATTTCCTCTACATGTTGTCCATAGCAGATAATATAACGCGACTTGCTTCAAAGGTCATGACTTGAAAGCGAAACTGTGCGTCATTGACTGTAAAAGTGTATATTTACTACTTTGATATTGTCTGGTTAATGATGAAGAATGGAGCCTGGGAGTGGCCATACTATAAAGAGAAAAAATATATAATGAGGTCACTATTTGACTAATTTGTGCACGTAAGATATAATTTGTTACCTCAATTTAATTAAGTTGTTCCCATTGTTTGATTTATTCTTGGGCACAAATTAAATATCTTTCGGAAGCGCACGAGGCCAAGTTATTCATTCCAGCCGCCACCTGCCTCAGGCACTTGTCTTTCGTTGTAGATCGCTATGGATAGAGACTCTTTAATTAAGCTTTACTTGAGCTTGGCGATGAGTTACCAAGACATGTTGCTTTGCAAGGGTTATAATAATATAATATTAATAATAACTAAAAAACATTGTTTGTTTGCTTGTAACAATCAACAGACTAACATGAAAACAACATGAAACCTTTGTCAGATCACCCTCCAGCAGTCACACACACACACACACACACACACACACACAAGCCTCTCGTCGATGAGTAGATGCACGCTTCCTTCTGCACGGTGATACGGTAGAAAGAAAATAGTTCCTACATGGGACTGCTCACGAAAAGGTCTGTGGATTGTCCTGAGTAACCGGGTCAAGGTTTCTGGAAAGAGACATCGCTGTTGTGTTTTTCAAATATATTTTTTGGCACTTTGAGCACCACAAACTAAGTGCCACCTAGTTCCATTATATTTGAGAGAAGGCAGACATTGTATTTTGTAAAATATATATTTTTGATCTTGGGGTGAACTGCCCCTGCAAGAAATCTGACCTTTATCAACCTCTGCTGATGACTAGTAGGAGTTCAACAATAAGGATAGGTCCTACGCAAAGTATGTACATGATGTGGACAATAAAGTGAGAGATCCAAGAGTAACGTGTGTAAAAAGTATTAGTGCAGTGATTAGGTGAGAGAGTGGGAATGCTTTAAAAACTCAAATGAGAGGAAAAGTTTTGCAATGCCAGAAATGTCAGCAGCTGACATATAACCCTACATTTAATGTGTTATGGTTTTCAAACATTATGGTTATTTTATGCTGTGTGCAGTAAAAAAAAAAAAAAAAAAAACTTTTTCATTACCTCTTATTAAAACAAGTGGCGCAGATCTTGGGTTTTTTAATGAAACGCGTCTACAGCTGCGGCGAAGCGGTCCAAACCTGACTCGGGTCTGTTGTTTGTGGCTGCAGCAGTGCTCGACAGGGAGTCTCTGGTGTCCAGAAACAGCGAGAGGAAGCTGCAGAATGATATGGAAGCTGCGACCACTCGACTCCTCCACCAGGAGCAGCTGAACATGGAGCTCAGGATGAGAGAGGACCAGCTCATCAGGAGGATCCACCAGCAACAGGTGAGCAGACTAGAAATTAAATGGCTGTCGAAGAAAGAAATAATCTCATTGGGGGGGGGGGGGGGGGTATGTTAGACGTCAACCAAAAGCTGCTTTAATCAATATTCATGTATTACCAATGGATGTGTGTGTATAAAAAAAAAAGTCAGCAGTGGTCCTACAGAGAAATATCATACATCTCAGCGGTGTGATAGAAGCGTTCAGCACATACAGAGCAACATTAGCATTGATCTGGAGTCTTGTTCTGTCCACCTGGTGCATTTAAGTCCAATATTCATTCTCCTTTTTGCTCTGTTTTGGTCTCTACCAACTCCTGAGAAAAAACATCTCGCTCTTTAGCTGCTAATGTTCCACTTTTTCACAAGCCAGGCTCTATGGTTGTCTGCCGTTTGGGGCTGGAAAGGGATACAGTGGATTTATCAGAGCTTTGTTTGCTGATAAAGCTGCATGCTTCTGCTGGGAATCAACCAGAGAGTGGAGCAAATGTGCCATAAAACCAAAGCTTTCAGTTCAAAAGGGCTTAAAAAGTTTCACTGATATTTATTCACTATGAACGACTTCTTTGACCAAATCATGACTCCCAAAACATTCAGCTCTATTTTAACCTCAAACATTGTTGTTACAATTAGAGTCCTGTTAGGAAAACCTTACGTCAGGGCAAATTTCTGTCCAATTCAGAGTGATTTTATTTTAATTTGTGTAATTTAAACTTGTAGCGTTTAATCTTATTACAATCCCATAATTTAAATACACAAAGCCATGACCATACCAGCCGGCCACCTATACTGCAATTACTTAAATTACACTGTAATTAGGCTACCAGTAAGTGCCAGTGTTATACTGTAACTGCAGAGGCTTTGGCAATGGTTACCAACCTTTTGGGGGTTTTTAGCTCCTTGACACAGGTAGCATAGATATTTGCTGTGAGCAGTTTAACTAAAGAGAGATTTTATTCTTTTCTCCGACTGCTTTATTTTCCAACACATTAAGAAGCCAGGAAAAAACAGACTAAAGAAAACTCAGAAGAAAATTAACTTAATTTTGAGGGGAATAAATAAGTTGTTCTTTCTTCTTGTTTTTAAGATTCATCCCCGCTTTACAGTAACACGTGAGCAGCTTTTCTAGAAGTCCTGATGGGTATTTGTCAGAGATTGTGACTCACTCACTTTCCACACATAGATTCAGTGTCAGGTTTGGGCTTGTCGCAAACTATTTGACCTACTGTATGGGTGTGTTTGATATCACTTGTGCAGTCTGTATAAAATAATAATGCTACGGTCTCCAGGGAGACTGTAAAAGGTCAGGAAGTACTGAGTTATATAACATTAATATGCATAGTTAATATGTTCCATTTATGTATAATTTGTTCATGTTTGGGTGCATGTAATGTAGTGCATTACACTCTTTAAGTAACAATACTGCAAATGTAGCATTATGCAGCATAATTATAATTTATTATTCTTAACTTGCAGACAATGCCAAACAGTAACCTATAGCATAACATAGTATTGTTTTATCATTCTTAAGTATTAATCATTTAACTTGTTTTAATGTCAAATTCTTGTGTGCACTGTACATTTGGAAAATAAAGCAACCTGAACAGAAATAAGCAGAAAAAAAAACATAATGCATACTGTAAAATAGTTGATGAAGAAGTGAAAACAGATGAATTAAAAGCCACAAAATAGAATTTGTTTGTATAAAGACATTCTGCAAAAGATATGTGAGCTAGTATGGAATACTTCCGTGTACATACTTATCTGTGTACGCGTGTGTGAATGTGTCAGTATCTCCATGTGTCTCCCCTGCAGGACCTGGTGGACTTGCTGCAGCAGCGAGTGGTCCTGCTGGCGGAGGCGAGCTCCCGAGACGCGGAGCTGCTGCGGCAGGTTGGCTCAGAGCTGCTGTGCCTGCAGAGCTCAGAGGTGAAGCTGGAGGGCCTGGTGGAAGAGCTGCACTTTGAGGCCCAACACAGAGTTGTGGCGGCCGAGAGATTCCAGGCTGAGCTGCACGTTGAGGCCCAGCGCAGAGCTGCGTTGACAGACAGCCTGCAGGCAGAGCTGCGCAGGTAGGCCCACTTTTCACGTTTTCTGGAAAATAATTAACCGATTAATTAATGATAAAAATCTTTAGTTACAGCCCAACTAAATATTACTATGTACGTAAATGTACTTTATTGTGTAGAGACATAAGACTGAAGACTGATCTTTTCCAGAAAAAATATATTTCATTGAAGTTTTGAACCGTTTATTTTATTAATATTGGGTATTAATCACCTGGGTATTATCGTAAACTAAAACTGAAACTAAAACAAAAATAAGAAGCAAAATGTATTGTGTTAGACAAAATTTTAAAAATCGATATGGCCTGGTTAAAAATCAAATAAAAATGAACTTATATTAATTTCAGTTACAGTTTTTTAGCTATAATACTATAACTACAGAAAAAAGGAGACAGCTCTCGTGACATTGAACCACAGAAACTGAACTTTTCTGGAGATGTCGCTACGCCACAATTGCTTCCCTAATAATCCCTTTTCTTTTTCACATGCAGTGTAGTCTAGTCTAACAAGACCATGATTTAAATATTGTAGTATATCAAAAGCCATTTAACCAAACTATTCAGCTCAGGTCTAATGTTAACCAACTGGGAAGGAGTTGCAGCTGACAAGTTACATTTTTTCTAGTACCACTAGTGTGGTAGTGAAAGAGCACTCAAGTTGATTCCCAAATCAGAAGAATTAAATATTATGGCCATTTCTAAACAGTTCCCCAACCATGTATTGTCTATGTATAACAAAAACAAACCAAAAATATAAAAATAAACCTTTCTGAAAAACTGAAATTAAACTAAAACTAGAAAACACACTCTGAAAACTAACTAAAACTAAACTAAAATGAAAACTAATTGAACAATCTAAATCTATTATAGCCTTGTGTAATCACTTTGAGTGGGTGGTATTTATCTACTTATCAGTGTACATAAATGTGCACAACCTTTCAGTTAAAGGTGTAAAACAAGCGTTTACTGTGCTTCAGACGAGGACCAGCTCAGCGTTGTGGAGGAAATACCTGAAAAAGTGGCTGCGGTTACCTCCTTGTTTTCGTTAACCTTGTTGAATTGTTGATTGTTTGATTTACACACATTCCTCCATGTTCCACCCAGCTGTTAAAACCGAACAAAATATAAAAAACAAGCATTAACCCAGATAAGGCCGCAGATTAAGAAAAGAAAACATTTAAATTAACTTTTTATCTCCAGCAAACTGTAGCCAAGTGAAGCTGTCAGCAGCTGCTCTGTAAACCCACAGAGAAGAACTTCATCTCACTCTGTTGTCTCAAGACTGAGTGAAAACATCGAGTTCGGACCTGCAATTTTAAGTCAGCAGAAATGCAGCGCCGTGCCTCAATCTGCTGACTTTAAATCTCCACGGAGAGTTGGCTTAGTGTTAGAATATTTTATCACATTATGATTCAGCCCACAAGTCAGAAGATGAAGGAAATCTTCAGCCGAGAGGTTGATATATATATATATTTTTTTACATTTGCCTTTAAAATTCTTATTGACTCGAACATTAAAAGCATTGATAAAATCATGAAAATTAATCTCCTCGTCTGTGGCATAGTAGCACGGAGATGGAGGGTTGAAAATAGAAATCCAGATGAAGATCTGTGGAAGAAACACCTGAAAAAACACACAAAAAAAACCAAGAATCACTCATATATTATATTTATACTTAGAAATTAAAGCCCTTTAAATGAAAAGCATTCATGCTACCATGCTAATAACTGGTAAATATAAAAAATAATGTTATAGAAATAACGTTTCTTCTTAATTCTATGGGTAAATATTTAACTTGTACAGCACCATGTGAAGCAAACATTATTTCAACCAGAAAGTGCCGACGTTATTCTAGACGTAAGGGTATTTTTGTAATGATTATAACAGTGGTGTGAACACAATCTGTTGTCAAATGGGATTATTGCATCATTTGGTTTGTTTTTTTGTGTATTAATGTAAGAGAACAGATGTGTGTGTGTGTGTGTGTGTGTGTGTGTGTGTGTGTGTGTGTGTGTG
>CALSCE010010666.1:5138700-5227917 GCA_943593645.1 Bovichtus variegatus
GTGTGTGTGTGTGTGTGTGTGTGTGTGTGTGTGTGTGTGTGTGTGTGACAACAACATTGATATGACTTCAATTAAACCTGCTAGTGTTAAGTGTGAAGTGTACACACAGATAAATCTTTTTGTATTTGTCCCCAACAGTAGGACAGTGGAGCTGGAGGAGCTGCAAGGCACCAATGAAACGTTGAGAGAGAAGGTGAAGGATTTGCGCTCCGCCCATCAGAAAGAGGTAAGGGGAACAGAGACGCACAGAATGGGATGCAGCTCTTTTTCCACGTTTTTGGGTGTGCGAGAGAGTGGTTTGATTACACACACACACACACACACACACACACACATTAATCAAACATTTTAAATGCCCACCAGTGTAATGTGACTTCTGTCCAGCAGGTGTCAGGATTGGACACTTTGTTCAACACAGCTTTGGTGCTTCCTGCTTGAGCATACTGTACATAGATTAAGTAATGGACTTTTAATGATTTTATATTGCACGTGGAGTGTTCCTCTTTGTCAAGCTTGCAGCCAACTCCTCCACAAATAATGCAGCGCAACACCATCCTGCTGCCCGCTCCCACAATCAGAATGAGTGGATTAACACTGTTCTCAGGCTAGTTCAGGTCAACGTGTCAGTGTGCCAGTCAAACGCACAGAACAACAAGTCAAGTCTTCTGTTATTTTAATCATGAAACATAAAACCCCGAGGTTCAAATTTCTGTACTGTGTATTTATGTACAAATTTGAGAAACTACAACCACCCCAGAGAACGCTCTGATTCAGATTTTTTTGTTTCTGGCATTAGGTTTGTATTAATGTCTGCTGAGTCTGGACATTAGTAAAACATTCCTACACACTGTCAGGAGAAGATTCACTCCCTTCCTGGCCTCCGATTCAACCAGTCCATCAAGCAGCAAACAATCCAGCTCTGCTGTTATTATTATCTCTCCTGCGAGACAGCTGCAAAAGTCCAGCAGCTGAAAAGAACACACCGCCCCGTCAGTGAAGAACTTAATGAGAACGTATATTTGCAATGGATAAAGTGAATTACTGTGAAAGTCCTGGGAGTCGGAGATGAAGTCCGACCCTTCTGTGTTCACTCATCTTTCCACATGACGCTGCTGAGTTCACGTTTTTGTCCGGATCTATATTCAAGCCCAGACAGACACAAACACTGACTAGTTGTCTTCATCACATCCTGGCTGAAAGACGAATAAAAGATGTGCTTTTGTCTTTGAGGTGAGGGAGCTGCAGCAGGAGAACGAGGGGAGTCTGAGGAAACTACAGGGGACGGCGGAGCAGTTTGAGTGGCTCTGTCAGCAACAGCGCTACTGGATGTGTTGTGTCAAGAGGTGAGTATTTTCTCCCTTCAACTTTCACAATCACACACAGCATCTGAGACACGAGAGCTGATGGAAATGACCTATAGAAGGACATGAAAGGCCCTGAAAACGAACGCTCCTCATTATTTCACACGAGAGATTTCTGCATTTGTGTTTCGTCTTTGCTCTTCTCTCTGGCTCCAAGTGTGCTATTCTGAAAAAAAAGGTAATATCAGGTACACCAATGAAATTGTAAAGGAATAGTTCAACACTTATTAAGTCCACTTATTAACCGTCTTGGTTTCCTCACGTTGACTCCCAAGAAGTCACTGGCAGGAAAGTTTCACACTTTGTACGGATAAAAACAAACAAGATGTTATTAATGAGCTTTAGAGGTGTTGTTTTCAGGACTCTGACTTATTTTACGTAACGTCTACTTATTTTAACCTGAAACACAAAGAGTAGAAGATCTGTTTCACAACGTTAAATAAAACGGTCACATATGTCGTTGTGGGAGTCATCGGCTGTCGTTTAGGGTCAGAGGGTCTCAACCTGGGGGTCGTGAGATCATTTCTGGGGGTCGCCAGATGGTTGTGGAGAAACAAATTAATAGAACATGTTAAAAATAATAATTATAACAAGATATTTTAAAGTGGGGAATGGTTTTTATATTACAATCGCACAAACCAGTGATATCATTTGCCTTCAAAAATATATTTTATTGAGTGTATTTGAGATACTCGTACACAAGCACGCCCTAATTAAGCCATTAACCAGTTGCAGCACAAATGCCCTCTTGCTTAGCTGGGGGGCTTACAGAAATCATATGTCATAATGTTTAGACACCAAAAAGCATTATGCCAGCACACAGTGCATAGACTGCTATATGTGCAGCTTTCAATGCGGATTATTCTACAACCTGATTATTCTGGGGGTTCTCGTCTTGAAAAAAGGTTGAGGACGTGTTGTCCCCACCGGATAATATAAGTACTGAAGCTGCACAAAATGTACGTTTTCAGCCTTGCAAGTAAATGATGTTAATCTGATCTCTGGGAAGTGACCAACACCACGGCGTTTCCTTTTTAGTTTTTAGTTCAATTACTGTATTTTGTACATTGTATATGAAAAACAGCGTGTACTTAATGTACCTAAATGAGGAGATGCAGAAACACCCACTTCAGGGGGTATAAATCCAAATCTATTTCATTATCTAAACATTTTATGCCCTCAGCTGGTCACTGTGCATAAACAAAACATTTCTACAGATTCAAAGACTGCCTGATGGAAGAGAGAGACGCTCTGCTGCGACAGGTCATCACGTTGAAAAAGAAGGCCAAGAAACTAAAGAAGAGTTTAGAGGATGACAGTCCCACACAGAACGTCCTCTGTCCCCTGCAGGACACTAAATGCTGTGACGGGTAAGGAAGCAGACAGACAGACAGACAGACAGTAAACTGGATGGAGCTGCACATCTTCTTCTTTTCAAAAGACTCCCACAGGCATTAAATAAAGAAAACAAAATTCCTCATCATCTCCTGTCATTTTTATACATTCTCCACGCAGGCCCACTCCTACATGCTTTCCAGTCCAACACTGTTTACAGTATGTCTGATCTGCCTTTCTTTCAAAGCAGTATCACACCGTGGGATGCAGATGCAGTGGCTGACCTGGAGTCTCAGATGGAGAAGTCGAACATGTTGTACGCGGAGCTCTTTAACCAGGTACCTGTTTAATTTTTCTACTTTTTAATGGTCACATGCTTCTCTTGCATGGCAGCTGGATTCTCGCGATATTACGAGATCACACCAAAATCCATCTGAGCAGGCTTCAGGTAATATGTTTATTAAGTGTGGTTTAGGTGGCAAAGATGGCACTGCAGTGGCCGCCGAGCATTGATGCGATTGGTTGAAATTGTCCTTGTGGTTCATCCAATGACCTGCCAAGTTTCAAATGACAGCTTCTCAGATGGTTCTGTGTAACAAACCATCTGGCGGTCAATATTTCTGGGGTTCCAGCGCAGCCAGCGTAATCCAGGCCAAGACATTGTTTACAGTCCGATTAGCAATTTGAGACGCGAGGATGGAGTTGGGAGTCGAGAGACAACGTCGACATCCGGATTGTTTCACAAGTTGTTTCACAAGATAATAAAAAGCGAAATCATCGCCTGAGATTGCATTACGACCAATGTTGTGCCGCTGCTTTCGCTCTCAACACGGACTGATCACCCAAAGCCTGCTCAAACGTGATTGGCCAATACTACTCGGGACTGCAAAAGGAAACCAGAACGCTTCCGATACCCGAATCTTGTCCACGTTGTGCGTAGTCCCTCTACATGTCAGAGTGCACCAGTTCAGTGTTTTGAAATCTTTGCGTGGGAGACATGTGCAAACCTCAGGGGTGAAACATTAGAGATTTATTAGGGAGGGCTAATATTCATCTGAGTGTGGCTGCCAATCCCCACAGGAGTTGCTGTGCTGTCAGTTTTTCCAGAAATAAGTCTTGAACAGACGTCTTCTGTAGACTGTTTAAAGTAAAGAGGCTTAAGGTACGTGCAGGTGTTACTGAAAGCTCTTTGGCAAACAAACACGGAGCCATAGTGGTTCACACTCATGTGTGAAGGAGGGCTGCAACTAGTGATTATTTTCATGATTGAATAATCCGAGTATTTGATTTATTGTTTGCTCTTTAAAATGTCAGAAAATACTGAGAAATGCTGATGCTTGGTTATCAAAGTAGTCGCTGATCAACTCGTCGAATAATCCTCGATCTTAAAAGAAACCGGCGAGACAATCCAATCGCTTGCTGGCTCTTTGAACCCTAAGACGAACCTTTATTTTCAGAGCGACCTTTTCTGTATTAAAACCTTTCTAGATCAAAGACAAGAACTGATCTGAGGACTGAAATAAAAGACATCCAAAAACACACACAGGGCTAATATTCATCTGGGCCTGAATGCCAGTCCCTACAGGGGTTGTCATACAGCCAAAGCTCTGGAATTGGATCATCGTTTTTGTCTTTTACAGACTACTTAAAAGCCTTTATGCAATCACTTGGTGACCGCAGAATGTTCCTAAAGAAGATCCTAACGTATGAACACAGAGAGTATCTTTCATCCAGCCTGACCTCCATCGTAACTACATTAAAACTCCACAAGGGGGCGCCCCAGGCCACCATCTATTCGGCCTATGCTTAGAACCGACCCCGGGTCTGTTTTACTCGTAATGTACCTATTGGTTCTTTTACATTTTTAGAAGGGACCAGTATCTTGAGAGTGATCAGATCAGTGTTTTCTCTGGATCCAAGAGCACAGGGCTAATATTCATCTGGGCACAGCTGCCAGTCTGTTGTGGGTTTGTTGTGGTGCCAGCATTTTTTCGAAAATACTCCAAACCCTCATGGGCATTGAAGTCTCATAAGGGATTTTATTTTGTCTGTCTGCTGTGTATCTTAATAAAGACATACGACTCTGTACAGTGTTCAACAGCGTGAAGAGGAATGAAAACGATCGGGGAGACAGAGCAGCCACTAGGGGCCACATAAACCAGCGGCTCCTTATTTTAATGTCACTGAGAAAGCAATACAAAAAATATATATATATAAATCTGGGTACAAATTAGATTTTAGAAAACCTTTTTCTCATAACTTATTTTAGGGAGGTTCCATAATCGGCAGCTTGTTTGTGTTTTCATCTCATTTTTCTCTTTTGTTTGAATTACTGAAACATTTTATGATTTTATTTTCTTGTTGCAATAGGTCTTTACTTACTTACTTTACTGTAAACTGGGGTGATCAGTGTCTTTTTTGAGCTGAAAACACCAATTTAGAGGTACATCGGGGCATAAAAACTAGGCCAAAACTGTTTAAACTGATCCGTCCCTTTTTGAAAATCTACAATTTTCAATAGAAATGATGAGCCTTGAAAAATAATTCCAGTATATTACAACTTGGGTCTTATTTTGTAGTTTTTGGCAATTCATTCCATCAGTAATAATAACATTGTATTCACCAAGTTCATTGCGGCGATCGGAAGAGCAATGACATCTGCACAAGAAAGAAAACAAGCGAGAGATTATTAACAACACTTTGATTCTCTCTGGTTTTGCCAACAAAAAATATATAATTAGACAACTTGTCTAAACTTTTTGCGTGTTTGAAAACGGTCTGATTGTTTGAACCCTCTTTAGTGATGTCATCTTGTTCCCAAATCTCAGCTGTTACTTTGGTGACAAAAATATTATTGTAACTGAAATTACGGCCAAAACTTCAACAATAAGACCCGAGTTGAATGAGTGAATAAATGAATGTGCCGGAGAATTATTATCTGAATTCATGAGATGCTTCTCATTAAAAAGTAATCAAGCTTTGAGAGGATTATTTAATGTCTTTAAATCATATTAGTAGCTCTGATATGAGGGTTTATTAATTCATCTTTTAGGGCTAAAGTGAACATTTTAGCTGACTTTAGATTTAGAAAACATCCTCGACCTTTGGTTCGGTCTTATAAAATCTCCGGATCAGATACAAGTGCAAATCTCAAGGGTGAAATCAGAAATTCAAAACATAGACAGTCATCTGAGGACGGCTGCCAGTCCCCCGTGGACTTTTAGGACATTCATAAAACTGATACTTCATGGGCACTGGAGTCTAATCAGCGTCTGTCTGCTTTAAAAAACGTTAGAGGGCTTTATAGGAACTTTTGATTGCAAAGCTATTTTGCAATCAAACAGAAACCCCACAATGTCCCACAAAGAGCTCCCTGCAGGAAGCGTTCACAAATCCTGACAGCACCTCAAACACTTTATAGTGAAGAACTCAAAAGGTGTTCGCTGTCCGCTTTGGGATTTTTAAAAGCTCCCACATCTTCAGAGTGACAAGCTTAGGTTTTTTTTTTTTTTTTTAAATCTGCGGATAAGGGCAAGCCTGACAGACGAGAACATAAGGCTGATACTCGTGTGCCAGTCCTCAGAGGAGCTGCTGCGCTGCCAAAGCCTTGAGAGATCGCTGATACTTTCTGGGCACATCAGGCCTCCTCTCTGTCTGTCTGTCGGCTGCACATGGCTTCCTCCCAAGCCGTCCGGGTCCTCTTCCAAAGTAGCAGAGAGATGACTAATAACGACTGGAGGGAGGTGATTGCCAATAGCCTCTGTGCTTCTTTCCCCTCACCTCTCACAGGCTCCGTGCTGCATTTTCTCGGGATAATTATTCTGATTGAGTGCAGATGATGCAGGGTGCTTTTTCTTTTTGCAGAGCTGAGAGAGAGAGAGAGAGAGAGAGAGAGAGAGAGAGAGAGAGAGAGAGAGAGAGAGCGAGAGCGCGCGAGAGAGAGAGAGAGAGAGAGAGAGAGAGAGGGGTGTGTGTAGCTGGAGGAGCGGGGCCCGCCGGAGACATGGAGGAAACAACCATGATAAAACACATTACCAGCTTTGACATGATTTATTTTAACTGTAAATTCACATTTTGCAGACATGAGTATCGTTCTTAGTTGCTAAACATTAGAGTGTACTGTAAAAAAAATAGAATATGTTGAGAAAACTTGAAATTTCAAGGCAACAAACTTAATAAAATAAACAGAAAATAGCATTTTAATTTAGTAAATTTAACTTAATTTCTTTATTTTAAGCTTTGAGTTCATCAAACTTCAAAATCAAACACATTTTTACTGACTGAATAGCCTTAAACTATAAGGGTGCAGGAAGTGTGTGAAGTGCATGGAGAACCTGGTTTGCGTAGTTTTGATCAGAGACCACGTAACTCCTCTGAGACGGACACATACCTGCCTCAATCATGTGACTTTTTTCACATCAGAAAAAACAAGGATTTCTTGAGAATTTCAACCTTAATGCAATGCATGCTGGGAATAATATGCTAATAAGCAGACAATGTTTGTATAAACTTTGAATCAAGTAAACAAGTATTGTCTTTGGTCATCTTCACTTACAGTTTATTGTTCTGTCCTCAGGCAGGGAGCCCTATCAACGGATACCAAAAACCTCCTTGAGGACAGAAACCTGGAGCCTGGACTCGTCTTCTTTTTTCTCTTCCCACCTTCTGCAGCCACTAGATGTTTGTGTGTGTGGTTAGCTTTGTAGAATACTTCCCAGTCATTGTTGTTAAACCCAAATAAACCTTGGAAAAACATACACGTGAAACCATACATTCACAGTTTTTTCTTCCTCTATTGTTCACCTGTCTTGAAAAGAATCTGCTTCATGATATATGACTGAATTAAAACCCTGCCCAGTGTGCTCCTCTTCTCCCTTCTTTGCTGTGACACACGCACATCACATGTGGCTAACGTTCCTCAAGTCACATTTTCCTGTAATTGTCTATTATTCAAACCTTGTAATCAACACCACTAACAAGAGCAAAAAAGCACCTGAGAATGTTCTTCTTTTGTTGCTTTGCCAATGATCCTCACAGGGGAGCAGCTGGTGTGCAGAGGAAACAACAAACGTGTTTTTTAGACCAACATGAAGCTCTAATTGTTCCCGCACTGAGGATCTGCTCCATCTCCCCTCCGATGATCAGATCTCCTCACTTATTGCTTGTCAGCAAGAATCTAAAACGTAGGTGAGGTGATATAGGCCCAGAATAATGTCGAGGACTCAGAGGTTTCATCATATGTGAACCATATGATGCACACTGCTGTGAAGGCAACAACACACTGAGCAAATGTTTGGGCAAATACAGCTGAACTATAGATTATGTCACATATACTACTACATATTAACTAAATATTACCTGCATCAAACAGTGAGTTACAGTGCGTTTTTGAGGAAGTGCCAATTAAGTGTTGGACTCTGCACTGAATGTATTTAACGAAACAGCCATAGACCTTCATCAGGTATTAAAGGGACGGTTCACCTTCTTACCTGTCGTGCTATTTATCAATCTAGATTGTTGTGGAACTAAAATGGCACTCGGCTTGTGGTGCTCAAAGCACCAAAAAGTACATTTGAAAAACTAAAAAGTCTGTACAGAAATCACCTCTGGTTACTCAAGGTATTCCACAGACCTTGTTGTGAGAACTTTCATGAAGGAACTATTTTCTGGAACTGCACCTGTCAACCGTATCACCACTCAGAAAGAAGCGTGCGTCTACTCATGGACGAGAGGAAAAGCTGAATCACGTCCTCCTCGGCTGTAACGTTAGCTAGCAGTAGCACCAGCCTCTCGTACATGAGTAGATGCATGCTGATAAATAGTACTACAGATAAGAGGGAAAATATGTGTTTTTGATTTTAGGGGGGAATTGTCCCTTCAAATAAACAATACAATAAGCAGCATCTTTATATTACAGTCTGTGCTGCAGGTGTTGCTCACCAACATCCTTCCCTTTCAGTGCTTCTTATTCATATTAATATCATTGAATTCTACAAGATGTGTTGATTGATCTTTTAATGTATGTATGTTACAAATGTGTCTCATTTCAGGAACATTCGCTGCCGATTTAGATACAATGGCACCAGAATAGGGAGTAACTTCTAGAAAAACACAAAAACAAACCCTGCACACTATCCATCAATGTTGTAAAGCCTTAAAACAGAGCCAAGAGGAGGTGCAGCAGTCTCGTTTTCTCTCAGACCACTTGAATAACAATATGCTGAAAGGTTACTGTGGAAAAAGAACTGCCTAACACAGCTTTAACTACTAAGAGTCAACAAAGACTTTAAGCACAACAATGGAGGAATTTACTTTTTAAATATTTAACAAAACCACAACCTTTTTCCTAACCTCAATTAAAAGTTTTAATAGCCTAAACTTAAGAGCACATGCAACACAGGATAAATTCTGGTCTCAGGTGTCCAAGTCTTGAGAGGTACAGGCATTGGATTATACATACTTTTAAAGTGACAATCAATGCAATGAGGAATGTGAAATGAATTAAGATTCTTGGTAAAACTGCATACTTTTAAAAAGTTGCTTTAAAATCAAATACTTTCCACTCACTCTGAACAGTTTCCATCCTGGGGGTTTAGTTCAGCATCTTAGTCATCTACCAAAACACTGAATCTCATTACCTCTCCCTGTGTGATAATTAGGGTGAACACCTAAATGAATCCTCGGTATTAAGGTCAGAGTGTACTTACAATAAAGCTGACTTTGCATGAAACACAGTCTTTGTTTGTTCATTTACACTTGATGCCAGTTGGCTCACATACTAATTAAAGAAAAAGTTGTTGGGGGGGGTGAGGATGTAGAAGTGGTATGATGGGTCATAAAGGCGCACATATTTTCTAACAAGCTCAACAATACAGATCCAGTGGTCAACAAAAGATACAAGCAGACAATGAGGTACAAAAGAAATGAAGATGCTTAACCGTAAGGACAAATCAGGGGTGGATGCTGAATCTCACGCAGTTCAGGGGTGAAGTGAATTTTCGGGGGTCGAGAGCAGTCTTTCTCAAAGAGTGGTCCGCGGACCACTGGTGGTCCGTGAGTATATTGGTAAAATGTCACATTTGAAATTAATATATTATAAGTTTAAAAGTGTTTCTCAAAGTGTTTAAAAATGACGAGTATAGAGTGTAGCATAGATGTAGCATAGCTACGTAGCTACGTAGCTACGTGGGGTCATTGATCTGCACGGCCAATTTGAGCGTCAACTGACAAGATGGATCGATGGCTCAAGACCGGGTCAGTTAAAAGAAAATTAAATGAAAAATCTGACGCGACAGTCAAGGTGCATCGTCCTGATGCAGGTGGTTCAGCAGCTACAAGTGCTTCAACCGCAGCGACAAGGGATTTTGTGTGCGTTTGAGAACCCCTGATGAAAAAAGCTTGGATATCGAAATACTTAATTTTCATGGAAAAAAATATGTATTTAAAAAAATACTTATTATACTAGAGAAGGTCACATAAAGCTCAATATTAGCCTGTAATTTGTAGTATACTGTTGGAGTGGTAAGCAGGCCTATTGTTTTGGGATATTTGGGGAGTTAAGTGGTCCGTGAGTGTTTTTTTTATTGGTTAAGTGGTCCTTGGTATGAAAAAGTTTGAGAACCCCTGCTCTAGAGGACAGAAAAGACAACGCATCCACATGTTCATGCATCCGTATGCACACAAACACACATTTCAGCCTCCGAGGGCGAAGACTGTGGCCTCCAAAGGGTAGGGAAATATTTGTGGTGGCTGTAAAAGGGGACTGTGCATGAAAATGTATGTATTAGTGTATATATTATATATTATATTAGTGTTACATTACTATTTAAATTGGAACAGTACTTGTACCGTGCCTGATTGTGTCCATAAGAACACAAGTACAGAGAAGAATGCAGATTGAGAAAGGCCTGGCCTCGAGGCAATGCATTGCTTTATACTTTATTTCAGCCATTAATGGAAGCTCTTGCGCTGAGTTTGAGTCTGAACTTTTGCATTTCCAGTCGGGATCAGCGGGTACAGGCCGGGTTCAGGTCTGAGTTCTAGACGTAACTCTATCAAGTGCCACTCCAGGTGGTCCATGTGCGTTTGCCCCTTAAGGAGCAACACTAAAGGAATGTGTGTGCATGTATTTGAGGGTGGTGTAATACTTCCAAGTCTGGGATGGAGGTTGAGGGGGCAGCAGTAACGGAGTCGAGGTGATGCTGCTCTCAGTCAGACGTGTCGGGCTGCAGGACCCGGCGTTACGTCTTGTCAGGAAGGTGTGGCCCCAGATTTGCGGCGGCACCGATGACCACGAGGGACACCGGTGGCAGCAGCGGCCGCCTGCCCTCCGACTGCCAAGCGCTAAAAGAGTCTGACCTGATTGGGCTGTGAATGGCAGAGGTGTAGCCAGAGATTAACAACGTGTGGCAGCTGGAAACAAGTTGCGTTTGCACACAATAAATAATGCTTCACCCTTCCATGCAGAACGAGACTCAGACATTAGTCGTTATTAATAGAAGAGTTATAGGTACAGCAAGAATAGCATGTTTATGTCCAACCATCGTCACAGCCAGGCAAAGCACATTACAGATATTTAACACCAGGATATAGCCATTAAAAAAAGTGAGACTTGTTAAAAAATGGAGACCAGGAGACTTGTATTTCCACGTGTGACTTTTGTCTGTGCACTTGCTCGTACAAACACAGATTATATGGCACAAGTGTGTACTGTGTGTAGTTTATATAGATTATAAATAACACCGCATGGGTTTGGAAAAGGTTCAATTATTGTGAATAGAAAGCGTTCATTTAACATTTATGAGAGCTGGAGCCCATTTAGAGAAATATTCCTCTCACAAAACAAACGGGGGGATGTTCTGCACATAGTTGATTGCGGTTCGGAGCATAAACTAAAAGACAAAATGTTAGTGAAACATGGAGTCACGTCCCATTCGCCCCTTGTGGAGATGAGACTTGAATCCAGTGGAGTTAAAAGTTGTTTACTCCGGTGTCCTCTGTATATACTGCTGTTTGGTTTCATCAGATTGATTACTATGGATGTTTTGGGACTGTTTCTCCCTCTCGGAGTAAGAGACAAACTGCCCGGCCGCATGCTAATGTAAAACAGAGCGGGATGATGCGGTTTTCCCTCTGACACTGTTTAGATGGGTATGTAAATGTTTAACAGTGGCGTGAGTAAACACACACAAGGGTTAGGTGTTGGGATTTTGAGAGGGTCTTGTTTGGCGGCAGAGGATCTTCGCTGGTGACGCCCGTGCTGCGTGCTGCGAGCAGCCCAGCGGCACAGAGCTGTATGTAAACACAAAGCTATTTTCCCCCTGAAGAAACATTGACATCACATGTGGAGGAATCCTCCCCATAAACAAAATGAATAGTTAAGTCAAGTGAAAATGCAAACCTGGCAATGCGCTGAAGAGGGAGTTCAGGCTCTTCAACAATAAAGCAAACACAGCACGTATGAGGCGTTTGTGATGTTAGTGTTTCATTTTATAATCGACATCACGGCTTTTTAACTTGCACTTTTTAAAAAGGTGGCAGTGTGTAGAAGCCCAGAAGTCCAAGTGCCACACACCATGCACTATGATCACAAAGCAGTCACAAGAACGCAAAGATATACAAGTAAAAAGGTACATGCTGAATAAGAGGAAGCATTAATTCACATTCGCATGAAATGTCAGCCATCGCGTTTGATGCACAACTTGCATCGGTAGTGGAACGCGTTTTCTTTGACCTTCTGCACATTTCTTTGCATTACGAGTAAAGACTATTGACAAGTTATTCGCGAGTAAAGACGATTGACAAGTATTAATGTCTGCTGTCTTTGTGGTCGGAACGTGGACATTTCAAAAAGAAGATTTCAAAAAGCAGGAAAAGCTGCACGTCTTTGTGAAAACTTTCACAAGTACTGCATGTTGCCATTGCAAAGCATACGTTGTTTTTTTTCCAATCTTCCTCTTGTTGTCTATCTGATAGTTAGTGTGTTTATGAAGAAGGCAAAAGAGGAAGTGATTGGCCTGGGCATACTACAGCAAACCTTAAGAGGGTTACTGCAGTTCTGTAAGGTTTTTGCAAGACCGTGAAGCATACTCGTCTACCTCGAAACTTCAAAAATAGAGAGGACTTCAAAACTACCACAGAAAGATTTGTTTCCTGCATTCTGTTAACCTTACAATACTGAAAAAAACAAAATAACATGTTTTTCTTTTCAGGACGCCTGAGTATTTCTTTCTCTTACTTCTCTCCATTTCTGTCCCCGTCTCTTACTCACTGAGGACGACGAGGCGCGAGTCCGGGTGGAAACAGGTTGTGATAAGCGAAAAGACAAAAGAAACGTGAGAATTTGACATACATCGGGAGATTTGTGACCCCTGGAAAACCGTGAGGGTTTGGCAAGTGTGCCGTGAAGAGAAACACACAGAGGGCAAGAGATTTGTTTATGAAAGGAGAGCACATAGAAAGGTACGATACTCTTCAGGAGTAGGACACTAATCAAAGGTCATAGGTCTTTTGAGAAGGTCAAAAGGACAACGTTGAGCTTCTTTAAGGCCTCTTCCACCAGGATATGCTCACTGTGTCACGATGAATATGCTAACCAATTCATTGCTTCCTGGCTCGCATGGCCTTCCTTTTGTCTAGATTCAACGGGCTCCCTGCAGACACAAAATGATTGATGAAAGTTGTAGCACTATCTGAGTGGGTGTTTCCTTGTTTTGCTATCCAAACGAGAGTCAGTGTGAGTTTTCATTCTTCAGTGAGGTCAATTTGGCCGGTCTACCCTGCTTGAAGGAGCGTTTATGGGTTTTGGACTTGGGTTTAGTTTAAGGTAAAGTCGTGGTTAAGCATGCAGAGCTGGAAGCAAAACGGTTTGTGGTTAGGGAATGAATGTAGACAATAAAGGCCCTCCCAAACGTAGTAATATAAACATGTGTGTAGCTGCATGTGTACATCTGTGTGTGTTTTCCTTGCTTGACAGTGGCAAGACGTTGACACACCGTTGACCCCTGATTGGCATGTGGCGGCAGCTTATTTTACAGCTCACGGGGTGACTGAAGGGTGACTGTGTGTGTGTGTGTGTGTGTGTGTGTGTGTGTGTGTGTGTGTGTGTGTGTGTGTGGCGGCAGCGATGAGTCCTCAGCCGTCCGGACCATCGAGTGCACAGGTGATGCACAGCGACAAGGTCGTTCCAGCATCGGCCGGCCGGGAGGAAGGGCCTCCCTTCACCGTCACATGAAGCCTGAAATCAATGGTCTGGAAGACAGATGTGTTTTATGTTGAGAAATATACTTCCCCCTCTATGGAGTGTTTACACTGGCAAGGCATTTTGACTGATATTATGGTGGCGTTTCTCATTGTTATTACATTGTCAATATGGCCAGTATTCTTTGAGAAATTTTGATAAATTGCTCTTGAGGACATTTCCAGGATGACCTGCGGACCAGATGGATGGAAGTTAAAGCTGAAACCTTAATTTGATTTTCAGCTAATTAACGGACTTTGAATGATCTCCTCCATGTGATGTAGATAAAGGCACAAAGACAAAAAGTTTTTTCTTTAAACCCAGATTCTCATACATTGTGAAAAAGAGGGTAAAAGTTCAACTATATCAGAAAATTTCATGGATCGTATGATTGTCATATATGCATATAGATGCATTTACACATCCAGACAAATTATAATACTTTTTAAAGGAATACTTTGACATTTTTGGGAAATACAGTTATTTGCTTTTTTTTTTTTTTGCCAAGAGTTAGATGAGAAGATTGATCACTTTTGTGTCTGTAGAGAGCCAAAGTCCTGACGTCGTCCCCCCTGGCCTCTGTTCCACTAGCTTCTGTAACTCAATGCAAATCAGAATTTATCTTGTCAGTCTTTCTGGAAAAATTTAAGCATGTTTCTGGGGTTTACTGTCCATATTCTAATACTTCTACTACTGCAGAAGAAACTACAGCTTCCATTCAAATTTACGAGTGTAGCTGTAATCTCCGCTGTCTGATTGCTACTCTCTGTACTTGATTATTACTTATAATTGAGTTGTGATGTTCAGCCTACAAAAGGTCTAGGACTCATGGGAAAAGCTTTTCATTAAAAACATAAATATTGAATAAACTACTATTTTTGATCGCTTTTCATAACACTACAGTCCTTAATCTAGACATATGAAACAAGCCACACAACATACTGTTAAGAAAGGCTCTTTTTCTAAGGCTGTATTGTTAGTTATTAATGTGGTACAAATGTCAATTAGATTTTAACAAGGAATTTTACTACTGGAACAGAACCTGGACCTTCTGGTTTCACTCTGACTGTGTATAATATGAAAAGCATGAAGATAGGAAACAGGTAGAAACAGCGAGCCTGGCTTTGTATAAAGGTAACCAAATCCACCTACCAGCACCTCTAAAGCTGAAAAAACTATCACGTTTAATCCCCACAAAACAACAACTTGCTGTTTTTACATTTCGGGATTTATACAGATTACACAGACGGCACATAACATGTGAATTAGACGAGCTGGTTGGTGGATTTTGTTACCTTTAGGCTGAGCCAGGTTAGCTGTTTCCAGTCTTTATGCTAAGCTATGCTAACCAGCAGCTGGCTAGATTTCAGTGCTATTGGACTTATCCTCTGACTTGGCAGGAAAGTGAATAAGCTTATTTTCCAAACTTGCATCTTTGCTAGACTTTGCCTGCAGGCTTTGTTTTTGACAGGCTGATCCATTTTTGGAGACCTTGTCAACGAATGTCACTTTTTAAACTGTTGCTTTTCTCCTTCGATGTTACACCAAGCAAGATATCAGTCCCTGCTGCTGGCACCAATTTGGTGTACAAGGTGGACCAGGTTGTAAACATTTCCTTCTAAGGTTTTGGCAGCAACATCTGCAATCTATTTTCTCTTAGACCTCAAATGCCTTTTGTGTGCCAGGGCAGGATTGTTTTGGAGGTCTTTTTTTTTTATGTCTTTGCTCTTTTCTGTTTCTTCCCTTTTTTTTATCTTGCTTTTACAGACATCCAGCTTTTCTATTGGCACATTTGAAAACAAGAAGGGAGAGGCCTGTGAAGGATCCTGGGAAGAATGTCAGATATCAGTAGTTAAGAATGGATGTCTTTCTTTGCCTTTTCTCTTTTTGGCCATTAAAACATCAATTGAGCTACGGCTGCCTGGCTCCTGGTGGGCTTCTATCATGTTGTGTGGAGAAGAATTATTGTCAACTCTCTTTAAATCAGGACGCTCTTCCTCAGCATGCGAAACCACGATGAAAGCTCGGGTAAAGCCAGGCATTAAAAGGCTCAGTCAGCTCACTCTCAGTCTCACATTTCTAAACATGTCATGAACAAAAAGAAAGAATTTGAGTTGAGCAACAGATGATTGTGAGCATACGCACGCAAGTACAGAAAAAACTTGGTGCCACACGGCCAAGACGGCCATATTGGCCCAACTATTTTCTAGAAATTACATTTAAAAAAGTGGGGGTTGTGTTGTATTCGTGTACTACACAACTGCATGTTGACAAGATCATATATTATTTGTGAATGGAGAGTGTACTGGTGTAACACCGGCTCCTACAGAGTGTTGCATTATGGGTTGTTTGTTTACATTGTGTTTGTTAGAAGTTAGTCAGTCTTCATTTGACCCATTTTAACCTGCAGGTGTTTCCGAAGGCTTGTGTAACATTTTTTGCTGCCATGGAGGAAATAAATTCCTGAGGAGTGAAAACGATTTCATAGTGACGCCCAATGTCTTTACTGCAGACACAAACAATGAGTACATTACATGACTGCTCCATCCGTGAAAAAAATGGTCCTTTTTTATTTCTGTTATCTGCTGTTGTATATTTGTGCAAATAAAAACAAAGTGAAATCTAATCTAATTTGCTGCTTTTTTTTTCTAAGGTCCTTTCAGTAAATTGAGTTTGACCATCAGTGATCCCGAGTCAGCAGCTCGGAACAACTTCACCGGTTCTCAATAGACGATCCCGAGACCAAGACCATTCAGAGTCCAACAAAGTACGAGACCAAAAGAGCACGACTTCAAAAAAAAGTGGTCTTGAGATGGGACTCAAGTACTACAGCCCTGGCCGTAGCCATGAATCCATTCATTAAACGACTGCCAGAAGTTACACATAGTGCACTTCATAGTCCAGATGTAAAATACTCATAAACTGTCAATGAACCCAAACCATCCTGACATACTCTCACACTATTGCAATAAAAGTCAAGACAGCTGAGGTAGGTATATGTCTGACTTCTGGAGAACTTCACTCAGTCATAAGTGTGTTCTCTTCTACATCATCTGACATGTATTTCAGACAGTAGGCAATGTGATTCTTCATGACTAACGCCGCCACTGGAGGTCCCTCTTGCACCAGGATTGCCGGATCAGTGAAAGCCCATTTTGGCACACAGTGAGACATCTCTAAAATGTGTCTTCAATTAGCGGGCTGCAGTCAACACCATCCTCTGAGTTGGAATGTCAGCTGAGCTTGAGATAACCTTCTTGGTTTTTCTTTTATCTCACCATAAAAAAACCAGCGAGGGACAGCTCTGTAATGGATGTCCCGCACACATTTGTAAAGCAGATTCAGAGATGCGGATAAAGAAAAGAAAAAAAAGAAAGCCACTTCTGAGCGATACTTTTCACTTCAGTTTTGATACGACTCATGTTGGCACGATTGAGTTATGGGCCCCTCCTGCATGTGAAGTTTTCTTCTCGGTGTGTACCAGGCTGGCAACCTCGTAACAAAGGGGTAAGATGAGAAGATGAACTCGCTCGGTGCACAGGTGAAGATTCTTCAGCAGCAGGGGGCACGGATGAAACTCATGCATGCGTTACGGTTCGACCAGCAGTGGCTTTGAAAGTTGTCACGGATATAAGGTCCTCCTGATATTCTATATCTACACATTTGATAAATTGAATGCACAAGAATTACAAGAATTCAGTGGTTCCACTTATTCACACCAACGTGGGAAAGTCTTTGAGACCATCACCGGACAACTCTCCTGACATCCAGACCAACAACATTATTTTAGGTTTCTGCACCTTTTTTAGAGCAGGAAACCTCACCACACATATGGTAGGCTGACAGAGTCATAAATGTTATGTAAGTCAATTTAGCAGAGAGCTAGGGTGATGTTTGTTGTTCTTCAGGGAGCGGGAGTTATTCTATATGTGGGAGATGCAGCGAGAGGCTAGTTCAGAGAGCCAACAGCAAACAGGTTTTTGTTGACCATGACTGTCAAAACTCACAGCAGCTAGTCAGTGCTGTGGCCTCAATACATCACACATAATTGTACGATTCGGATCATAGCATGGAGTCAAGGTGGACAGTAAGAAGTGCTCAAATAACAGAGGGGACTGATGCCGCTAAACATAATACCGCTCAGATCCTGATTACAAAGTGGGACATCAGGAATCTCTGACACGTCTCCCGTAAGGTGAAAAGAGCTACGTTAGTATCCGTAAAAGTAAACATGTGTATCTGCCGATTCGATAGCATTGCGTTAAAAACAAAATGTATATTTTCATTATTTTTTAACAGCTGTGTAATTCTAACCATGTATAAATGTGATATGATCGCTATCATTGTTTTATGCCTTGGCTCAGGTTAAACCCTTAAATAAATACATGTAGCAATAAATAACAATTCCTTTAATAAATTGTCAAAGTGCAGCCACAATTTAGGAGATAGAAGCGAGATAATTCACGACCCAGCATTTCATACTGATGATACTGATATCGGAAGAACTTTTACAAATACAAAGCAAGATAAACTTATTTAGGATTAACGGGATGTTTTTCTGTTCTTCCGTGAATGCTGTATTAGTAACTGCTGACACCGTCGGCCTCCAAACTAGTTAAAGTCACATTGAAATGGCAGTTCAAGCATCTTTAGCTTCTGTAAAGTGACATAAAGGGAAACAACATCACTAGCTAACCGTGTGTGGTTTTATTTGACAGTTTGGGTTAACTACCTGTATCCATTTGATTGGATTCACTTTAACGCCCCCCTGAGTTCAAGATTATTCGTCAAATATTTTTTTAGGTTTTACAATAAGAGAATTAGAACTTGGAAAACGTATTTTAAATTCCACTGTGTCCTTAAAGGCCTGTGTGGATGGTGGAATTTAAGAAATATTACGAAGTATTTTTAGTGCCCGTTCATTCTACAAACACGTTTAATACATTTCAACATTTTCAGTGGTTTAGAATACATTTCATTCCAAGTACGCATGTGTCTGTGGTGTCATTTTACTCATCAACTGACATGAATACATGCATTGAGTCTGACACATGCGCACGCATATATAACACGTACATGTATGCACTCACTCACTCACTCACACACCCACACTCTCCCTTAACTCCTGTGTAATATTATTGTAAGGTTTCCCACCTGTCTGCAGCTGTCAGCAGGGTCTTCTTGCTATGGATAGCTCCCACCTACTGTGTCTGCAATACACACACACACACACACACACACACGCACGCACACACACACACAGCAGCAGGCGAGGGGCCTAGACGAGCATGATGACCGAGTCGTCCACCGCAGGAATGCAGGCTGCCCTTCTTCCAAAATTAGGTATGACAACAAACCTTAAAGCACATTCAGCAAACAATTATTCAAGCTGAGAAATCCTCGAATTGTAACGTGGCCCATTTCGTGAAAACAAAAAGCCTTCAAGTAAAACACCGGGAGACCCAAAACTCTTTTTCCCTCCAAAGTAATTTCAGGGTTTTTCCAAATTCTTCCTCCCACACACATCACTTCCAAAAGTATGTTTTGAATAAAGTGCAAATGTGGTGCGAGGCACGGTCACTGTTGATATAATGTGAAAAATATGCTTGTAATTAGGTAAATATTAATAGGTTCAGGGTAGAGTGATGTTTTTTTTTAGTGCTTTTCTCACAAACACTGTGTAGACCCGCCATCGAGTTGTGTGGGAAGGTGGATGATATTTAACGAGCTTTGAAAAAGTAATAAAGACAAATAGTTGACTAATCAAATTGTTAATTGACAGACAGTTCATTGGATCAGTGGTATGTTGCTGCTTTTCTCTGTTTTAATCATCATAAATTGAAAAACAAGCATTTTGAATATGTACTCTTTGGAAAATATGATGGCTATATTTGTTTTTGATAAAATTATTAAATTATCAAAAAAAAGAAATAGTCCAATGATTCAGCAATGATGGAAATAACCTTCATCTGCAGCCCTGCTGTGAACTCATATCAAGATATTTTGCTATGCTGGCTTTCAATTGAAAGATTAATCTTTTTTTTCTATTATTATGTATTAAGTATGTATAATGCCACTATTGACAATGTTTTTTTAAATGGAGAAATGTTGCCAAATTGATTATTTCTTCTACAGAAAACGAGCTACGGTTGAATTAACCAAGAATTTCATTATTTAATCAGACTCCCTTCATGTACACACAAAGGTTAGTTTGTGATTATGGCTACAAAATGTGTTTAATACTGTTTAATACTTTTTGACCACTAATAGGTTTAGGTTTATTTACCCAACACAATATCACAATTAGATATTTTCCCCTTGTCGTGTGACCCTACTGTCATTGGAGGGTTTGGTACCACAAGATGGTCCAAATGTTGTTTCTGTGGCTTTTCCACTTTGACAGAAATAGATTTGTGGGTGGAAAGACTTGTGTACACACTGCACAAATGTTTGTATTTATACCTTTGGGTTTGCATGATATCCTACGTGATCCCCTGTATATGTTGTTGTATTTTGGGGGCTTGAACTGAAGCCTAATCTACCTCTGCACTCTGTCGAAGTGTCTCCGGACGAAAGTGTCGGGTAAAAGCCTACAATGTAAAGGAGAAAAATGTGTGTGAAAGCTCTCCACACATACATGGGATGTATGTACATTGGATCCTATTTGTGTATGCATCTGTATGTATATATATATATATATATATGTTCAGTGTCTGTGAGTAAATCCTTCTCCACTTGCTCCCCGGCGTCTCTGCCAAGCAGACAGGGTGACATGAGAATTGAACCATCTGCGTCTCCCCCGCTGGCCTGAACGCCAAACAGCCAGTAACTGGCTCCAGCTGTCTGGGAATGAAAAAAAGGATCCCGAGACGTTCCAAACGAATGGCAACCACGATACAAAAGAATGAGGGATGGAAGAAAGAACGAGGGCGACGTGAGACGAGGCAGATGGAAGATGGCACTTTCTTTAAGCTACCCGTCTTAACTTCTTTTCAGGGACTGTACTGACCAAAGAAAACCTCCAGAGGCTTCTTCAAAACACAGACAAGACAGGACGGCAGGTTTAACCCGTGTTCTTATGATGCCTCCATGTCAGCACTGTCAGAATCACAGCAGGCTCACAATAGCTGGGAAACATGAAGAGTGAGATGAGCTAAAGGCTCTAAAATTGAAGATGCATGTGTCACAATCACAGCAGCTGTAGTTCATGCCACTCCAATGCTTGGCTTTGCAGCTTTGGCCAAAAGTAAAAACTTTCTTTTCATTTGCTATTGAAAGCAAGTGACATTCAGTGTTATGATAACAACAGTAAATATATGACCTTTTATCAGCCAGAACTACTTGAGCACATTACATTTTGGCACCAGGTACGGACACTTTTACAAGTGACGTTTTGGAAAATAAAGGAGCATACTGGTGATTTTGCTGGATTCCTTTTTTTCCCCACATTTCCTGGCTCCCATTGGTTATAATTTATTTTGGTACAGTTTGATAATCACTAAGCAGAGTCTGGAAATTGTAAGTTCTCTAAAAGTTCATGATTAATTTGCTAAATTGTGTGGAGTTTTGACCACTCTTGCTAAGAGCAGCAAGAGTTTTTAACATTGTGTCCCCATTTTGTTTGTATCAAGCATGCACATGAGCCACACGATACACAGTGCTGTTGACAGTTTGGCGGTTCTCATGCACAAAAAATGTAGCAATGTGCCAACAAAGGAAAAGAGGAAGACGGCAAGCTAGCAAATATAGATGTAAATAATGTATGATTTAAAATATATATTTAAAAAAAGCAGCCCTACAATTGTTTTATGAGGAAGTAAATGCATTAATAACAATTTTAAGACCTTAAAGAAAATGTATTTAATTGAGAACCACTGCATGTAAACATAACTTTAGTTTGCTTACAAGAAAACTAGCAGGGGCAACTTTGAAGTGCCAAAAACTACCGTGTCCAGAGTCCACCATCTTTTTCTCATCCCTTCCTTGCGTTTGGTTGACAGACTTGTATTATTTGGAACCACCCAACATGTACAAAGCTGATCAACGCAGAAATATACAATAACAGTAAAGATATTGGCGCCGCTGCAGTTTGATGAGCCGGTGATGCTCACACAGACATTAGAAAATGGAAAGAAAAAAAAAAAGAGCTGAATGGTCGTAAAGTTTAGTTCAGCCGAGCTACTGTCAAAACAGTTGACGCAACGCTGTCAAAACAAGCAGCTGTGAGTAAACCCTTGATTACAGAGAGAGATGTGTATCTGCACTATTGTTATGGAAACCTGCACGCTGCTGCATGGTTTCTTTTACAAACCGCTCATGTTTAACCCCTTTGGTGATGTTAAATGATGCTATCTGGACCCAAGCTCGGTAGACTTCAGTAAATCTTGGTAGAGATGCTATCGCTGCAGAGTTATTCCCTCTTAAGGTTTCGCTATACATTTACAGCAGAAATAAGGCAAACTACATCATGTCAGGCTGGAAGAAATATGGAATGCATGCTTGGATTTGTTTGTCTCATCCAAAAATAAGTGGTTTGGATGAGCTAGTGAATGAGCGTGCGTTTTGCTGTCTTTCTCCATGTACATCACGTCTCAATTGTGTATTTGGTTAGATAATTCAATCCATAAGTCGACTCTTAAGGGTGGTAATGCACAAGACAACATCTCAGAGGAACAAGGAACAACGTTTTCAGCATCAGGCAACAAACTGAGCCACAGGCACATAAATCAGCTCAGATGTTTCTGGCTACAAAATGTTCCTCAGTGATTGTAAGAGTGCCTCGCCGTGGCCAAAAAAGCTGCCCCGCATGTCACTGCAGCAGGCACGTTTTACGCCACTGATTCACACTGTGCGCTGGTCTAAAGCCCGAAAATTGGTATCAAAACATAAGGAACATATTTTAATACTATTTTCTGCACAGTGTGGCTTCTGTACATCCATTAAATTGCCTCAGAGCTGAGGTCCAAAGCACTTCAAGACCGCGAGCTCCCCAAAGAAAAACAACACATTCGAGAAGAAGAAAGAATACCTATTCATCTGAGGACCAAGGTATTTTCTTTGCGGCATGCTCGTGACTTTTTTTTAATAATCCTATATGGTCAGGTTTAAATCTTGACTTTATAAACGGCTGTTTTCCCTCCAGGTATTTTCATTGTCAATTAACCCATAAGGATTGGTGTCAAGGGGTGGTGGTTGACTCCAGGACCCCAGACAGGTTGGAGAATGTCTGGCTGTAAAAGAGAGGAAGAGGCGTCTGGGTGTGGAGCTGGGAGTTGTGGGTTTTGGAGTCTGGGGGTATACGTGTACAATCCATACTGGTGGTTTTCACAGCATCTGCAAAAACTGTGTTTTTCAGAAGCAAAAAAATAAAAATAAAATAAAGCTTGCTTTGGTTCTCATGTATTTTTGGAGACCTAAGAAAATAAATGTAAACTTTTATTTCCGCTAAGAAAAGCTTTTAAATTGTGGTTTTATTGTTTTCCCATTATGGGTTCCACTTTGAGTGTCTCTAGATTTACTCAAGGACATTTAAAGTCTATGAGCTTCACTTCTTCCTGAGTTCCTAAGCGAACCGTACACACTCACTGATATTGTTCATGTTTTTCTTTCAGTAGTGAACTCCAATTGTACTGTACTTGGACTCTTTCCAAAACTCTTCAAGGAACATTTTTGCACAAAAAAACTAAACTGAACTCAAATCTGATTACAAATACATGAGCATAGACTGTAATTTCCACAATCTCATCTACAATCTGTAATCTACAGTTGAACATCTATCCGGGAGTTCTGCATTGTTTATTGTAACACACCATACATGGTTTGCACAGTTACCAAAGAAACACGTGTTTTTAAACAACAGACCATCTCCACCCAGCTTTGGAGGTAATTAGTGTGGGTTTGAATAAAGGCCAGCGCATACTGTAGCATATTGTACACTGGCGAGGGGCAGAGGACACGCTGCTTTGATGTAACATGGATTGGAGAGGATTGAATAATGGCTGCATTCCCAAAATGCGATGTGACCTCCATAAAGAGCCCGTCCAGAACATGTCTTCAATCTGCTCTGGGATCAGCGCATGGGTCATAAACCTACACCATGCTGATTAGGGCTACAGAAGCCAAAAAAAGATCTTTGATCCACAATTTCTAACAGGGTTTTCTTTAGAAGTGGAGTAAAAGCTTGGAGAAGCTGGTCCGGCTTCAAAGTCCAAGCTCACTGTACTTCTGTTGAGGCAGGAAGCTAAGCTAAACATGCAGGTTAGAGATGTAGGCATGTAGCTGGAAGGTCGAATCTGAAGGTCAGCTGGATTATTCAATCATCTACTTTCAACCTAGCTATACAAAGAGTCTCCAGCGGAATAACTCAATGACCAACACCAAGACTCTATATCGGTAAGCACAGGCACAGTTTGTGTTGGTTCAGGAGCTGAACCCACTAGTGGCTGTAGCCACATTACATTACATTACAGTTCATTTAGCAGACGCTTTTGTCCAAAGCGACTTACAATAAGTGCAAACAATCATGAGCATACATCTCCGAACAGTAAGAATCTTGCAAGTACATCAGCTTCAAATAAGTGAAATCATATACATAAGTGCAGTACAATAGTTTTAAACCACAAATGCATGTAGGGATTTAAACATCTATATATATTGTTTAATAATAACAAGGAACTAATAATTTATTGTGATGCCTTGTTCTGTTCTAATAAATACAAAGGGTAAAGGAATTGCATTGTGAGTCCCATAGTCTGAACGCTGTCTCTAATGTAGACACTTATATTCAACATTTATAGGTTACGCTGCCACCGGTCAATACGCTACAGACCTCTCTATGTTTTAACATATATGCTAAGATTCAAATAAGACGCTATGGGGTTGGTCTATCAATGAACCTGCAAGGCTCATCTCTGGAGAAAAGCTCAAATGTGTATCTGCTTTACTATTGTCGGGTTTTGTGGTTTGTGCGAGTTCGGTACCTGGGCTAATTCTAGCAATATTTCATCACTCATTGGCCGAATTAGTCGGGATATGAAAATGCAACTGCTGGTATCCTGATTATTAATTTGTACGTACACAAAGCCTCTGTTGTAGACATTACATTTCCTCTAGTTTTTTTTCTTTTTGGGGAACCCCCAACCTTAAACTTCAAACTGCCCCTATGTGGGTAAAGCAAAATGATATATTGGTTAAATGGTTGCATTTGCAGGACGACCTTCTGTTTAAAAAAAAAAAAAGAAAAGGCAATTTTCACAGAAAATAACTGCAAAACAAACTCTTAGAGACAGAGATGTACGTGTGTGTGTGTGTGTGAGAATATAGGAATACTGGGCAACAGTAGGTCAGGTTACAGGAGAAATGGGGAAATGATTGCAGCTGAATGTTATATAATATGACATTCTCAAATAAACAGATCTGCATGTTGCTACTCTCCATCACTGATTGCTAAAACACAATTGTGATTCAAAATACAGCCAGTTCATGGAAGCTGTTACAGTCGCTGTTCAAAAACACAGACTGTTTGATTGGTCTCCCTCAGGAAATATGTATTGGCTGACAGACAGGGATGTGATTTACATTACTGTTCCAGTCTGTTTGTACGGAACAGAAAAATTAGCATCAATAGCCACGATGGCTGAGCAGGAAAAGAAAAGAGCGCCACCTACTGAAACTCTTCCTCAACAGGCAATTATTGACTTTGCAGTAACCCTACTGTTTGACTGACAGGTGATATCTGGTGCAGTGCACAAACTTCACAGCAATGAGTGCAACGCAAGATGGAAAACAGCAGAATTGAATTTACAGATGTTCTTTTGAGGCAGGTTATTGTGTGTTGAAAATCTGAATAATAATCCTCACACCATGTTCTGACTCCCCGACGAGGGCAGAAAGATTTTCCCAACTGTTTCCATTCAAATGCCAAAGAACAATTCAGGTACAAAGCGTTGAAGCTGATACAAAGAACATGTTTATATCCGGCTGTATTGTTACATATTGCTACAGAAGTGCACAGTATTTTGTATTACTTTATTGTAGCACGGAGGTTAGCATTTTTTCTGTAAGAAATCCAAACTGGTTGCACACGATATTAAGATCGAATTAATTAATTACAACTCCACTATTCAGTCGGACTTTGTGTTTTTTTAATTGTGGAAAGATTGCATAGTTCTTCTCATCAATTGGGTCATTTCATAGTTTGAAATTTCCAATGTCGCCACAATGTTGTCACGCACAATTACAACTGAGAGGGCGATGCAAACAGTCCAGCTACAGTTTGCAAGCTAGTTAACTTATTATCTACCAATTAGTCCTGCTTTAAAAAAAAAAAAATTATTAAACTGTTCTCATACAACTTTAACTTAAGATTTGTTGGGATACTGAGAAGAAAGATAGGTGGGCTGGGACTGGATCTGGATTGTCACGGTAGCTAACATGTTAGCTAATGCAACTGACAAGCCAACGTCAGACTACAACACATTTGAATTAAATTTGAATGCACACAAAAAGCCTATCCTTTTTCGTTTCTATGAAAAACAGTTTGTGGTCAATTGCAGTAATTATACTCACCACCAGGTTTACAATGCAGCTGAATTAGTTTGTTGGTCACAAACCGCGCTGCCATGCAAAAATCACCAGAAGAAAGCTCAGATCTCGACTTTGAGAGAGGAGGTGGGATTGACTACGTTCGAACAGCCTGACTACCAAGCTCTGTTTACTCAACTCCCTGTGTCAAAAATCTATCTTGGAGTTTTGGAAATCAGCTCACAACTCTTTAAAAAGGTTAAGCTGTGCAGCAAAAGGGACAATATTTTTAAAAAAAGACATAATTAACCTAAAATGGCGGACACATTTCATTTTAAAACATCACTATAAATTCCCTGAGGCCGCTTGTCTTTCTCCATGTCTCTACATTAGGGTGACGACTCTTTCACAAAACATTTTGTACACATTTCATACGCCAAACATTTCTGACTAAGAGTGTAATTCATTCCTCAGGTGACGTAATTGCAAAACCAGTTATATAGAAGCCTCCCTGGACAAAGGCAGGAGTCCGGAAACAATGAACTGAACAGAGCCAACAGGCCATAATGGGAAAAACAGTGCTATACCTAATCCAAAAACTAATTCAGCTGCATTGTAAACCTGGTGGTGAGTATAATTGCTGCAATGGTGAACATGCCTCCTTTGATTTCTGGGCAAATTTTTTTTTTTGTTGCGTGCCGGATAGAGCGAGCGGAGGTGTGCATTTAAGAAAGAGAGAAAGAGAATGGGAGAAATAAACGGGAAAGAGAGGGAGAATTCATCCAGGGTGGCCTTTTCCATCACTCTTAAACTTTTTCCATCAGAGACAATGTGCGAAACCAGTAGAAAACTTTCCAAATCTTTTATAACCCTTGGAACAAAGCTGGAGAACAGATGAATTTCACCGTTATTATCGAATAAATTGCAGTCTGGAAGGTTCCAAACGTAAAGATCTCATGTGGTGCAATCCGTGACGAAAAAAAAAGTCAAACAATACCCCGTCTTTCAGCAGGTTTCATATGAAAAATAGTAACAGAAACTTTTGAAGCCAGACCAGATGACAGCTTATGGATTTCACATCTCTTTTCCCCCTTGAACGCAAAACGCTTTATTTCATGATAACGCTTGATGGATGTTGCAAATCAAATTTTGGTTCTTGGGGTTTCTGGCACACTGAAACATGTGTGATGTCTTTATAACACCCGGAAAGGGCAATGTGGGGTGACCCTCGAAGTGAGAACAAAAACTATTGGCTGAGGTTAGCATATCTATGTAGACATTGGATAACTTTCATTTTTAACTGTATATTTGCTGAGTTACTGATTCACTGGCTCCTTCTCCAAGAGGACAATTTAAAGTATAACGTTGACGATCTGTATATGGGGACTCTATTTTTCTTATTGTCAACAAATCCCATGAAAAGACCCAAACCAACGATGCATTAGTTCCTTCAACATGTTATAGTAAAAACATTTATTTCCAACATGGACCCAAGACGTTTAAAGACCCACATCAAAACACCATTAAAAGCTCAAATACAACACAGACAATTTGATGGCTGAAGTCATTAAAATTTTTTATTTTAAATCGGTGGCCCTATTCAATAAAAAGTCCTGAACTCATTTCTTAACAACTGGATGTGGAACAAATATAGTTTCAGTTTTAAAAAGGGCGACATCATTCCTTATTGCAAATTGTGGGACAACAATGGAGCTCGATGGAACAGAGGGAAGAAGATATGTCAGGCTTTGATACAAGTCCTGTTAGCAGGATCAATTTATTGTTGATTTTAGGTCTTTTAATGGCATTGGTATTGACAATACAAAATATATAGAAAATCACCACCCTTATCCTTTAAATCTGCCGGTTGCAGTATGATGTATTTTTAAAGGACTTTCACCATGGTCTTTGAGCAACCATGATTGGCCAGGGTTAATGAAGCCGTAATGTGATGGGGAAAAAAATCAACACAATGTGGCATGGTGAGCAACCTGTATTCCCCTGATGGAAAAAAAGCAGACTGTGAATGCAGACCAACAGCTGCTACTTCCCTTACCAGAAAAGAATAATAAATACTATTCTCTGTTGCCTCTAAAGCATGTAATAAACCGTGCAGGTTAATATTTGGCCTAGCAGGACAGCCAAGAGTATGGAAACAATTAATGGAATAAATGAGCATAAGGCTTAAATACATGTCATGTGTTTTAATTCTCTACTGTTCAACCCCCTGATACTGTGTAAACAATAGGTCTTGTTATTGCAGCGCTAACAGCAAGAGACAGTCAGTATTTTTTGTAAGAAAGAAGTGCTAAAGTTTTTTAGTAGAAACCACATTAGATACAGTTTTCTTTTCTTTTAGAGATAGTTATTTTTCCTTTTGATGCCTAAATTCACAAGCTTTGATAACATTTCCATCAACTTTCACACTGGACTTACTATTCATCATCAAACCACATTGGTCAGTGGTTCAAAACAAGACAGTGAATGCATCATGGAACGAGAAGAAAGGAAAGAAGAATGAAAGGAAAATGTGAGCTGTTACTCTCATTTCATACGGAGGTTTTCGAGCACCGAAATTAACTTCAGTGTCCAAAATGTCACTTCAAATGAGGCACAACATTCATAAAAGCAGTAATACTGCCCATTAGTTTAGAAATGTTACGATTCTCGTGTTCTGAGGTTTTATTAAGGCTTGCCAAAATATACCAATTTATCCTGAAATGTCCAAGATCTAGTGGACTATTTTTACTCTCCCTCTCTGGGAGTGTAGACCTCCAGACCAACGTAATTGAGCAATTTCTTTTCTGTTGAGGAAATTATTCACCAGCAGTCTTTCGTCTCTCTCTTAAGATTTGGCCCTATTTTGCATTTATTTAGTTAAAGTGACCCTTGCGGTTGCGAATCAAGGTTCTGTGATCCCTCCGTTTCTATCTGAACTTCCTGCAAAAATACACAGCACGGAGGGTCTTCCTGTATTTCCCCTTCAGTAAAACAGAAAGAAGCCGGAGTCACTGCAGCATTGACCTTACTGCATTCACAGAATTCTCTCAAATTGCACAGCGAGACAGGCCTGACGGCTGTGTGGTCTATAGCGGAGCATTTCCTCGCGCCTCTTGCTGGCCCTCGGACCAGTGAAGTTTGTGTATTCTGGGCCGCAGCGCAGTCCCTCGTCCAGCCGGTGTCAAGGCTTGGCCAGACAAAGCAGACGAAACTGGTTCACTCTCCAAAAGGAAAAGCACGACCAAGATCAACAAACAGACCCAAATACGCAGGAGGAAGGCAAAATAAGCACGACATGGACGGCGTTCGCAGCCTGTTGCAGGAGGGTTGGATCAGCCTTGGAGGTAATCCCGGGCTGCCGCCTCGGAAATTGATTGGCTAAGAAAAACAGGTCCACAGTGGGTGAAGCATTCGGGTGATAGTTTATCTAAGAAGGGGCTTTAAACCGACATTATGATAATTAGATCAGTATGTTTTTGATGATTACTCTGAAACGAGACACCTCCTATATTGGCCCCAAAGGCAAGTGACAGCACCAGATCCTTGTCTTTTTTAAACAGGAGACTTACAAAGGGGCCAATCTTTTTAAAGCACTGATTCACAATCTTTTTGCCTTGTGACTGTTTATAGCAAAGAAATGCTTACTTGTAATACCTGGTCACTACATTGTATATGAGTGTTGCAATCAAAACCTATGTTTCTCTCACACAGTTTACCCTCAATGGTTTCCAGAGTCTTGATGAGGTAATATCTTTCAGCATTTTGCAGGATTTAAGAAAAAAATCCAAATTATTTTGTATAGCAGAAATGCTTTTAGCCTTGCTAGCAGTGTGACAATGTTGGTTGGTATGGTCGTCCACCACTTGGGTCCAGACTGAAATACCTCAGCAACTACTTGTATGGTCCCAAAAAGATAAATCCTAATGACTTTGGTGAACCCCTTACTTTTCTTCTAGTGCCACCAGCAGTCAAAGTTTACATTTTTCCATTGAAATGTCTCATAATCATTAGTTGGTTCAGACATTTATGGATCGTAGATGATGTATCCTCATGTCTTTGGTGATCCATGAGGTTGATATTGGTTTTGAGTGAAATGCACTAATGTCGCCATAAAACTTCAGAAATCCCATCTTGTCAGAATTGTACTAACATTTAAACATCTAGCAGTCATTCAACAATCATGTCAAGAATTGCAAGTTGGATACACAAAACCACATCACAGTTTTTTCTTATTATGTATTAAAATGTGATCTTGCTATCTTCTTCGTGACCCCTTAGGGAGTCCTGATCCACAGATTAAAAACTACTGTTCTAAACTCTAATCAAAACCATTTTAAGGACACTTATCAATTGAAATGGTGCAAAAATTATTCCTACCTTAAATATCTTGCTTTAAATTGTCAATTGTAAAAATAAAAAGGCACTCATACTGTATTTATCCCCAAAGTGTAATTTTGAAGGCATATCTTACACAGAGAAAAAGATGGGAAGGATTTAGACTAGGAAACCCTTTTTGGATGTACCTTTCAGTTCTGTAAATAGTTTTTAGTATTTCTGGATTTAGGGTATTTATGCTGCAGGGGGCCACCTTGGATAACCTATATAAAAAACAGCAAACACGAGTGAGGGAAGGACTTCATCTTTGTATAAAAATCATGCTTTGTAGTGTTGTAAGACATACAGTAGAGTAGTACGTCATGACTTCGAATGCTATCATGACATTTATCAAAAGCAGCCCAAAAATTTGGTCATAATAGGATTAAATTGATGGTGTTTTCTCTTTCTCTTACTATTCCTCTGTTCTCTCTGTCTCCTGATGGCGACAAAAAGAAACTCTGCAGCGACCACTTTCCGTCTCTACTGTTGTGCGGTCTCTACAGCAACAGCGACCTTTGACCCCTCCAGGAAGAAGGGCACGTTTGAGCTATGGCTCGAGTAACTTAGTAGGTCCATTTCAGCGCAGTTCAACCCTAAACAAATAACTCAAGGCCTGTATTCTTTGAACCTCACAGCTCCCCAGCTTTCCAAGGTTAACACCACTCCTGCTTTGGAGAGTGATCTATAGTTTCATGCTTTGTCGTTTTTATCGAGCCCTCTGCCCCCGCGGCCACACGGGGTCAATTCAGTCGACCAAGTTAAACCTTGAGCGGTAACAAGAGTGTAATTTCCCTAGCTGAAAACCTAATGGTTACACACACTTAATAAAAAGGATACTCAAATAACTCTTTGGCCGGAGACCTGGTGTAAGAATCGAGTCAAACTAAAGGTCTTGGTCTGGATTTCTTGAAACTGATCTGCAAAGATTTAGAAATCACAAATGTTGAATGAATGGGAGTCATGGGGGCAGCTATGATACGTCTCATAACCCGTGGACATGTCACCGTCAATCAACATCAATCAGTAGAACTTTGTTTTATGGTAGATGATGATGATTTTGAACTATTGTCAGCGTTGCCAATCTAAAGAGCCTCCATATGTTGCGTATGCTGAAATGTAATTTGGAGTCCTGGCAGGAAATATCCTCCATAGAGCCATGAATATGTAGACGACTTGTGAAGACAGCGAACCTGCACAATCTGCTCCGTGGCCTCTCTCTCCCAAGGTCATTTATAATTTTTATTGGCTATACTTTAATACTTCAGTTTACAAATGAAGGGCTTCATTCCAAAATACAGTTCATCCACTTTGGAACGTATTTATGTGTGTGTTATTAAATATCCTGCGAATGAAAAGTTAGCAATTTCTGAAGCAGGAACTTGAGTTACAGACTGTCTTCTGACAGGATACAATCCTTAATTGGTTTTAATATTGTGCCAACAATGACTCTACTGGAAAAGGTGTCAGTTATTTGAAACAATGGATGTTTTATTCTAAAACTAAATATAATCAGTCCTCTTTGGTGTTTAAAGCCAATCACCAAAAATAGACCTGGCAGTACCAGCTGTGACAGAATTGCAAGTGTTGACTGTAGCAGATGGTTGATATACAATAGATGGCTCTTTATTTGTACAAATTTTGCTCGTCATCCACTACAGTTGAAGCCTAATTTCAGAACCTTAAAGCTAAAAGGAGTTTCGTATGATGCAAGCAATTACTTTAAAAAAACAACTAAAAAACTAAACTGACAAATAGAAAGAAGCTGAAACTCTTCTCTTCAGAATTTTGGCACATCTTGCATTTGACTTGAATGATAAAGTCACATTTTTACAATAAGAGGAGTGGATGCAAAAGACTGTAAAATACTGCTTGTCATTTAATTTGTTTTTACACAAGGGCCATAAAGGGAGTTTTTAAGTCCAGAAATCGGAGCACCTTGCCAAGAGCCCAGTACTGATAGCCCTGGCAGGTATCATAAAGCCATTAGGTGCTATGCAACAGTGAAAATATTTCTTGTTGCATCTTAATATTCAGGGAGGGAAGATAACATTCACGCTTTATCTGGTATCTGCACATCTCATGTTATACAGGACCATCCTTGATGTGTGTGGGAAAGCAGTAGCCAAGTGTATGGAAAAGTGTGAGCCTATTTAATTCATAATAAACATTTCCAAAACACGGTGATGCTTAAGTGTCAGCTCATAAATATAAACGAGGATGCCCTATTAGATATTGGTGGAGTCCCTGCTTTACTGCTCTCTATCAGCTCTAACATGCAACACTTGGATTGGATTACAATGAGGCTAATGTGTTTTGGCTCTTCTTGTAGGATATGATACAAGAATGGGAGTGATTTTGGTGGGAAACGAAGTCAGGGATATAATAAATAGCCTCAAAACTTCTAAGCTTATCAAAAATCTGAGCAGCTGTGGTTGGAGGACAGGGAAGCTGCGCTTTGGGCTCATTGATGGTCACTCAATCTTGCCAACGGTGGTTATGAGGATAAAACGCAGCTGCTTCCTTTACAGTTTGAGACGGTGAAGACTTACTGGATGGACATGAACTGGCTTGTGTGAGGTCCTGAGGGGGGAAAGAGACCCAAACCACAGCTGCAGGGCAACAAGCCATACAAGACCCACGTCTCTTCACTTCCTCGCTTTGCCTCTACGCCCGTTTCCTGTCTGAGTAGGGATATTATACAGCTGATAATGACACGTAAAATAATAGCTGTGCAGATGATGAAAACACTTGACCTCCGACCTCATGGGGATTTACATCCGACCTCAGTAGTGCGGAGAGAGAATCTGCAGCCGAATCAATGCCTTCCCGTCTTGTTGTGTGGCCTCAGGAAAGCGTGAAAGGAGGCTGATTTCTGCAGCCTTGATTCAGGATGAGAGAGGAGCTGTGGTCACAACTCAATCTGTCCCATATGGGGAAGATATGAAGCTCGAGGGATGAGTAGACTGAGGGGATCTATTTGTGTGGGTGTGTCTCGCCAGACAGGGACAGGACTCTGGCAGCTCAGTCATGCTCCAGTGGAGGGGACTGTAGTGTGATAGTCCAAGCCCAGATGAGGTTTATAATAACTTAATTAGAATAGCTGACTTTATCTGGTTTAATTCAACTTCTTTTTTTCTTAACATCTAATTCCCAGCCCCCCAAACAGTGTCGAGCACCACCAAATGCTACTGTAGTGTTCAAATGTTACCATGAACGCTTAACCTAAATTATTCCTTAGTATGGGGAATTCAAGTGCAACTTCTATAGTAAGTTGTCAATTAGGATTCAAGAGTTTCAGTCAAACCTTATATCACAATAACTAATATTTGGAAACACATCACACATGTCTATTCACGTAAAATAATAATTGAACAGTTGGGAAATATGCTTGTTTGCTTTCTTTTCTAAAGTTAGCAAAGAAGACCATTTGTCTGCAAATTAAGTGCAGAGGTCATTAGTCTACTTGAGCATGAAGATTAGAAGCATAGAGAAACAGCTAACATGAATCTGTCCAAATAAAAACAAATCCACATAAAGCTCACTAATTAACATGTTGTATAGTGTTTATTAATTTTGCAGGCAAACTGAAACAAATAAGTGTCTGTCTGTCTTCAGATTAAACAAAGAAGATATAATGTGTTAATAAGTGAGTTTTAGAATAACATATAAACTTTAGACAGAGCCAGGTTAGCTGTTTGCCCCTGCTTTCAGTCTTTATGCTAAGCTAATGGCCTCTAGGCTCCAGCTCTATACTTATAGCACAGACAGTTTTGAATGACTAACTCTTGGAAAGAAATCATATTCCTCAATATGTTTAACAATTTCTCTAACAACAGTGATGAACTGACCTACATCATAACAGCCTTTTTTACTATCAGCTGTTTGGTTGTTTCAGGCTACGATTAGCTGGTGTTGTGTGCATGCTACATGTCCATGGTGGGTTTCAACAGATTTGAACCAGATTTAAATGAGCAATGCACACAAATGTTATTATGGAAGCTGTAGCCAGAGGACAATGTTCAGCACAGTTTTCAGTAAACTGGGTCCCCTAATGACAAGGACGGCTCAGAATATCCTTCCACTATCAGAAAGTTAAAGAGACAAACAAACATGCTGAAAATATGTGAAAATAATGAGCGCTAAGATGGAAAGACAGACAGAGAACTTTATTAATCCTTGTGGGAATTAGGGAAATACCGCTGTGGTACTATTGGCCTAGCCAGTAGCCTGTAGTTTCAATCTGCACAACAGCCAATCCATCAGATGACATGTTGAAGTGCGAGGCTTTTAGTGAGACAATGAAGCCCTCCCTGCTGACGTCTTCACAGGAGCACAAGCCAAATGCCTAAAATGCATTTATACAATGTAAACTAAGAAGGCTGAGAAATGCATGTATAGTAAACTTTACAGGATGAAGTTTCCTTCTGGAAATATACTGGCCTTTCAGACTACAGGAAGCCTGCATTGCTCTATGATTGAGGCCCTGCTACAAGTCCCAGCAGACACCTGTATCATCCAACTCCTAAAATAAAAAGAATAAGGGACTGCTACAGCGAGAGAGGTTGATATGTTGCCGCTGGGATTAACCGTTGCTTTTTTATTTATTATTATGTTCCCCATCACTGCACGCAAAACTATCTATTTCTGTCCTTTGATGGAATGTGGGTTTGAACATGTGTAGGAAGGGTTTCCTCCAACAGCTGAGTTGACTGGAAACGGTTTGTAATTAGAGTCAAATGAGCCATATAGCATTATCATTGTAAATAACACTGTAATTACCTCATTCACACATGGACACCATAACATTTTGAAAAAGACCAGTGACTGTCTGTTAATGTGTATTCATGTGTGTGGTTGTGTGCATTTAGTGGAAATATGACTTGGTGCCTTTGAACCCAAACACTCGCTAATGAATTCTCAACAATACATCATTACATACCATATGCGTGTGTCTCTGCCTTTGTATCTGTGCAGCTGTGTTTATAGCACTCCAGATATTTTATAGCAAAAAGACATTTGGCGCTCTTTCAAGTCAAGTTGGTCTAAAACCATGCCAAGGGACCAGGAACGAAAATGAATCTATGCTATATGATCATCCACTAGGTCGAAGTTCACTATCCAGGCTCTGAGTATGCTGCTCATCAGAAGTCCTTGGACCACATTAGCTGTGAAGTCTAAAAATTCAACATCGTCTTTAGTTGGTCGGTCCACCACTTTGGTCCAGACCGAAATATCTCAAAAAAACGTTTGTTGGATTGTCGTGACATTTTGTACAAACATTAGTGGTCTCCAGTGGATGAACCTTAATGATCCCTGAATCGCCGCAATGAGGTTCACACTTGTGGAGGAAGTTGTGAAAATGTCTCAACAACTACTTGATGGATTGTCATTAAATGTGGTACAGCATTGACAGACAAACTTTTCCTTAAACGTCATCATCAGGTCAAAAATGTATTTGTCCAACACTTTATCTTTGCCTTTATTTTATCATAAACTGGTGGTGAATAACACATGTTAGCATTTGTTTTATTGGTTTGAATCAGTTTTATGTTAATGCTCTTTTTGAAGGTGCAAAATATAACAAAAACAGTTATTATTATCTTTATTATTATTATTATTAGCTTGCAATTTAGAACACAAGGTAACAATGAGAAGTAAGCTTTAGATAGTAGTGTAAGGGTACAGCCACACCTTGAGGCGGAAGTGCACAAGTCTTTTGTTTATTGTTTACAGGCAGAATGTAGCTTGCTTGCTAGCTAGTAAAGCCCACTTAAGTACACAACATCTAGTCATAAGATGGCATCACGACTGACCACCATTTATAACGCTTTGGCACTGCAGTTTATATTTTACCAGGAAGAAATGTGTGAAAAAGAATTAGCTAGAAGGATAACTGTGACAACTGGACTCAGAGGTCAATATCCAAACACTGTGCTGGTTGATGATGCAAATACCTGTGTCAAAAAAGTTTAATTGAATATTACTTTCAGCACAGGTTTACTTTGTTGCCGTCAGCAAATCCTCTGATTGTAATGAATATTAGGGGGTAAAGACTATGGACAGGTTAACTTTTTCCAAAAACAAGGATTATGTTTTTCCATTTGCTTTACATTTTTTTTTGCGAAAGGATACATTTAAACCCCGCTCAAAATTGAAGAGAAAACACTTAGTAGCCATTATGAGATATTTCATATTCCCTCAGAACCTCAAATGTCCAATTTAAGAAGACGGTTCAAGATTAATTTTAGTGATGTCTTGTTTTTAGGGAAAACGCTAACACCTAGCTTGAGGCAGAAATCCCCATTACCAGTAATGGCTGGGGAGTCTTTTAGAGAGAAGGTGAAAACCCTTGATTTCCTGAAGACAAACGCAGTCCAAGTCAGCCTCGCAGAATCCCGTTTTAATAGGCAACCCCCAGCATGGGTTGGGCATCACTCTGCAAATACACTCTGAAAAAGACCCTTTACCTTGCACCTATGGAACCAAATGCTTAAAACATTTTAGGAATAATGTCCCCGTCTAACAATGGATGGCTCGCTGAGGTTGGAGCACTGGCAAAGTGTCTGTTTGATTTGGACAGCCAGTCTGAGTATCTTTCCAGGCTTAGTTTGTCACTACGTCCTGTCTGCTCATTTCACTTCTTTGTACGTTAGTGCGGCTCTTGTTCACTCTCTTTGCATTTGATATTCTAATTCCCGGTCACAGTCCTAGCTGGGACAATGAAACCATGTGGGGTTTAAGTGCTAAAAGCTGACAAATAGAGCTGGAAGTAGTTTAACCACGAAATCAGTGAAGGAGTTGAGTTTAAGATATTTTTATGATTTAGGGTTTTATTTTTGAAAAGCTGTAAAAAGTGGGGATGCAACATAGAAGGACTCATGGTTGAAATGATATGTTTTAATGTTATGGTGGTTAAGATGTGATATCTGATCTGAATTCACCATGGTTTGATAAAGATGTGAAAACTGATACGGGAAGGAATGTCAATTTGTCTGCTGAGGAACATTTCTGCCGCCATGATGCATTAAAACAAAAAAGTAAGCACAGTCTGTTTCCAGTCATCTCTGTGTTACCTGCAGGTGAACCTGAGTTTACGGCCAACATGTACAAACAAAGAGAATTGTGTTTTATGGTATCGGCATTGAGAGTAGGACTGTTAACATAAATAAAAAACGTCTGGGCGGAGAAATGTCTCTAAAGCAGACTGAATCCTGCACACTGATTGTGGTAAGCCCTTTGCGGCTGCAATCACGAGGAGCCCCAGAGCAACAACTGAAGCTCAAACTCAAATACAACTCCAGAATCCTTGAGATCAGGAAAAAAAAAAACACTTTTTCTGTCAATAGGCCACAGACTCTAGTAAATCGCAAAATTGACAGGCCGCATTCCGTATTGGTGGTCATGACGAGCTGTCCTGCTTCACATATCGCTAAAAACGAACTGATCAAAACAAAGGTGATCGACCCACACTAAGGAAAAGGATTTAGTGACTATGCCTTCTGATGCAGGACTTTGTTACGTCTCTAAATGTCTGTAAGACATCGAAAGCTAGATTTTACCTGACTCCGATAATTTGACAAAGGGATGGATGGAAGAGCAGATTTAGAGTTTGCCAACAGTTTTTGTTACCTGAACAACACTCTTGGGATCTGCACAAGAGAGAATTTGAAAGCTTATTAATCCCTGGATGTGTACAGGTGAGATAACTGACATAGGTTGAGGTTGATAGAAGTAGGGTTGCCAATTAATCCCTGTTGAATTTATAAGTGACACCTATTTTTCAGTATTTTTCAGAATCATGTCAGTGTAGGCCCAAAATAGATTTTGAAATCAGGTCCATTGAAGAGAAATTATACGATATAGGACAAAACAACCTCAGCCTGACTGTGATAGTCTGTTTCACTAAAGAGTCCCCCACCATTTTGAAAGGCGCCGTTTGATTCCATGGTGTCCATTTTGTCCAAAAAAGAAAAAAGACCCACATACTAAAATATAGGAGTTAATGAAAAAGGTCCTAAAGGTAAACTGAACACACAAGATTACATTAATCTTGTTTCTTTCTTGTATACCGACCAAGTTTTTAATTACCTAAAGAGTATGGAGTGTTGTTTTTCTCTCTAACAGACCATCTTGGCTAAGCGTACAGAGACCAGTTTTATGTGGTTTGGCCAACTCCTGAATTTAATGTTGATGCAGCTGAGGAAAATCTCAAAAGGTGCCGCAGGGATCTTGCCCTTGATAAAGGGACAGTTGGACGCAATGATTATAGTGACGGGACATTGAATTTTTTGTGTAAAACTGTCATTGTCACAATGGCACACTCAAATCCTTGAGATAAATCATTCTAAGATATCCATTACTAGATCATGAGGACATTTAGGAATTACACAGATAAATGCAAAACAGTTAGCGTCCACATACATTTTCATATTGTTGCGCATCAGCAGACTTTTCACCACATGAAGCCCCCTCTGGATTTTCCCCATTTATCCAACACGACAGCATTTGGTTTTCATCTACAAACTCAGAGACAGGAGACGGATCATCACTCATCCAAAACGCTGTGTGCAAAAGAAACAGTAGTACAAATCAGCTCATGAGTATTAGACGTCTCGGATCCACATGTGAGGCATGGGGATATGCTGTCCTTGGAAAAAGCAGCTTTCCGGCACTTCTGCGAGCCAATATGCCCTTTATTTAGCCGCCAGAGCTAATCACACATTCAGCCAGAATCAGCAGGGTGTGCTCTGGCATTTATTTACAGTCGAGTCCACAGCCAGGACATATCATCCAGGATACAGTAATTCAACAAGCCTGGTCTCCAGTACAGACTCAGTCCCTCAACTGCCACATTCATTGTTACAATTATGCTGTTACTTGGGATGGAGCTAAAACATGAGATCACTGTGAATCAAGCCACCTATCTTGTGATTGTGTGGACTGGCTGGGAGTGCCACTGTGAAATTACCTCGTAAAAGTCACATGGAGGCGCTAATTACACTGGCACAGAGGGACTTTGCTGTTTTTCTCCACCCTATGAGCAATTTTTAACATCTTAATTTGATACTCACTGTAATAAAAGAATTTAGTCTCGCTGTACACGCAGAACAGCTGAAAATCCCCAAACGCCAATTTACAGTACATATCAGATCAGCATCAAATGACACATTTCAAAATAATGTTCTTTACCTTTCTCTAAATCTTAATAAAGCAGCAGATGTGTGAAGGTCACTGTATCAAGATAGTTCGAACAGTGCCAGAGAAGATGTCAATCAAAGAAAATCTTATTTAATTGGAGTTTGGATGTAAGTAAACTGAAAAAGAAAAGAAAAGAAACACTAGGGAACATTCCTGAGCTTGCAGTTCCGACCACAACGTCAAAATGAGCTTAAATATATACAGACTTCCTTGGGACTACTACTGCATTTTCACATTTGTCTCCTGGACACATTGAAGCAAGTCACAGTGGATAAAAATGCAACTATATATACTCAGAGAAGTGGAAAAACAAATTGTGGGATTCACATTGACATGGCTTTCCAGCTGCAGGTAGAATGGATTCAGCTTACACGGCCAAAGGCCTCCAAGTACATAAACATGAGACCTGGAGCAGCACCAAACAGGCCTCAGAGCTCCATGTTTTGCTGCATTGGCAATTTTTGATTCCAAAAAGGAAACGTTGCCATTACAAGGCAAGTGGGCAATGAAAATTCAATCAAGCTTCCACACCTATGTTGCCACACGGCACTGGAGTGAAACAGACCTTTTTTTTTCAGAACCATGGCTCCAGTTACCATTTGGAAGGAAAGCACGGTATTCCATATCCAATTATGGGAACACATCAACACATAGCTGAAATTATAGATTTCATCTGGTGGTTCCATGTGGTCTCATTTGAAATATGTCATGTTTATGGTTAGTAACTGAGAGATGCTAATAAATAAACAAAACCACCGTTGAGCTAGATGGCTTGACAAAGTTGACAAATTTGCTATTGCTGAAGGATGTATTTTTTTTTTAGGAAACATTTGATTTGGGGAATATTACCTATTTTTGAATAGTATAGCCTTTTAGACACTGCACTGAATAATCACTACTTCTGTCATTGAGCTGAAGCAGACAATGGCATTCTTTTCTCTGGCAGAATTACAATCCAATTGTTCAATTTATGTTTGCCTCTAAATATTCCAGAAAGGGAACACATGGTGTTTTTACTGGACATTTTAGTTCCAAGCCAAACATTTCTTTATTGTATTTAGAAAGAGTGCTCGGTAGAATACTGCCGAAGTGGAATAATACAAACTCGACTTTCTCTGATATGAATGAAGCCCCACAAAGGACACAAGCACACTCTGTCTCACACTGAGGGGTTGTTACTTTGGGTTACACGTGATTTGTTATTGTACTTTCACTTACATTAAAAAGGGGGTAGGTTGGAAATTGATTTACAGGTACCGTAATTTCCGGACTACAAGCCGCTACTTTTTTCCCACACTTTGAACCTCGCGGTTTATACAATGACGCGGCTAATTTATGGATTGTTCCCGCTTTCACAAGCTTCATGTCGCCAAAAAACTGAGCACCGTCGCATAATGTGACGTAAATCGAGCGCGCTCAAACTTCCCATTCATTACGATAATTAACTTTTTTACGAAATTTCTCGGTGTTTCATTCAGTGTACCAAATGAACCTCTAAAAACATTATGCCAACCTTCAATTGCATTATTAGTTCTTGGAATGTCTTCAGCAGCGGACATTATGAACAGCGGACATTATGAACAGCGCACATTTTAAACAGCGGACATTATGAATGGTCACGATTCTGATTACGGTCATTTTGTCACCCTCATCATGGCAAAGACACGGAGAAAGGCATATGATGCAGCTTTCAAGTTGAAGGCGTTTAAAAGCCTATTTACTTTTGTTCCAAGCCGTGTTTCGTTAAAGCCTGTGTAAAGTTAATTTGTTTCAATGTACCGGTAGGCACCTGCGGCTTATAGACATGTGCGGCTTATTTATGTACAAAATACATTCAGTGGGTGCGGCTTACATTCAGATGCGCTGAATAGTCCGGAAATTACGTTATTTAGTTATTTTCCCAGCCAAACTTAGACTTAATCCTGACTGATCAACGCTGATATAGTAACACATCATCATCATAAAGTTGGTGGATTTGCAAATGAGGTTGATGAAAGCGGTGATGGAGAACCAAAACCAAAACAATGAGCTGAAAGACGCTAAAATGCTCAGTAATGCTAAAGGCACCCATTGCTGATACAAAATATTATATATATATATATATATATAGAGAGAGAGAAATTTTAGATTCTTGCAGCTTTAAGTAAGTTATATGTCAATAAATTTGTATGTATTTAATATTATTTTTATGAAATGTAGGAGTTTCTGAGCTCATCACCAAAGCTACTATACTTTAGGGTAAGTTAAGTCCAGACTTACTAAATTATCATAGTTACAATTCTAAAGACAAGGACCAGTATTATAACATACTTGTATGCATCACATAGTCATTTCACTACTTTCACCTCCCACCTTTGTGTAATGCATGACCTACTGTACACTGTTAGAGTCACCATCGGTTTACGGCCCCCGCTGACTCCCCACAATACCCCCGAGCGTCAATGCTCTCTGTAAGCAATCAAGAATAATTCATTCTCTGCCTTGATGCAAGCCATATTGATATTTCCTCTCCCTCTCCTCTGGATGAATGCAATGAGGAAAAACACAGGCTTAAAGGTTGTAAACATGAAGAGGATCTGGTTGAGAGATAATTACAGCAATTTCCATGATTCATTCATAACAAAGCATGCCGATAACGTCCATGAACTCTGCAACATAATGACGACACAGAGGGATGCAAAGGAAACGCTGAGGTTTAATGAATCACATGCAGTACAGTCACTACCAAGAGAAGTAAACAAGAGTGAACCCACACAGGGGACAGCAACAGTCCTGTACTTCTCTAAAACAGAAGCCGTGAACTCTCTTTTTCATTCCCACAGCTCGTTGAAGCTCTAATCTTCAGAGGAGTCGAAGCTACTGCTGCAGTTTGGGTGAATGCAAATAGTTTCTGTGATCTTCTGTGAGCTTTGAGCTACAAACCATTTAATAAAGCCGAGTCCAGACTCAGATCAGACTGCAGTTAGTGAGCTTAATATGGACTCGCCCATTCCTGAGCTGCTTGGTATTCCTACTACCACTACAACTACTACTACTACTACAACAACAACTACTACTACTACTACTACAACAACTACTACTACTACAACTACTACTACTACTACTACAACAACTACTACTACTACTACAACAACTACTACAACAACTATGACTACTACTACAACAACTACTACTACAACAACTACTACTACTACAACAACAACTACTACTACTACTACTACTACTACTACTATTACTACAACAACTACTACTACTGCTACAACAACTACAACTACTACAACAACTACTACTACTACTACTACTACTACTACTACAACAACTACTACTACTATTACTACAACAACTACTACTACTGCTACAACAACTACAACTACTACTACTACCACTACAACAACTACTACTACTATTACTACAACAACTACTACTACTGCTACAACAACTACTACTACTACTACTACCACTACAACAACAACTACTACTACTACTACTACTACTACTACTACTACTACACCAACTACAACTACTACAACAACTACTACTACTACACCAACTACTACTACCACTACAACAACTACTACTACTACTACTACTACTACTACCACTACAACTACTACTACAACAACTACTACAACTACTACTACTACTAGTACAGTGATTGCCATCATTCAGTATTACTACTAGAACTAAATTCTCCGTTTACACTACTCGTGCTGCTACAACTATTTGTATAACACTTAAAAAGTTACACAGAGATTTACAGACAGTAAAAAAAAGAAGGACCATAAAATAAAATAAAATATTAAAATGACATTAATTAGAAACCTGGTCAAACAAACAACTGCAATGAAAAGATAACAGCAATAAACCAAACTACATCACTTGAAGTGTGTGTTGGGAAGTCATTGACAGGATGACACTGGAGCTTTTTCTCATTATGTCGCCGTGTTTTTCTGTCCAGAGGCCTGGGCTCCTCCTCCTCCGAGCTGGGTCTGCTTCCAGCTATGACGGCTTTGTTCTTCCAAGGCCTCTTTGGGGCCTGCTAATGCAATCAGTGCGAAAAAGCTCGGACATAAAATATAATAGGGGGGAAAGGAGCAGGAAGAGTTATAGGGCTGGGATGAATAGTTTCCCCTTTGAGTTGGTTCCGTTTTCGTTCAATTTATTGCTCTCAGCTAGCTCCTGACCAGAGAGCTCTCTCTGTTTCAGCTCCACGCCGGAGGGGTCCAGTGAGTCTGCAGCAACACTGATCTCATCTGTGTGAGCCAAACACATGTTCTGTTCTGCAGGTTCTTCACTCAATCCCCCCCTGCACTGCAGCAGGACTTAGTTTAATCCATTGCAATGCTAACAGTACTGCATGTGCTGCATAAATGTGACTTTAAAAGAGGCAGACATCCAAAAAGCATTGGGGGGGCTGCTAGAAGCTGGGGCAGGGCATGAACTTCAACCTTTTTATAAAAATTCAAGAGTTCAGATTCAATCAATCAATAACTTTATTTGTCCCCAGTGGGGCAATTGGCTGTCCAACAGAGGAATGCATAAATCTAGCACACATAAAACACAGGGCACATAAATACAACACTAAGACAAAAAACTCAAATAAATACACAGTAGATTTGCTTGCAGGGGCAAAGCTAATCTGTGCAAATCTTTTAAACTGAGTACAAACTGATCCACAAAAGAGCAGTGGGACAGGAGTACAAAGATAGAAATATCTCTTTTTAATAAACTGTGAATAAACTTCCTGTGCTGTTTGCGGCCGAGCTAACAAGCTTGGTAATTGACAGTTTGCGAGCTCCTTCCCTAATAACAACATAATAATATACAATCCTGGGCCAGGAGGGAGTAAGAATCCAGGCACAGAGAAAATAAAAAGAAACTCAGAGCTATTGTGACGCTACCATTTCGCCCAGCTTGCTTGCATGTTAGCCGTGAGCTCGCCAGCTTTCTTTTCATTTAAAAAAAAAAAAAAGTGATTTATTAGAATAGGATGTACAGTTTGCAATATGTATGACACCCACGAATATCTACTCAAAAGTCAACTGTCAAAAGAAAACAGCAAATACAATTAGAAGTTATGACATAATAGCAAACTATTGCCAGAGGTCTTAGAACAATCACAGTCCGTGTTAAAATGTTAAATGTTGTTATAAGTTCTGATTTACAATTAATTTAACCAAATGTAGTGCTGCACGATTTGAAAATATTACAAAAATGAAAGATGAAGATTTTAATTGGAATTGACTGTTTTGCTTTATGAAGGATTTATAAGGACTATAATAAACTAAACAAGTAAATAGCTTCTAGAAATATTTTATAAAAGCAATTTTAGCTGTTTTATTACTATTCCAGTGGAGAGCAACATATAGATTTCTTTTTTTTAATGATTTTTAGAAAGTTAAAGCTTTTAGTCAGCTTTTAGTATCCCAATTAGCCTATTTAGAGTTAATTAGTGGAGCCTAAGTGTTGGAAAACCAATGATTCCCTCCACCACCATGTTCCCCCCTCAGGAAATAGACATAAAACCCAAATGGAAATATGTTAAAAGCAAAAATTGCAGTGTTGGTTTTTTTAATAGATGCGTTTAGGTGTGAATAAATGAGTCATCTCCAAATGTTCCAAAAACGAAAAAAGCATCGAGACTTGTGAGTCCACTTGCTCCTATATCCTCAGCCATGATGGGGTTAGATGGAGTTGGCGTCGATGCTGAATGACATCAACAGACTCTCTGGTTCCAATCTCAGCAAGGACATTTATTTTTTTGCTTTACAGTCATACACGCTGTTAGGAGATCTGAAATGGAACCACACGCATGGATGACTTTACTGATGATTTACCTTTACTGCTAACAGTTTGAGTTCTACTTTCGTTGATTTCTCTCCAGCAGGCAACACACTGTGAGGGGACGTATTGATCACAACAATCACTGCTGTCACTGCTCTGAACACTGCTTTAATGTCATGATGCCAAAGGCTCAGAAGGCACTTTTTCACGACAGTAAAGTGGTACCATTGCAATTTTTTTTTGTGTGTGTGTGTGTATGTGTTTCCATCAAACTGAATTGATTTCGTCTGGATACTTGGAGCTCATCAAGTGAAAAAGGCCTTGAACCCTCTTTGGTTCTAACTCAGTATTATCTATATAGTATTTCAAACTTTTAGAAATGGCAACAAATGAAGGCATTCGAACATGAGACCCAAGAGATTTACTGTAGTTGCCGAACATAAACTCCAAACAAACAGGTGAAAAAATCTTCCTTTTTGTATTATACAAAGATGACAAATGGGAAAAGTTAAATTTTTGCTTTTTTGTTTGCTCTTAGTTGGTGGGTGTATGTTGATGGTGTAACCGCATGAAGCAGTGATGTACTGTGCATTAGCACCCTGCTTACCCCCATCTGTCGTCAGGGTCCAACCATATGAAAATGTCACAATTACAGTCGGCAATATTTGTCGTGTAAATCAAATATTCAACAAAAAAAAAAAACTGATTGTAAAGGTTTTAATTTGAAGTTTTGTTATTGCAATGCAAAACAGTGGACATACGTTTGTATCGCATCCTCTGAGGAGGAGGAAATGTTTTCCGACTCTGTTTGTCTGTCTGTCTGTTTATTTGTCTGTTTGTCTGTCAGCTGGATTACGGAATAAACTGCTAACCCGATTTTCATGAAATTGGTGGAAGAGTGTAGCAGGAAGAACTCATAACATTTTGGAGCGGATCCAAATCCCGAGACGGATACATGAATCATTTTTCAGTTTTGCTAACATTGCGAGATTAGCGCATTTGAGATGCATTCATCTGGTGTCGGAATGATCGGAAAAATTTGTTCCCGACTGGGAAAAATTCAAGTAAATTGCTGCATGACTACGACACATTACATTTTTTTATCAAAATAACCCTTCTGACAAACATAACCTTCCGTCACACTGTTAATATTGTGCTAAATTACTTACTGACATGACAATATTAGCAACTTCAGACCTGATCATTATTTAACATGCTGAAAGTGTGCTGTATGTTTTGATTTAACATTTTTAACCACATAACTAGGACTGCTTAAAAAATAAAAAAGCATCTGGGAATGAATGCATGTTTATTTTTACTTCTAAATCTGATTTCACCCATAACACAACATTTCTTTTTACTTACTTCCTCAGATGGACAGCGGTTCATTATCAGCAACTCACTCCTGTTTTCTCCCGAGTTTCCACAACACCTTTTTATTGCAGGAGCTTTTATTACTATAAACTTCAGTTCCTTCTGTACCTTCTTGCAACACAAACGGTCATTACATCTGTTTAAACTGAAATCCTTTTACTGTAAAAATAATATAGTTGATGCCCTTGTCTAAAAATAAACTAGTATTTTTTTTGGGTGAAAATGAATCAGTGTTTTGATGTTGAAACTATATTAAAAACATCAGATCTGTGTCATACGAGGGACATTTTTATTGTGTTTTTAAATGTAGGGAAATTGCCAAGTGCAGCTTTAATATATTGCGTTTAAATAAATCTTCTCGGAAACTCTTCATCACACAGTTATAACATGTGCTACATGCTTCTCGGTTAAATGACATCACGGCATGTGGGACTGCAGTATAAATCAGGTTGAATCTTTACTATCTGATCTGATCACTGTGGTGTTACTTTTTTTAAATCTGTAATTGCTGTACTGTGTCCTCTGCTGAAAGGCTGTCACCCCATGAGGCCATTGTTATAAAGTGATTTACTGGACAAAAAATGTGTTGCACTAAAATTTACAGCATGCTCTGTTGACACGAAAAGAAAGTTCTTAAACTTGAAATGCATGTTTTCCACTGTTCAAGAAAAAAAAAAAAAAAAAGAGGATATATTCAAACTTGGAAAGCTGATTAAATTCCTGATTGTATCTGTAACATTTTGGTTTCAGGCATCGTTGCACGTGAAAAGTGAAGTCAGTTTCAGTTTGAGCTGTAAAACTTGCCCTCTCTCTCTTTCTTCACTTTAGTGTAATCATGTAATATGTTTTCGTCTCTGGGTCTGCTTCACCTCACAAAACCGTTCAGGAACTGTTTCGCAGTCTGGCTTTCATCACTGAGCGCTCTGTCACTCCTCCTCGACCGCTGCGCTTCGTGTAATCATCTTCACACCGCGTCGTGCATCGCTGCTCTTGGACCGCGTTGTCTCGCCTCCAGACATGTTGGACTCGAGGATTTCGCTGTGAGGGTTTTAAAGTTCTGACATTCCCCCGAACACGCTGAGCGTCTTCAACAGGGACGTTGCCACATGTTAATTCTGACACACTTATACTGCTGATTGATGTTGTGTAGTTAAAGTTCAGATAGTTAAAGCTAAACTTTAGTATTTCAAAGTAAAGGTTTCCGATATGTTCATATAAATACATTTTAAATTTAGCCTAAATCCTCGCCCTGATTGCTTAAACACAGCAATGATTCTTTACGAAGCGATGCTTTTGAAATCAGTACTTTGAGCACTTTGATGTTTCATGAGCAAAATCTCCTGGCTCACAGGAAGTAATGCATTTTATGATTCCAGCTTTTTTTGTAAAAAACAGAAGAAGAATTGGCTAAAATCACATCCTCAAGTTGAATTGATCATCAGCGTAGTTGACTAAATGAGTAGCTTTGTACATTTAAGTTACACTGACTGATAACTCAGTTTGGGAATATAACGACATATACTGTGAGACACTATACATTTGTCAACCGTCAGAGATTTTGACAGTTAGTCGTCCGTTTAATATCTGCGAGTGTATTAATGGAAACAAACCGTGTATGACTTGCATCAAAACACCTGTTTTATGGAACAACACACCGGCAGTGTCTTGTCTTCATAGGTTGTCACTACCGTCCTGTTTCCCTGCATCAGTGCATGTCAACAGTTTTGTCACATGTTCTGTCTCAATGACGAGTCTGGTGTGAGTTGCAATACTGCACATTACAAAACAGGCATTTCTGTCTCAATTATATTATCCATCAACTGTTTTAAAGGTATTATGTCACAATGTATATATCAAAAGTGCAATATAAAAAGTCACATAACGTTATAAGAGGAGATACTATGGGCAAAGAGGGTAACGCTTTTTATCATGATAGACATAATAGAAAACGTGAAACTCCCCCAGTTGATTGCTTACATTAAGACAATTCTTTTTTTTTAATTACAAAAAAATTATTGATTGCACATGATCTCACATGATCTTACTAAATATGTAGTAAATTAAATACCTTTCCGGAACATGTATCTGAACAAAGGATAAAGCAGGTTCAAAATACTTCTTTCGTTTTGAGGATAAAGAGTGAAAGGTTTTCACAGAGGGGGTTTTGGAGTGATATCTAATAATATATCAACCACAGGAGCAATTGTTCTGCAGAATATTTTCCTGATAATACTTGTAGTAGTAGATGTACTATTACCTAAGTATCTAATCTAATGCAAGACCTGTAATGGAGTATTTTACATTGTTTTACTGGTACTTATATTTAAGTACAGGATCCGAATACTTTAATGCCAACAATGGTAAATCTCCAGTCACCATCAAAACAGCACCTTGCAAAAATGATTAGGGGCACAAAATCAAAACATTTTACTTTACTTTTTAAAAGGATAATCTGCAATTTAAGCCCTCGCTTGACAAAACAAGAACACTTCATTTCCCATCTTGGAAGATGAATTACAAGTGACTCCAAGTATTTCCAAAATAGCCGGACAGTATTTTGGAAATGAACTCTTTAATTAAAATTCCCTTGGTAATGTCTGACATTTAACTTCATAATTAGGAGAGCCGCTGTGGGGGGCTAAGTGGGCTAAACCCCCCCCCCCCCCCCCCCCCCCCCCCGCCTCTTGGCATTCATCAAAATCTTGGCTTCAGTCTGTTTAGCTGTGATGCAACACCGCCTGGTTTCACTGTGAGGGGTAACCATCTGTTTTCACCTCATAAGGACGCTGAAAAATGAACGTGTGCACGAGTGACCTCTCACTGTAGACGTCCTCCAGACAAGCACAAGGGAGAGAGGATGGGGGGGGGGGGTCCCCCACATACAGTATATAAACCAGAATGCACATGCCACAGATGTGTGCTGCACTGAAACCCATTAAAGCAGCGGATAAATTAAACTGAAAAAAGGTGGAGATGTTTGTGAGAGGTGGAGTTTGAGGTTTTGGGAGGAGGAGGTTTTAGGACTGAGGCTACATTCCCATTGTTGGGACATTATGCTTGTTTCTTTTTGTCTAGTATTAACTGTCAGTGTTGCTGAAAACACAACACATGGGTAACTTAACAATAACAAGATGTCAAGTTTCCAAACCTTTCGTTTTTACACGTGTTTGGAGCAGTTTGGTTAAAGAATGTGCGGTTACGTTGCTCGGGGATCGCTGGAGACGTAATGTTTTGGTCCGAGTACAGCGATGACATATGTGGCTTATGTAGACGCATCGATTTACACTTGACCAATTTGTGGCCCCAGTGCCTCTTGGACTGCTCCCCCGAGGCGGCTGCACACATGAGATTTTAATCACCACCCTAATTTGCCCCGGTTGTATTTATACTCCGCCTTAAAGCTATTCAACTGTGATCCAATCATTTCAAGAAAGACAAAGTGGTTAGGGATTATAATGATCTTTTAGTCTTGACTGAATTGAGGAAGAATTGAGGTATTTATATTTTATGCATTGTTGAGTGAGCAAACAACAGCCAGGTGACTTCTTTGAGTCTTGTTGTCACACTGAGGTACCATCGAAGCTGTAGAGACACCTATAATAACATTTGTGCTCACCATCCATATCTGGAAAAGCCCACATCAGCTGTATGGGGAGGTTTATCCAGATGGATAGATTGATGTTCAGCAAGAAATATTTACACCACCTAACTCCCCCTAAAAGCACAAATTGTCGTTGATACATTTCTGTTTGTGTGTAGGTTGAACAAACTCTCTATAATGTGTTACCTGGTGAGCTTGAGAGGTGATGGTAGGCTACCTGTTTCACAATGTTCCCAGTGTGTATGCTAAGCTAAGCTAATCCTCCTCTTAGCTCTAGGGCCACACTTAATGCACAGATGACAGGTGAGAGTGGTAAAGATGTTTTCATCTACTCTAATAACTAAACATATTTCCCAAAATGTTAAACAAATTCCTTTTAAAACAGAGGTTCCCAAACTTTTATGACCATGTTCCACAGTGGCGCCTCGACAGCATTAAAATGTTCGTCCAAACTCTGAACTCTAAAGAAATTTTGAATGACATTACCAGGGTGAGTATTTTTATTTTATCTGAATTAAAAAACAATCTGTTGCCAATTATTTTAAAACGTGTGAAATCTCATAAAAATAAAATACATCAATAATATATTAGGAAGTTGCCTCCAGAACACGTAGTTAATCCATTTACTGGGGTGTTTTCTTTTTATTTACTTACTAAGAGGGACTGGTACATGTGTACAATAATCATAATCAGTGAGTCATTTGTGTTTTCGCCACGTCTTTCTTAACTCTGCATTACTGAAAAAGCACTTTTACTGTAAAACTGCGTTAAACTGTCTTCTAGCAAGAGGAAACAGCATATTTGTTCCTACTAAAATAAAAAATAAAAAGGAACAAGCTGAAACGGAACAAAAACATCTGATCTATGAGGACATATTTTCACACACAAGAGCCTGCAGTAAGTGAGTTCCCATCTTCTGGCTTCAGGGAGGGAGGATGTGTTCACGTCAGAGTGAAGGAGTTTAAGACAGAAAAAAACAGCGTGTATGACAGCGAGAGTGAGAGAGAGAGCGGTAGAGGTTGAGTGTTTGTGGATGCATTCCAACAAGGCCGCAACCTCCGGAGCAGATTTGGAGTTTGAGCCGCGATGCATCCGAGCCGAGGGAGCATTTTGCAGAAACAGACGGCTGATCTGGTGCCAAATCCCTGAAAGACGAGCGTCTGAGTGGTAGCAGGCAACTGACTCCTCTAATGTTTGAAAACAACTCTTTATTTTACCTAAAATAATCCCCCTTTTGTTTAAAACATAATATGAATTATGGATGCTAAAGTTTTTTTTTTTTTTGTGTTTTGTACTTGGCATTCGACTGCTTCAAAAGACAGAATTAGGTAAAGATGATGTCAAAACACCGTGGCGCCAGGGATTCATAAAACTTAAGATTTGTTTGCCATTATTATTCAAAGACTTGTATTGCGATCACTCCTGCAGACAATGACTGCAGTCTTTAGAGCGGAGTAAGTGATTATTCTGGTGGTCGTGGTCCTGCAAGCCTCAAATGTTAAAACCTCAGTGGTTACGAAATTATAGGAGGTACAAGCTAAAGCAGAGGCTGAGGGCGCACAGCTGCGGACAGGATCTCACACCGTCTCGCCTGGCCAGGGCCGAAAGCGAAGAAAAAAACAGCCTAAAAAGGAAGTGAAAAGCCCTTAAAGTCTGTCCTTTCTGGAAGAAGTCGAGGATCTGACTCCATCTTTGGCAGCTGGAGTCTGATTGACTGCAGATTTCAGTTCCTGACGGTCTATATAAGTGTTTACGATTCCAGTGCAGCGCATGTCCTCGGAGTCCACTGTAAAGATCTGAGCAGGGACGTCTCCTCGTGGCAGCGTTACAACTTTCTCTCAGGCCACATGCCGTCGTCTGAAATGACATTCCCGTTCTGATTCTGCGTGTTGACCAAACACTCCCTCTGAAACTGATGGAAAACAGATCAAGAAGAGGCCCAGCGCTGCGAACACTCGTATACACTTGGATTATATTACTCTGACCTTGAGACTGTTTAATGAGCCTGGCACGAATATATTGATTTGTTCACTGCTGCTCTGCTATTATCTTCAACCGACTTCACCCTAATTGTCTTTATGGCTAATTAAGTTATCCAACAATGTTAGCAGGCTAGCAGACCCCCCAATCGCTTGAGCAAAGGAATCCTCGGCCATTTTTCGGTCGACATGCAAAGTGTCCATGCTGTTTGACAAGCATGTTGTGAAGGAGAAAAACAGACTAGAATTTTCAAATCTTTTTCTAATCCCTTCTGATTTCTGAGTCTTCGCTCGGGCCACAAATCATTTGGTCCTGCAGACCACCCGTTTTCTCCAAGCATCACACTTTAAAAAGGAAGCATGCTTTATCAGATGCGCACCAGTGACTCCCGCTAGATAAAACTTTGGTCTAAATTAGCTGCTAATGACGTGGAGAAAACACTCTTTTTCTCATGTCATGAACTCAACTGTAAAGACTCAAATGTGACTGAACAAGAAAGCCTGTGTGAAGCAGATAAACGGATAAAAAAAAACCTAACCAAGAAAGATCAAGTTGTTGCACTGATGTTTGATCTCGTAGGTGCAGAGTTTTTATCCATGAAGCAGACCTTCGCCCTGAACTGCCACGAGCCTCTGCACACATGTAACAGCGGTTCAGAGGGATGCTGTTTATAGCCAAGCAATTTTACGGTGGCGGCAAATCAGTGATGCTAGACAAAAAACAGCTATAAAAAAAGTGAAGTAAGTGTTGCATTTCACCCACACTTACAAAGAAAGAGCAAAACCAACACAAATGACTTACTGTAAAGGGGGGGGGGACAATCAAAAAGACTGTATTTAGTCTACGTTGAGAGTCATCTCCAGGGCTTGAATACACATCATTTTCTAACACAACAGAGGAATAGAAATATTTACTCTGAACAAGCCAAAGACAACAACTGTGCTCCGAAGAAACTAACAAAGGCATCAGGGCTGTAAACTTCTGAAACTCTCTTTGAAATATTTGCTTATCCCATCCCGACCAGAGTTGCGGTCGGCTCGCACCAGATTGTGGTAATATGAGAATCCAGGAGCCGGTGGTTTGTGAGTATCATTTTTCAGTCTTGGATGGAAAGCTGAATTCTTTACCTGATCACTTTTAAAACAAAACAAGAAGTTTACACTGCCACTGGCAGTTATGCGAGCAGATCAGGGGTTAGTGAGTCATATCTGACTCGGAATTTTTCCAGCTTTTACTCAGCAAATTCACCCAGAAAACTCAGTAAATATTGCACACGTTTAAAAGTTTAAAAACATTTACACGAGTCTCTGCAAGGGAATCCCCTCAAATTGTCTTTGATGATGGAAATGTGTCATGATCAATAAAAAAAACTATTCAAATATGAACCTAATCTTAATATCTTTAAAGTTTTATAAAAGGTAAAATATCTGGTAAACAATGAATTGCTGCTGAGAGTGGGAATACCTATGAGGCATCACAAAAACGTATCACAAATCATGATATTTGCACAAAAATAAAAAAATAAAAAAATAAAAAAATAAAGTACTGCAGTAACCCCATCAACCCCTCAAGCAGCCATACGAATACTAATAATTTCCATGATATTGACTTAATGTACATTGAAAAATAAGTTTACAGAGAAGGATCGATAAATATCATAATGGTACAGATTTTTTGAAATAATTTGCTCTTTGCTGTTCAGGTCTTTTTAACCTTTTACCACCTAAAGTTCGCTCACAGGATGAAGTATGTAGAACTTTAATGTACTGCTATGAAAAGCTATACATTTGTAATGTATTTATTGATCATTTCGACTGTTGCGCGATCGTAAGAAATAATACAGGTAGAAAGTACGGAGGAGTACACACTTGGAAAATCTGTGGGTATTAAACAGTAAATGGAAAAAATTAAATAAGACAGATTTCTCTACCTTTTTTAATATTAATATCTCCACAGTGAGGCTTTATGAAAGTGAAGTACTTTGTAAACTGTAACTGATGTTGTTTCAATCATAGCAAAGGACACTACTAACTATAAAAACTTATTAAAGTGAAAATATGTAAAAAAAAAATAAAAAAAAGAAAGAAGTAGAATTAAATGTGTTCATAGAGGTTAGTAAAGAAAGGAATACCGAACGTCTGTTCTTCGGTTGTACTTCCTCCCTCGCCGTAAATAAACACTATAATGCTGCCTTGACGTCTTAACTCTACAAAATAAAAGCAGATTGTTCCAAACTCATGGCAGAGGATAATTTGTTTTTGTCTGTGTTGTTACAAAAAACTGGGCTCGTATTGACTTTGGTCAGCGGCTGACGTCAGTTATTGGTTCTGGTGAGACGTTGATATGCTTCAATATGACATGATGACAATTATGAAGTCATTTTGCCGATTCCAAAAATATTCTGCATGTGAAAACGTTCCCCAAAAACCCCGCATAATGAGAGGGGTGTTGGGTGGAATGGTTCCTCAATTCCCATCAGTCCCTGGTAGTTTGTAAACAACACTGGGATCTGAAATAAATGTTTGTGCTGAGTGCTCGTGTCATAGGGTGTGGATTCAGGCATGGAAACACCACTTTCACATGGAGAGAATCAAAAGATCCACTGTATTTCAATCTCAGCAATTAGATTTAGACATGTTGGGTTACACACAACCCGCACTGGTTGGAAAATAGAGTCCCGTTCCTCTGTTTCGACAATGGAGACTTTGAAAGACGTTTTGTGAATCAGCGTTTTATCCCTACCGACAAAGCTGAAAGAGCAGTCTGAAATTACCTCGGCAAACCGCTCGGGAGTCACGTCTATGGCGAGAACACTGAGAGAAAAATGTTTTCTCCATTTGGCAAGAAAGGTGTTCAACCGTCACACTCGCATCTACGAACTCGAGACATTTTCTTTCATGTTAATTGTCTGGCAACCGCACACACAGGTACAACAAACGCAGAAACCTTTGACTGTAAATCAGATATGTGCGTCCTTTGCTGGAAACGTATTCCGAGCCGCAGACGAGCCGCAGACACGCACAGAGTTGGGATGCTGTCCACCCAGCTGTCTGCAGCTTCAGCCCTGGACTCTATAATTAAGCTTCATTAAAGACGGCGGGACAGACGGACAGCAGTAAAAGTCTTGCATGAGTGTTTGTGCTTGAATGTGTCTCGTAGTCAGAGCTGTCAGCAGCTGGTCTGCTTCTTTATTTCCTTTAACCACCACGGCCACTAAACACTATGGTTTCATTTCCTCTCAGTGCAGGTAAATCCTTTTTACCGTTATGTGTGTGCTAATACGGGTCAATTCTTAATATATGCCGATCAGATTAGGTATTTTAGGTAAGTCTTTAATAATAAAGACAGAAGCGTATACATATTATACAGAAGTAATAATACTTCTGTATGTCAAGTTTCCGTAAGGTGAGATCTGTAGCCAGTAGTTCATGAGAAAATGTACTGCGATGGACATTTTAAATAGATACAAACACTGGCTAATGTTTTATGGTGAGCTTAAATCTGCAGTAACTGATTTTTCGGCCACTTGGGGGGAGTGGAAACAAGCTGTGAAAACAACATTCAACTATGATCACATTTGAAATCAAACAGTGTCTTTTTTCTTTTTTTTTACACATCCAGCTTTTACAGAGCAACATTATCATTCATTTGGAGTCGTGTTTGTGTCCACCTGATGAATGTAAGGCCAATATTCACTCTCTTTTAGCTCTGTTTTTCCTCTCCTGAGGGAACTATCTGGCTCTTTAGCCACTAAACGCTCCAATATGTTCATCACCTGCAGTCTCTAACTGTGTCTGTCTGCCGTTTGCTGCCAAAAACGGCATTGAGAGCGGTGAGAGTGAACCACAACAGTAAAGCTGTGGGCCGAAAAGCTAAACAATGAGCTCCGTAAAGCCAAGGGGAGATGCAGATTCCGGCGGTAATTGTCTGTAGAGTCATCACTACGAGCGTCCCCTTTCAGATTGTTTTCACATTGTCATTTCATACATTTCTATTATGAACATATGGATTTTAGCTGCTTTAAAGTACATAACCATATCAGCTAAAACAGGTTGGATGATTTTTTTTTTTCTGGGCCCCATTTTCTCATCAACGCTCTGAGTTAGTATTTTGAATCATTTAAAATGTGTAATTCCTTTTTCTCCACATATTTCTAACTTGTCATTAATCTTCAGTTTTTCTTAACGGCATCCCCGAGTCTGCATATCTGGCTTTCTTGCACGTTTACTGGTTAACTGGATATGCTGGAGCGCTAGGCAAGCTGGCTGTGCCAAAGCCTTATATTCATTAATTGAAGGGTTGGTGGTTTGAGCCCTGGCTTCTCTCGTCGTGTTCTTGAGCAAGACACTGAAACCCAACTGCCCCTGATGGATCAGGCCAGCGGCTCGCAGTCTAGTCCAACTGTAACCAAAAACAAGAAACTCAGTACATTCAATTTCATTTATAATATTATGGAGCTGACCTTAAGTACCAACAAAACATTTTTGGTTTTCTACATATTCATGCAACATAGCCCGCTGAGCCATTATATGCAGACAGGAAATTCCCCGTTACCCTTCTACTTTGCAAATAAACATGCCAAAACTAAGAAGTCAGTAAATGTGGAAAGATGTAAAAAAAAAGAAGAAAAAAAAAGTGTTTGTAAATATATGATTGCAATCTCCTTCGTATGCACACTAATATGACTTTCTGTATTTTCCTGATGCTGTGCGATGAAATCTCAGTAAGGATAAAGGATGCATTGCTTTACATATATATTTATATTTATATATATATTTATATATATGTATATATATATATATACACACACACACACACACACACACACACACACACACACACACACACATTTAAACACTGTTTCCTGTGGCATGTGGCTTCCGAGATGAAATGGTTGGGTCTACACTGTTTGCATTGGGTGGACCCACATGTATAGTGAAAGCTGATTCATACTGCAATTGTGTAGAATAACAGAACACCGACTGAAAAATATGATGCGTTTCTGCCCTTATGTCAAAAGAAAGCTTTGTCTAAAAAAAAAAGAAAAAAAAAGGCAGGGGAATATTTTATTTGTCTTCCAATAAAATAATGACATTTAAATATCAGTCAACCGCAGCTAGAGCTATAAAATGCACATCACTATTTTAATGAATGAGATGTGGTTTATTGAACTGCTCTCAATAGATTCACTTGATGGTCAAAGCTGGCCGCTGCAGATTGGTTTTGGTGGCCACACATTTCCACTAACTTCCTTTGAAACCTAATCAGGTTTTCCTGTTGCACTTGGAATTCAACGATAGGGCTTATCCCACTGCACTGATTAGCAGCAAAAATAAAAACAAAGCCTTTCCCATTTTGGTTTTTAGCCCAGTGGACTCTGACTGAGTTTTAACTTGTGGTTCTCCACATCTGCCAGACCTCTCCCTTCCTCTGCCCTTGCATACAAATGACTACAGTGACAGGCACCTCGACACGTGAAGTCATATTTTTTTACCTAATGTTTTTCACTCTAAAAGCCTGGCGGTGCCAAGAGGGCTCGGAACGGTTACATTTGTTGAGTCAAAGCACCTTTAAAATAGCAGTAAATGATGACTCAATAGCAGCTGTAGACACACTGGTATGTAGAGTTGATTTTAGACGTTTCCTCAGAAAGCCGCTTTTGAGGAATTTAGATAAGAAGTCTTGCTGAATGGCAGCAATGTGCCGTGTTTATAAAACATCACCGTGAGTTTTAGGTGGGTTCAATGGTGACTGGATGCACAAAGTGCAATTACTGTATTTCATGCCACTCTTCCCAAAACCTGATTCCATTCCTCAATTGCAATTTTTGTATCCAACTATCTCCTCATTGTATTTATAACCCAACACATTTACCCAGTTAGTATTTTAAATATGGTGCACATAGCACCTGGTTTTGGGTTTCCCCATTTAATTTTGATGATCTACATTCAAATGAAAAAAGTCTGTTCAACCCAGTCTCCTTTGAAATCTGTTGACATACTACTTATTATTATTTATTTATTTATTTACAACAGAAAATATATTTAAAAAAAAGGACCATATAGTGTGTGAGATTACATTTATAATCAAAAATAATTAGGAAACATTGTTAATTAACAAGTCTGGCAAGTTAAAAAATGTTTAGATGGAGTTGATCAGTAAAAGCTTTACCAACAACATATTTCATTTGTTTTCCTACAATAACCAATCTTGCAACAGTATCTGGTTATAGCAAGTAAAGCATTATTCAACTTTTTTTATAGTCATGTTAAGGCACTGGCTATAACATATCTGGCTCTTTAGGAGCTTCTTTTCATAACTAGTTGCATTCTTTGTAGCATAAAGTGGATTTATCAGAGCATGTTTGCCTTCTGCTGCTGAAAACAGGGTAAAACGTTCAGGGAGGCTGAACTATACTTACAAAACAATTAACTAAAAGAGGCTGAAAAGCCCCGTCGAGATGCAGATTACAGTCATTTCAGCCACTGTCTTTTAAAACTTGATTAGTGGGGCTTTAAAGATGCAATAAGTTCTTTTTTTACGGTCACTCTTTTTTTAAACTATAAAGTGACTTTCAGAGAGCATTCGGAATCATAAAAAATGTAAATGTTAAGTATGAAGGACCAATTGTCAGTCCAAACACACACGTTTTTTATTCCCCCATCACCACAGCAATAAGTCAGTCACTAAACCCTATAAATTCTGACAAACTGGTTTATTCCAAACAGGTATTTCCCAGCACATGTGCACAGCCTGCCTGTGTGATCTCACAGTTACAGGTGGCTTGCAGCTGATGGAAACCTTATTCTCACTGTCTGCTCTCCAACACCAGCTTGTCTACTGCGTCAAGGTGAGGCCTCGCTGAATTATGTGGAGGTGAATTCCCGGCGGTGGCAATGGGATACGGTAGCAGGGGCACCAAACGGACCTCTCTGGAGGAACAGCCAGTTCATGAGGCGTAGAGTTTCATATCTTGTTGACAGCTCACAGGGAGCATTACCATGTGAGCCATTTGATTCTCTGTATGTCTGTGGGACTTTGTCAGATTTACCTCCTCGTCTTCAGCCCTTCGTAGTGAGATACTGACGGAGTTATGTGGAACGAATGGCCAGCAGTTGTGGGTTACACTTTCAGGCGTTGTTCATGTCGTGTAGCTGTGACGCTGATGGGACAAACCCGCAAGGAATGTTTTTTGTGGTGTGACAGTGTTAATTTCCGGCTGCTGATTGTTTCTGGCGTGCATGTGGATCCTTCAGAAGAGCATTCTGCGGTTCCACGTTTGGTCACAATAAAGACGGAGAGCATTTTGAATGTCTCCCCCCTCCTTCTCGCACAGAGAATACCCTCAAATGCTCTTGCTGCTCTACACACCAGTTCACTCGAAAATAAGAATTTGATCAGATGAGATCTGCTAACGAAAGACACATAAACCCATCTGAACACTCAACACGGCAGAAACTCACACGGCCTCTTAACTGAGTCAGCGTGATTCACGTGGCACACGTATCCAGAGTTGTTTTGACAGAAGGTCGATGTTAGAGGGAAGATTTAAGAGTACCTGCGTGCAGCCTGCAGGTATGCAGCAGCTGAGCTCTGCAGGCCACACACACACACCAAAAACCTTAAACATGTTTTTATCCACTCTGAGAGAGAAAGAGTGAAGTGAAAGTCAGCAAGGCAGAAATAGAAAAGGGCAGTGTCCACCCCCCCCCTCCATGATAGCAGGCTGTCTGTTTGTCTGTCAGCAGGATTACAGGAAAAACTACTGGCCCAATTTTCATGAAATTGGTGGAAGGGTGTAGCACGGGCCAAGGAAGAACCCATTACATTTTGGAGCGGATCCGAATCACGGGGCAGATACACAAATTATGTTTCAATTTGGTTAATATTGCGTGACAGGGCATTTGTGCTGCATTCATGTGGTGTCGGAATGATTGGAAAAAGGAGTCCTTGACTGGGAAACGGCTATCAAGGCTATTTTTTGTATCCATGTTGTTTCCACCTTACGACTTAAGGCTCATGAACACATGAAGTCAGCAGAACAACTTCCCAAAATGTACTGCAGATATTTTCATGCATTTATGATCAATTCAAATGTGGCCCTGTTATCTCTATGAGGCTATTCCTGCTCCACAGCAGAGACATAAAATATTGTAAAACCTTGATGTGCAAAAAATGAGATAAAAGGTATATGAAAGAGTAAAAGATGGAAATGAGGAGAGACAGAAGAAAAGTAATAAAACAGCTTCGACTGGGCAGGTTAGCAAGTGAAAGCACTCAGTGAGCTCACTACAAACACCAGTTTTCCAGAGTTTTGACACAGATTGATGCATTCAGCAGAGGCAGATTAGCAGGCCTGGAGCTCTCGTTTAAAGGTCAACTCTGATTGAATGTTGGATAAGAACATGCAAGAACAATTTGCCTTGAAATCTAGGAGCAGCGGTGTGGTCTCACTCAGAACCAACAACAGGACAAAACACTGACTCCAACATTTTTTTTTAATGGCAGTGCGATAATGAAAACATTCATTTTCAAATGAGGATTCAGATATCTACAAACAAACCTTATGAACATTTGATTCAGGGTTCCTACAGCTGAAGGCAAGATAAATTTAAGACCTTGGAATGAAATTTAAGACCAATTTTATGCACTGTTATCAGGATCTACATGACGTTAATACGAGAAATTTGATTAATTATAAAAAATAAAATAAAAATAAAAGATTTAAAAACAACTATTTTGAAATTTCACAATAAAATAATAATCAGAAAATAAATATCCACAAAATCCTACTTCCCTTGTCTTTTGAAAGATTGATTCAAGACATTTTAATACAAATACATTATTTGTAGATTATGAGATTAATGCCTTTTAAGACTTTTTAAGGAACTGTGTGAATCCTGTGATTCTAAAACTCCTTGGAAAGAGAACCTCAACAAATCTAAAAAACGTTAAAATTAGGATTACGTTCTTTAAAACTGTAAAGACCACATGGGATGGCAGCTTCATCTTCCCTTTCATATCCAGCAAACAGGCAAGGAAGACTAAAAATAATGTTTCTTTTGTATAATGCCGAACAAATTTATTAAAAAATTCCTTTTGGATACTGCTTTCTGGGTGGCTTGTGCCGTAATCTCAAACATGAGGTGATGTGGAGCGAGTCCAACACAAACCTCGCTCCCAGACAATAGCTCGCCTTGGTAGGCAATGTCCTGACTCTGAATTCCTCACAGTTTGTGAACACAAAGGCAGCTTTCCACCCCGAACGTAATCACTTTATGAAATATGTGAGAAAATAGCACCAATAATCTGTCAGTAAACAACATTATAACAGAGCATGTTTTCATGAGGTTACTACCCTGTACTGTGGGTTAAATAGAGTTCTGCTTTGCAAAACACAATCTGATGACTTGCCATAAGCGGCAAAAATGGTTTCTCTATTACGGCCATCCTGTTGAATGTATAGTATCCCATTATGTAGATGAAATTACACTTAATTAATTTCAAAGGGAGGGCAGCTGGGGTTGAGGGCAGACAGTGGTCCCACGGCTCATATCAGCGATGGAGGGCCTTTTTAATTTCACTCCCTCAGGCTGGCTGAGTGAATGAAGGGGCCTGTTTCTGAGGTGGATGTTAGGGCGAATGTGTGGGCCTGATCTTTAGGCCACTCATGGATGTGATGTTGGCCCGGGCGGCCTCCCTGGGAACCTGCATGCGAGTCGAGAACACAGCTCTCAGTCTTAATGCTGCCTGACAGCTCACGGCTGCGGCTCAGCTGCTCGCGTTTATAAAGCGAGGTCTCGGTTTACGGGGGAGGCTGGCAGGGCGGCCGGGGTGGAGCGCCGAGGTTCACCGAATCCTCCAACGGTAGCAGAGACACACAGCGACCATGCTGTGAGCTCACCCCCGGTCTTTCCACAGGCTTCGGCTCCGTCTCAACACCCGAGGACTCCAGCCGGTGTAACATTTCACCACATAATTAGATTACAAATGTAGTGTGAAATGAAATTGAGGCGGTGTTTCGAGTGAAAACCAGGCGTTCTCCGAGGTCACGCGTGTTTTTTTTCCAAGGTGCCAGTAAAGTCCATGGTTTCCTTCACATGGGCGGTATTACAATGGTGTCATATGTGCTGCCTCCAAGGTCTCCTGCACTTGCCAGTAAAAACAAGTGCCTTATAAATGCTTTCTGTGACCCCCCGTCCATCTCAAAGGTGCTCTCACACTCACTCCAAGGTTGTTTCAGAATAAAACAATTACACACTGAGCGCACACACAGGTTGTCGTTCCCTCGTGACCTCCCAAGCACTTACAATAGCTTCCAGCTGTCTCTTTGGGACTCTTAGGGAATATTTTTAAACTCAAGTCACTTTGGTAATAGCCTTACAGTTGATTAGCAAGGCCTCATTCCAGAGGTGGAAGATAATTGTCCCCACCTTGAGGCTCCAATAAATTTCATTATTTTGCTTGCAATGTTGAGGGTCTTTGTCCAAACATTGAAAAATAAAACTTAATTACCCCCAAAACTTTTTCTTAAATTAATTAATGTGATAAATTAGATTAGCTGCATTTAACAAACCCTGTGCAAAAGTATAGACGTTTAGAGGGAAGAGAAGATTAGAAGTTTAACAGTGTTTGCTGAAACGATTCATCAACTATAGTTTTAGTCATTTATCAAGCGAAAGGTCAAATGTTCTCCAGGTCGTGTGGTTAACATGGACATTTGGCCACACGATAACAACTAAACCATCTTTACGTTAAACAACTAATCAAACTCCATCCGCTGATGAAGGCCACAGGATGAGTAAAAGTAAAACCATCTCATAAGAAACGTTGACAAATAAACAATTTGAAGATGTCACGGAAATTGGAACAAATCAGTATTTTCTGACATTTTGTAGAAAATATTTATCGATTTTATATAAAAAAAATTGAATTAATTGAATTGATTGAAAATTACAATCAATTGAAGACCATGACTCAACACATTTCAAATACATCTATTCTAGGGCTGAAACTATTGGTCCAATAATAAACTTATTGATGATTAATTCACTTTTAATCGTCCTTTTTTAAAGCAAAAAAGGGACTGTTGGTCGGACAAAACAGATTTTCTGACATTTTTAAGATTAAATAATGAATCTATTAATTAATCAAACAATCTGCATACTGATTAAATATTGAAAATAAGGATAAGGATTAACATACTTTTTTTATTTTAAAACTGCACATTCTTAAAAAAAAACTAAGTTTGTTTCATTCCAAAAGTCTTACAATTTTGATAGGAAGATGATGTCTTTTATAAACCGCCAGCAGTTGGTGCAGTTTCATGTAAGCCATGCTATGAAAACTGTGAGAAGATAAACACAAATAAATTGAGTTTACCGTGCGTCAGTGACCTGCGGACTCTGCTGACATTTACAGGACTGGGGAGCAGTGGTGAAGGAGGTTTGAATGGCACATCATGTATTTTTTTTTTTTTTCAGGAAAGAGAGTTTGCTGAGGCTTGGAACCAATTTCCACATCACATGTCAGGTCTAGGGAGCCCATAAAAGCTACACGTCACTTTTGTGAAATCACACTCCATTCACTTCCTTCATGCATTTCCAAAGTGTTGTTTTTCTTTCAGCACAGGGACGTATTGAACAGAAGGTGTCTCAGGCCTTGTACACAGACAGGAAGTCTCCTAATTTCAGCCACTATTACCGAAACCTGTATTCAGATATAATTTGCTGCATTTCTGGTGCATTCGTGCACCATCCCACGATATGTAGGGTACAACATCTGGTGACAATCAGGGATATTGGTCTTGACAGCGTAACCGTCAGCACGCATCTCCTGCAACAAACCATCGACTCCCTGCTCTGTTACGTTACCCAGAGGCCATTTCTTTGTTTCCCCCCCCCCTCCTGTGCGGTTTGCGGTGTGTTTGTACAGATGACTTCCTGATTGCACGTTTCTCACAAGGGATAATAAGGCCTCGACCCGAAGAGTGCACTCTGCCAGTCTGGAGCTGTGCTTGTGTGTGTTACCTGTTTACTATGAGGAGTGATGAAGGTGTATGTGCTTACTTTAAAATTATCTGTACACGCTTGCTTTTTGTTTGCAGTGTATGCTGATATGTGAGCATTACTGTTTAAGTTAGAACATCAACCTTAAGGACTGCAGAAGATTATCAATGAAAAGCACAATTCTGAAGTAGCTGTACTTATACTGAACTTCTACTCCTCTATATTCAATGGAGAGATATTGTACTACTACGTGCATTTGACAGCTATAGCTTGATGCACTGTTAGATTATATACTTTTGGGTTGTTTATTTAAAGACTCCCTGTGGAGTTTTTGACCGCTAGAATCACAATGGACAAGGTCTGATGATGCTGGTGGCAGAAATGTGTCAGAAATGTAGCACCGTGCCAAAAAAAGGCAAAGAAATAGAAGACTGATCTAAACAAGGAAGGTTTCAAATTCTTCCAAAAATTGGGCTTTGCAAATACTTTATGATGAAAGCAAAGCATTCAACATCGTTGCTGGACGTCAGGGATACACACAATGTATGGAACTGAAATTAAATATAACTTTGTTTGGGCACCTTTAATATTAGCTTCATGTGGCTAAATCCAATATTAAAATGCTGCCTATTCTGCCATTGCTAAGCTTACTTCTACATTTTATACTATGAGTACGTTAAGTTTATCAAATAAAAGACCTCCGGCACTGATCTGGAATATTTTTCAATATTAAAATCAAGCAAATGAATATGCATGGTCCCTGATAAATACATGAAGACAGTGACAAAGATGTATTTCCAAAAGAGAAGAATTTGTTGGAAAAGAACAATTATGATCTCAGGCTCCCTCCAGCAATGCTCATTAAATATGTATAAAAGGGAAAAGACGCAAGATGTAATAGGCTATTCATTATGTGGTAGACTGATATACACTCATTTAAAACAATGAGCTGTGAACAGCGATGTAATAGATATATATGCGTAATAACAGGTAATAAATATATATGTGTAGGCTAATACAGAGATGTAAACAGGTGTAAAACCGAAAGTAAAGGTACATACAGTAATTGACTCCCCCAAGAGAAATACAACCATAGCTACATGTAAAAATAAGGAAAAACAAAGTGACTGGACGGTTAAGATCCAACACTGGACAAATACAAAACATTGAATAAATAAATAAAGTCTGGTGAGCGCTTAACCACTCCTTCAATCTGAGCGGAAATATTGTAGATGTCTACATCACTTCAATCACATTTCTCCAAAACACAGTTTGATATATTTGGTATCTTTAGAAAGTTTGGGATGTCCACTAGAATTTAAAACAAGGTTTTGTGGGTTTGAGCAGAGTTGGGCTGCACAGCATGAGTTTGTAGCGACTGACCCACAGGCTGATCAGTGAGGTTTAAGGGGTTTAGCAATGTCAAAGAAAAAGTCAAATATATCATGTGAGACGTTTGAGGAAAATGTATTCTGCTATAAACAAAACAGATACTTTAATAATTTCTCAGGTTTCCTTTTTTTTTTCTTCTCAATGAGCATCTCTCCGAGCCAAGCCAGCCTTCTTCCCCTGTGGTTCACCCTATAGCGCTGCAGTAGAGCCACATTTCCATGTTAGGGGAAGAGAAAACGTCTCTCTTGTTGTGATCACACCGAGACCTGACCAAAGTGATCGTTTTCAATAAGTGATGGTTACATGACTGCTAATGGACAGCCTGGATTTCTCCAGCTGGGATGAATTTATCCACTTTTTTTGTTTAGATTTCCCAAAGTGACATATAAAGTTTCTTTAAATATGTTGAGGAGGTTTAAATACGCTGATGGCTGCTCTGTAGGTGGGAGCTTATTCAGTCCTCTGTAACAGACGGTCTGCAGTTTATTAGCATGTAGAAGCAGGACTGTACCGAACGAGGTCTCTGACTAGTTCTGAAACAACATTACAAATATCATTACAGTGTGGGCATGCTCTGTGCTTCAGCGTTAAACTCTGCAAAAACACTTTCCACACAGATATTCGAGCCTAACCAAACACCACCACAACTTTAAAATTGGAAATTATGTACGGACAGGAAACATTGAGGGACGTTTCGCAGGATTCCTGAGTTAGCATAAAACCCAAGACCCGTTTAAGCACATTAATTGGTTATTTAAGAAAAAAAAGCGTAAATGACATGTTAGAGGCGTACAGCTGGGCAGCATAATGGAAACAGTGAAAGCACTGCACCTGATTTTTTTTTTTTAAAGCACTTCCCAAACCCAGAATATAAAGTGACCCACGGGGAAACGGGCGCTCCAAGGATACGGTCAGTGCTGCGTTCAGGAACAGGCAGGTTTGTGGCCGAAGATGTGGGTTTGAGTTTCCAGACAAGCTGTCAAAATCTGGGTCAATAAACTGTATGTGAAAGTGTGTACGTGTGGGAGTGTGATGGAGGGTGAGTTGTGTTCAGACGACCTTCATACCTCGCTGAGGGGATTATTATCAACACAGCCTTAAAAAGAGTTAAATATAGGACTTGGCAATAAATCGATATTATATCGTTATGAGTGATATGAGACTAGATATCTGCTTACATTTTGGACATTGTAATATGGCATAAATGTGGTCTTAAATCCTGGTTTTAAAGGCTGCATCACAGTGAGTAGATATCATTTTCTGAACTCAGCAGACTGCTCTAGCTGTACTATATACCCACTTAGTCTTTATATACACATTACTGATGATTATTTATCAAAAGTCTCATTGTGTAAATATTTAGTGAAAGCACTAATAGTCAACCCGACAATATTACACAATATCAATATTGAGGTATTTGGTAAAAGAATTAAGTGAAAGTAGATTTTTTTGCCAAGTACTAGTTGTAAATATTTAGTTTGTTTCTGCTATTCAGTGACTTCAGTGCAGAGGTCTTTTAACCATATAAGCTTTTTCAAAATCAACCTGGTTGGAACTGACTCAGTTTTCATCAGCAACTAGCAAGATACTCACGTACTGTGGATCCACCTCTTTTTGCTCAGTTGCCATGTAAATGTAGATGTGTGTGTGTATCCGTCTGTCCGCACCTTGTGGTTGCGGTGATTCACAATTTTTTGATTTTATTGACAGTTTTATACCGTCATTGACCACGGGCTCCTCACTCCTTTTAACCGACCTGTAGGGGCCGCAAGTGATCACCAACTGCTTCAGTAGCAAAAGCATATCTGGCAATCGGCTAAGCTAAAAACAATCCTTACGTAGTCTGTTGCACGCCACGTTTTGGGCTTTGTCGTAGCTCAAAAACTGACCTCCGGAAATAAATTTGGTCTCATTTTGAATCAGAGCATCTGGAGATTAATTCCATACCCGATATGTATATCCACTAAAGCTAGACACCATATGAGGTGAATAAATCCCTGTTTTTGTTATTTTTGGTGCCATCTTGGCTGTAAGGGAGCCGGGAGGGATAATTGAGTGAGATTCGACTTTTGGTTTGGGAAGAGGAAGGGAGACACAGCTGGCGGAGATCTGCACTTTTATAGTTCTCTAAACATTTGAGACACTGGTTTAAAGTATTGTTTAAGTTTTAAAATGGTTTCGAACCGTTTTAAACCCGGGTCAAATGAATTTAAATGTGTATGTATAATGGTTTTGAGTAGCACAGATTTTTTTATTTGCAGAGGTTTCGAGATTTCCATCTCTTAGATTTCTGCCGCCACCCTGGAACAATTGTTGTTGAAATTAATTGTTTGTGTTGCTCAAAGCATTGAAACATGACTTTTCCAATTCTTTCCAGGAACTGTGTACTCATTACTTTTCATAATCTACAGATTTGCATTGGAACAAAATACGACCGAAGAAAGAGTCCTTATGATGTTTTTAATATGAATGTGTTCAACAGGAAGGATGTGTCACTTACAATTGCTTTATCCGGGGGTCAACCATTAGATCTTCTCTGAGGTCTTGTTGATGTTGTTTGGTGGTAGGAGTCATGGGGGTCACGGGGTCATGACAGGCCATGTCTGAGGATGTGGTGAGCTTGGGGAAGTGGCGTGACCTGCAACAAGGAGTCACCAGAAAACAATGAGATGGGATCCATATGCATCGCATAATCCTTCACAGTCCATAACCACTTTCCTCTCGCAGTGATGGGCGTAGCTGTGGGTTCAAATTCCATACGTCAGACACGGAGCAGAATGCTCCGAGAGTTTGGCTTTCCCTCCAGACTCTTTGCTATTTCTGTGATTTCTTTATGACCCGCCAATAGAGAGGGGGCATTAAATCTGTTTGCACTGGCTCTGCTGAAAGTATGTACACATGTTTCATCTCAGCTTAGATAAATCCACGACTTGTCACTACCACCAGTCCAGGACAGCAAAAGTGTTTGTCTCTGTTCTTTCATTTATATGTTTTTGAAAAAAGGTTTAATGTCTAAATGTACTTTACATATGAAGATGTAGAAGGCATGAAAGGATTACCCAGGGAGCCCAGGGGTCAGAGGGCCCATGGGCCAGAGCCTCTGTTTGGACTGACTGTTAACATACCATGTCGGAAAGTCAATCCAACGACCACTGAGAGACGCAAAACAACCAGAAAGAGATGCAAAACGAACAACCAGAGACCCAGAACAGCGACCACAAAGGGAGTCAAAACTACCACAGAGACACAAAACCCGTCCTGTGTTGGAGAGGTGGGGGGGGGGGGGGGGGGTCTTACATATCTGTGTCTGGGAGCCTACTGTCTCATACTCCATCCATGGGAGAAGGAGACACTTCTAATGGTACCTTTCTTAGTTTTGTGACTATTACGCTCACAGTGCCCTCAAAGCAAACATTCATTCAGGATCTATCTATCCAGAGTAATGCTGTTAAAAAATGATAAAATACCTAAGGGACATTTTTTGTTTCATAATTTAATAAACTGATAAACCTAAAAAAATGAATTTGTGAAAGGACTGAAACTTAACAGAGATTTTATAAGAAATTACGACTTCATTACACAACTGCAATGTCCATTCAAAACGCGCCTGCTGCTGTCTGCTGCCGCTGTCGCCGCTGCCGCTACTGCTCATCCAAACAGCTTCACACTCGACACTGCACTTCCTTGAGTCCTCAACAAAACACCTGCCAAGTGTGACGTGGACAGGAAGAACGTTTGCCGAAAAAATCGAAGGACAGACATACATTTATGCAGACTGACGAAACTGTTGTGTAATTTGGAAATTGAGCGATGTGTTAAGCTGAAAATGAGGCTATTTTTATGCAATATTCCTCTGAAAGAAGAAAATGTGAAGCCTCTTGGCGTTCCCCGACAAAAGCCATTGAATCTCCTTCAAACTAATAGGGCCAAATTGCCTTTGGATGCTGATCCAGGGTCTGCTTTGCAATTTCCTCAGCAATATTTTAGGTGAGAGGTTACAGCAGGAATCCTGATTCCTAGTCAGGACTCCCAGAAAGTTAGGGACGGCATCCAGGAGGTTTAATTCTCTTAACCTTTCATTTAATACAGCTGAGAATTCCTGTAATTAATCAAACTGTCATTTCACATCTAAAGTAATACGACCACAGAGCCAAAATATCAAAGTACAGCACAGTCCAAATATTTTTGGAGCTCTGTGTAATAATATTTATCATCGTGCTAAAGGAAGGAAAACCAATTCAGTTGTGGAACAGTTTATAGTGAAACAAAATCACAATCACAATTATCAGTCATATTTTAGTAAGCATACAATAAGATAGTACTGATACTGAAGTTACTGTGTGAAGAAAAAACTAAAACTTTACATTACATTGGTGGTTGTTTCACCAATTAAAATTAAAATGTGTATGTATTTAATAGAATGTGTGTGTATATTTGGGATATATGAATAAAATCTTCTGTCATGCATGTATAACTTTATGTCACAATAGTGATAAAGCAGATTTTCTGGAAATCAGGGGTGCAATTAAGGATTATTTTCATGATCAATTAATCTGCTGATTATGTGTGATTAGTGTGTTTGGCAATATTTACTGTCTTCTAATGTTTTGTAGACCACTCACAATAAACTAGAGTACAAAAGGATTGACCGATTAATCGTTTAGTCTATGAGATGTAAAAATTAAATAGTGATATGCCATTCATAATATCTAACATGCTCGTTTGGCATTACCAATATATTCAGTCTACTATCATATATGACAAAGAAAAATTGTAAATCCTCACATTTGAAAAGTTAAATGAATAAAATTGAATGTTTGCTTGAAAAATGACTTAAACGATAAATCAATTTTCAAAATAGCAGCTCTACAACATTGCTCACGATGGCCACATCGGGGACGATGAAGGAAAAGCTATTCCTCTATTATTTCACAATCGTATCACGCAACCTTAGTTTATGCTTACCATCTGAAGGTTTCACTGGAATACACCACAACACCGATTCATATACATCAGTGTACAGCGTGATTTAAAATGGTCCCAATGATCAAACACAGTTATCTGGATTTAAAAAAATGAAAGAAACTCATTTGCAGACCCACAATCTGGGAAGCATTATGTCCTGAATATTTGACTTGCAGTGAAAAGTTGAGATTCTTCCGTCGGCTTGCCGCAAGCGGTGTGCACGGAGACTCACCATGGCCCGTCTCGGAGTTTCCACTTTTTTTGGAAAACCGATTCCAGAGGCTGCAGCTTCCAACGAGAGTTTTGGCCGTAATATCAGAATTATAATCACTTTTAATTGGCGAGTGCAACCTGGAGCGTGAGGAATTTGACTTTGTTCGTCACTGCTGACACGTTACAAGACAGTTGACACAGTGCAGGACTGACAGCACTGCAGGTAGAGGACAAAAGGTAACTGGACCTCACATGTAGTGTAGACAAGATGATAGATTTGACTTCATGCTGTGCTCTCGTTCTAAACTTTTTCCACAGTAACAGCACTTTTGTTATTTCTTATGATTTGAGTTGCAAACAGACATCACCCTTGGGGCCCAGAAATCTGGTCAACAGGCGCCCAAAAAACCCAAACATTGTCAATAAATAAACACCTTATTTTGGCATATTATTTCACAATGACAGCCTGAGTGAAGGAAGACAACTATCAATATTCTTGTCAAAATTTTTCAGACAACAGGAAAGAACCACGGGTGGGACGAAGACACTTCTTGTTCGAATTACATGCAAATGTGAGTAATCTGCAAAAGCAATGTGCGTGATCGTCTTCAATAGGCCTTAACTGACAAATCATGCTCTCGGTCGCATGAAAGGAAAACAATAACAGTGGCGTGACAGTGGCTTCATCCTCTTGGATGCGTTTTTGACCGCGGCCCTCGTGATGACACAGCTGAAGGACCTGATTGAACCGGGTGAACCGAAGAGCCGCTAAAAAAATGGCCTTTCTAACCACGCTGCATAACTGAAAAAAATAGTTTTTAAACCACATGAAATGTCATGAGGCAGAAGAGTTTAATAACACCTAGACGTGATGTTTGGCAAGATAAGTAGTTTGCTATAGTGACAGAAGGATAATTAGGATGATTATAATGGACTTTATTCTTCCTCTTCTGGCCTGATTGTGTGTCTGGTGGATGAGGCTTCGCCACAGCAGGCGATGTGATGACTTCTGGAAAGCTTAGACAACCACAAGAAAGTATTTAAAAAAGGGGCACTCCACACATAATCCTAGCTTTTAGTAATAAATACTCACTCTATGTGAAAAGAAAGACAACATCTAGATGATATCTTTGCATTATCAGTAGTGAGCAGTTTTTATAGGAGAAGAAACGTATGTCCAAATGTCTGTCATGCATCATAATCAACTTCTCTGCTAGCCATCAGTGTGCTCCAAAAACTCAGCGATTTTTGTGAAAAAAAGACAAGGACTTATTGATTTATTTAGAGTGCAGCACGGGAACACAACAGCAGTTAGCACTTAGCAACACAGTTGAAGAAAAAAATAAATAAACCAAGGAAAATCACAATAACAAGGTCAAACATTATTTGAAATGCAGTTAAATTAACTTTTGGTCATAAATCTCTGTATTATTTTTTACTCTTCATACATAAAAGTATGTTTTTCCAGATTGGGTGTAAGATAATTTATATGTGGCGAGATCATGTTTAGAGTAGAGTTTTCTGGATGGTATTTCCTGCCGACACGTCCAAATAAATGAGGTGTTGAGTTGTGGTGCCCCTCTCTGTTTTAACAGTGGCTCTTCCCAAACACCCCGGCACTTTCACCCCGTATGACCATACATGAATCCATACCCTCTGATTTATGTCGTCTGGTTGGATTCTTGCCTCATTGCTGAGATTTACATGTCTCTAAACCGGATTAATTCAAGATAAATGAGGTGAGCAGAGCAACAGTTTTAGGTCTGCAGGATAGAGGCGGCAGCAACATTTTGACATGAGAAAATACATGTGTAAAGGTGCCGACGTGTTTGCCACCTACGATCTAAAACATTGCTTTGAGGCATTTTTATAGAATGTCACATCGCGCTAATATCAGGTGTCCAAGCTCGTCTATAATACTGAACTGTCCTCATCTGAAGCATGTACTTGGAGATGCTGGTTTTCGATGGCACAGATTGTCATTTGGTTCCCATTCATTTCATGGTCTTAAAAATGTAACCACGATCGTATCCTCAACATGTGATTCCTCCGAAAGTTGATAAGTAAGCACAAAATACAAGTCATGGAAGTCTTGTCCGTTAATAATGCATATAAGGAAACCTCATTAATCGCACCTACAGCAATGGTAATTTACCAAATAACAACAATGTAGGATGTGTTTACATCATAACTTATTATTCAAAGTTTGTAGTAACTTTGTATCTTATATACTTGAAATTTAAAAAAAGGCTTTCAGTCGCATCTCATGGCCATCATTAGTGGATGGATTTGACCATCTCCTCTGAATTTCTATACGTTTAATTTCTAGTATGTGGACTTTATGCTAAGAATTCTTTGTCATTCTGCTGCTTATAAAAGTCCAATAAACTTGTTCTCAAGTCTCTGTGAGCTGATTTTTAAAATGAATAGAATTAAGTTGCAATTCTGACGGAAATCAGTGTAAAACATGTTGTATGCATTGGAAAATGGCAGTAAAAACAAAAGCATACAAAATTTGATATTCATTTGGTGGAATATGCAAAGCCACTGGTTGCTTTTCTAAAACAGCAACGTGACCTTTGACCTGTGCTGGAACAGTGTTGCAGTGTTATACGATTACACCTTTTTTTCCATTCACAGTTCTTTAAGGTTGTGGATATCAGTGATGACCGCGGTGCCCACATGTACAGTAAGAGCTCATGAATGCTTCACTGTGAACAGGCAAAATCACTCGTAATTATATGACATTTGGCATTTAAACTCAAATTACACTTCAGAAACGTACAGGAACCTTAAATTTCTTATGAAAACTGACTTGAATCACTGAGCGTGATTGGATCGCGTCCAATTTACTGAAAATAGTTGTTTTTCAAGTAGTTGACACATAATGATCCATCACTGCCAGTCGAGCCATGTATAGTTTGTCCCTCAGGATCCACCTCATCTGAAGACTGAATGTTCCCATTCACTGTGAAACGTTATCCTCGGATAGATGTGGAGCAAAGTGGTTTCCTCCCCTTATTAGCGTCCCAGTAAATCAAGCCAATGGAGTGTCCCGTCGTGAACGAGGCCTCCTCGTTTTCAGAGCTGATGCCAGTGAAGTATTGTGGGAGAGGAAAGGATCTGAGCCCACACTGAGCCACTGTGGAGGCCAGCGGAGAGATGCTGTTTTCCATCCACCAAAGTTCACCCCAGTATTCTAAATCTGTTAAAGTATTTTCATGGTATCTCTCATGAGAAGTAAAACCCTGTTAAGATCTTTTCAGGACGAGCTGTTCATTACATCTTCATCCCTAAATATGTGAGGATTACTGGGCTACAGTTATAGGAGTAAAAACCACACTAGGCAAAATGGATATAATGTTAGATCAGGGTTCTGTATCATAATTGGTTTAATGCCAAGTAGGTTGTCGCATACAAATAAATTAGCCTTGGCTTTGATGCATAACAAATATAGTAAAAGAAAATAAAAGAGAAAAGCAAGTACTACAACAATAACGCTGTATTAGGGCTGTTGTAGGTCCAAAAATACAGAAATTACCGGGGGAGGGGGTAATATTCAGAGAGAAACAAACCCAAATGAACAAGAAAAAAACTTGAATAATCTCTGAGATTATAAAGTGATACATTTGCGAGAAAGAAACTTGGATAAAGGAACCACATCGCTTTACTTTAAAAGGTTGGATCAACCTCATCACAATACAGATGCTGCTGCTTGCCATGTATTATGCCTGCACTGGAAGAACTAATTAAGCAATAAGAAAACACTCTTGATTAGCCCAGAATCACCCATTTACCTTAAGCATCTGGATTTAGAAGACACATTGCAGTGAATTGGGCCTGAAACAACATGCTGATTTGGATAGCTGAGGTGATAACGTTTGTGCAGAAAGTACAACACGATGCAAGGATATTGCCATGTTCCATACTGCTGTAGCTCCTCACTAATGTTTTTCTCTCTTTTCTTGCTCCGTTTTTTACCTATAAAAGCCTGCTGGGATCATCCCTTGTGTTCCTCAGTACAGGGCTAATAACCCATGATTTTTCTTCCTGGAGTGACAGAATGTGATACACGAGAAAACTGAACAACTGGATTTTTCCAAATAGCATTGCAATGATGATGTGCATGGAAAAATCAGTGCATAGGCTACTCCTCGTGAGAGAAAACTGTCTCTGCTCATCACAACTGGGCCAGACACAGATACTTAAGACTTTTTGGGAAGCAGGACAGCAATCAAAGCAGCAAATAACACACTAACTGCATATATCACAATAAATGCCAACATCCATTCAGAGCTTTTGAAGACTTTGAACCAGGATCGATCATGCAGCTCCCCTGATGTTGGTGAATAACCACACTGCCAGTCAAGAATCTTGACTGTGTGTGTGCCTCAGAGACAGACACTTAGCATCCTACTGTGTCCATGTGGTGTTTTTCAAATCGACTGGGACACCCTCTGGCCAGCGGTAAACCGAAACCATTCCTTTTGCCCTCATCAGTCAAGTGTCTCGATGTGACCTATACATCCTATTCTTTCACCGAGGGACATAAGCTAGGGTTCAGAGAGAAGGGAAATGGTGTGAAGGGCTAAACTCAGCTGCAGCACTTTAACTACAACGACTTTTATAGCCGCTTCTGACACCTTCACTGTTGATCGGGATGGATCACCTCGGCCAACGTGACTACGAATGATGATGTGAGCGCAGAGGGCAGCGAGGAGGCATCCATCACATCAAATGTGTTGTGAATTTTATTGATTATCTGCAATTGCAGTAATCCTTCACACATGTTGGGCTTGTTGTACAGTGGCAGAGGAGAACAGCAAAGCACCCAGGCCAGGAAGACCAGAGGTAGCAGCTACTGTGACCTAATGCCTTTAACTCTTGGAGGACCTCAACATTTCTTCTTCTCCCGGCCAGCTCATACATCACCTTCCAAAGAAATGCAGAGAGGTAGGAAACAGCTGCCCTTTAAGACAGTGGCTGCTTTATCCTCTGATGTTCAAACCGAGTAAAGAGAAGCTGGTGAAAGCTCAGCAGCTCGCTACAACAGGCAGGCTGTTTATCCTCTATTCGCAATGACAACATGGATATTCAGCTTCTCACTGTGTGTTAGCCTTGAGCCACGGCGCTCAGTGGAAGAAACAACAAAATGTCTTGGCATAGCATGAGGTCAAACACATGGGCCAAGACTTGCAACGATGCAATCAATGCACAGGAAAGTGCTATAGCAGCCAAGACTGATGACGAAGAGAACAAGACCAAGAGTCTACAGCCTTGCTAGCGATGGGAATGTCATTAGTTTTGTAGGTATTTGGTAATTACATGTTTTCACCCGGTGGTGGTGCTAGATGAGAAGTCAGAGGATCATCAAAGTGATTACAATTCGTTACATTACATTTAGTCAACGCTTTTATCCAAAGTGCAAACAACCATGAGGATTCAACTCAGAACTGCACCCTGAACAACTGTACAACATGTACAAGATATTTCAGTGTAGACCAAAGTGGTGCGCCGATGGACAGGAGACATTGCCATCGATAGAGCCATGCTGTTAGTGTAGCTAAAAAAAACAAAACATAAATCACAAAGTGTATGACATGTTTTATACTTGAAATCGTTCGGTATGAAAAGGAAGCTTAATGTTAGTCAGCAGCTTTCACATCCTTGCCTTTTTTAAGCAGGTTACTGGGTGGAAATAAGTTTCAAAAGTAATATTTTTTCAACTGCCCTTGAATACAAATTAAACCTGAAATAAAGCAGTGACAGTTTCTTATAAGCTCCATAAATGTGCACAATCATCAACTGTGGATGTTAATCTACCATCATTTCTGTAGCATTGTAGACCCATATAAGCAAAGATATGTAAACTGAAAACAGAATACCAGAAATGTTGAATTTTAGCAAAACAAGATTAACATAATAGGCTGAAGGTAAACAGCCTTTACTGTGAAGTTCTCAACAAAAATAAAAAATGTTCTTATAAAAATCCAGCAGCCTACTCCTTTCTCCATTAAAGTGGTGCAGTAATTGCTGTAATTATTGTTGTCTGGATGATGGCAGCCTTACAGGAGAAGAGGAGGTTGGCAGATGTTTCACAACACATGGCTAATTTGGCACAAATCAAAAATTGTTCCATAAATGTGTTTATTACCTCCGCCAAGGATGTTTTCAGTTTGACTTGGTTTGTTTGTCAGCAGGATTATGGAATAACTACTGGGCCGATTTTAATTAAACTTTGTGGAAGGGTGTAGCATGGACCAGGGAAGAACCCAATACATTTAGGGGCAGATATACAAATTATTTTTCACTTTCATTAACAGTGCGAGACAGGGCACGGCTCTCTCTCTCTTGTAGTTTTGTATGTGTAGGTCACATTTTATTTTGTTATTTTCTCATTTAAAACATTACAACTCATCTACACTGTCACCTGTCATGTCATGATAGAAGACATTTCTTTTTTGGTTCCTCCTGCATGTTCAAGCTTTTCACTGCACTCTTGGCCTTCTATGGGGCACTTGTTAATCTGCAATTATTTCTAAGAGCGACTTACTTCATGATGCTTTTGGGAGACATCTCTTGAACGGAAAAGGGTTGTAAAATGGATTTTATTATCATCTTAGACTTTACATGCTTTTGGGAAACGAGGCCCAGGATTTGCTCCAATGCAATCTCTGCATGGGGGAGTGTTTAGCAGCCAAGACTGATGACAAAGAGAGAAAAAAAAAAAAAAAATTCTTAAAATATTCAGTGCTGCATGCAATTGTCAAAATTGGTTCACTTTTAAAATTCCTACTTTTCAAGCAGCACGAGACCCTCTGACCCGAGTTTCCTAGGAGAAATGCTGCTAAACAAATACATACAGTGCTGCGTGGCACCGCTGTTAGACAGGGTGACTACTCATGCACATTTACACACAATGAGAGAACATAAAAAGCACTTCTGCGGCAATTTGATTGGGCAACGAGACCCGGCTTCACGGTGGTTTGTCGTCACCTACATCCTCCCAACAACCCCGTCTGTGAGAAAAAAAGTTAGAGCTTCACACCACGTCGTAAAAGTCAGATCATATCGAGAGGGCATCTCTCCATTAGGCTTTGCTGTGACATCAGCTATTAGACTATTCTTGTTTTATAGCTTTTTCTGAGTAAAAGCAATGGTAGTATTTGATGGGGTGCACGCTGACTTGATGTGCAGGCGCTGTTGCGAAACGACTTGATGGGAAAACTGAAGGAGGAACCCTCAGGACCTTATGGCACCAGGAGTCCCCGCAGGCTGGCAGCTCTCATGATTCAGGAAGTCACTGCTTCAACTTTCCAACACTCCCATCTACTTCTACCATATATTTTAATGAAGAGGGGTCACTTCATCCACTGTACTTATCTTAATGATCTGGCTGCAACCAGTGGGGTAAACAAAAAGGTTTGCCCAGACAGATTTAACCCCTTAAGTAGTAAAATCTATAGGGGGGGTAAGGTTTATCAGGGGGGTGGCGGGGGGTATGCAGCTGGTGTGACTAATCAACAAGACTCACAGTTCCCCTTGGTCATAAACACGTTTTAATTAAGTTGAAAATTGTCAGGCTATGGACTCCTGCGTCGGGATTGCGGTTTGTACAGTGGAGGAGGATAAATTGAGTCCACATGTACGTGAAATTACTTTTTTATAGCAGCACATCACAGTGGCCGAATAGATTGTCCTCCTGTCGCATATTATTCTAAACAAAAATACTTGAAATTAAACCATTAAAAAAGTCATAACAATGATTGTAAGCAAATAATCAGAGTGACACATACTTGGAGTCAATATATTTTAAAGTTACTGGAGCTGAGACGAAATGTTTGTATGTTAATCATTTAGTTTAACTCTGTGTAACGATGTACATTTACTCATGTACTGTACTTAACCACAGTTTTACTTGTACTTAAGCAGTTCCACTTAAAAGATACTTTAAATATCAACTCACCTACATTTCAGATGGAAACATTGTACTTGTACCGCCACTGCATATATTTGACTAATACTAGTGACTTTGTAGATTAATTCACACAACAAACCCTACCGTTAACTTATTAAAGCTGCAATAATCTTTTTTTGCCGCCAAATATTTCTTATATTTTTTTCTATTATAAATGTATCTCTTTTATAGTCTCTTGACTTTGCACTGTTAAATTGCTAAGCACGAAATCCCCCAGAGAAATTCCATGTATGTGCAAACTTGGCATTAAAATGGTTTCTGATTCTGAATCACTATATACAAAAGAAAAAGTAATTAAAAGTATCTCAGTGCTGACAAGATTTAGCCTCAAAATACATCAGTAAAGTAATCTTATGATACCAAAATATAACATTAAAAAGGGGCCAATCTGTCTGATGAGTACATTACTTCAGGATTTTTACTTGCAATCAAAAACCTGTACTGGATCGTATTGCTACTTTTTTCATTACTGAAATAAAGGACTGAATAATAATTTAGAAATGTATTTTTATGTATGCAACACTAGAGGTGGTATCAACACGAAACGATAAAAAAATCAGGTAAAAGATACATTTTCTTGTTTATATCATATCAGTATGCATGAACTGAAACATGCTATAATAAGTGAAGCCTTAGAACAGATGATCATAATACTTTTATGTTGAGTGAAAGAATATCACTTTCTTGTTGATGTTATTTCAGCATGCAGTCAGACAGTCCAGGAAACCAAGACTGGACATTTTCTTGCTAACATCTCTGCATCCCGAGTCTGCAAATGACTCCCAGGCGGCTTTTCCTCCCCTGCAACACAGAGTGGGATTTACAACGAGATTATGGGGCTCCCCTTTGACCCCAGGGGCTGTGTTCAGCAAGAGTCCACTTTTTTTTTTTTCTTTTTTTAAGTACACTCAGTTACTCCATCTATCCATCCACCAACTGCACCAAGAACAATGGCTTATTCTCCTGCGCCAGCGCTCCATTACGGGGCCTGTGGCTTGGCAGTACAGAAGGCCTCAGATTTCAACCACATGTACTGCACTCAAATCAAAAGAGTCAGCCCTGGCAGTATGGCCGCATAGCTGAGGGAGACACAGCAAGAAAAAAGTACAAGCAGAGAAGGGGAGGGAGGGGAGAAAACAGCGAGGAGGACTGAGAAAATAAAAGTAAGTGATGTAAAGAGTAAATAGTCGAGGGGACGGGGAGTGAGGAGAGAGAGGAAATATGAAGACATTAGGAGTTAGAAAGAAAACTTGACGAGCAAACAGAGATTATGGCTTTAGCGCCGTGAGGTCAGGACACAGAGAGGTCAAGTCTCAGGGGAGCCATTTTGGAAGGCAATGAGGGATAACCTTGCCTTAACCCTGAAGCTGGCTGTTCTCATTGAACTCTTACTGTAATTTCCAAATCCCACGGACAGTAGCATATCAATGGAGTCTAAAGACGTCGACATCGCTCACCCCGGGCAGATTTTATATTTTTTGAGGGGCTCCAAATGTGTGCACAGTCATCTGGGAGATTCAGCAAAAAAAGATTCACTGGAAGTTTACAAAGAGGTTAAAAAGCGAGCTGAAAATGAAAACACCGGGTGTTGCCAGTGTTTTCCAAATGATTGCTCAGTCGTCTGGCACTGAAGCCGCCGTCTGCTTGGGCCCGGGCCGATACATCTGTGCCTCGGAAGTTCACTGTCAAATACAATTTGAACGTCAGAGACGATCGTGTCATTAATGTGACAACCCAAACTTGGATGCTTTTACCTTTCCTTCTCCGGTGTGAAAAAAGAGGAAGAGAGAAACATCGCGAACACATCGTGATGTGATAGGAAATGTGTTTTTTCAATGAGATCTTCACTGAACACAGGTTGACGCGGCAGATACTTGGACGCTGTTATGGCTTTTGACATGATCTATCTCCTTTAATATAGCGTGATGTACCTTTCATGGTCCATATTTCATGGAAGAAATACAAAGAGGTTATCACTGCGTGAAGTACAAAGCAGCAGATTTCCTGTGGGAAAGGAGCCTACGTTATCGGAGTACTTAATCTAACCAATTTGAAGGCACAAATTGCAGCAACACAGAAGTCCCTTTGCCATAAGTCCCCTAAGTGAGAGAAAGTCTGTGGGAAGAAAAGTGCATTTGGGGACAGCAGAGGTTGTGTGTAAGGTGAGCGTGAGCACATTAAGTCTTGGCCTACGCTCTGCGTTTATTTGTAAAACAGTGGACAGTGCCTGGAGGGAGCAACAGGGCACTTGGCATCTGCCTTGCGAGGTAAACTGCAGTCCTAAGGAGAGCTAAGGCAACCTGACACCCCAACAGATGTTCCAAAATCTCAGGAGACCCTGTTTCCAATTTGACATAATTTGCTCTCACTCCTCTGCACTGCCGGTTAATCTTATTTTTTTTATTCCAACTAGCAGAAACTGGTGGATTCCCATGCACTGTTTTCTTGTTGCACAATCAGGTTTAACTGGCTTGAATTGGGGTTGAAGGTGAGGTGCAACGTTGGGGGGCAACTCCATGAATGCATAATCAGAGGAAGAGGGAGAGAGAGGATCAAGATGTGCTTTGGATGTCCTCTATTGTGACAATTGATGTAAATGGGGAGCATCTGTAGCTGTGAAAAGCTGTGATTTATTTGGATAAAATGTGTCAGAAAAACAGATTGTTCTCAGAGTTCATGTCCTTCAAGTTGTAGGTTTTGGTCCATAAATCTGGTCAAAGCTCAACACAGAAAAAGCAGGAGCTACATCTGTTTTGGTTGAATCTAAATCAAACGTAATTTGCAGAGAAGATAATGTAAAGAGCAGTGGGTTTTGATCGTTGAGTCCAAAGGTTTCACCGAAACATTCATCCGTATGCCTCAAAGTAAACAATGAGTATAAAAAAATAAATAAGGTTACAAGACAGTTTGTCAGTCAGCGGCAGCAGTCCTGTTCTCACAGTGCTTGTGTTCCCAGCAAGTTAGAGACATCTGGAGCTCAAACTTAGCCAAGTTATAACACAAGTGTTCAGTAGGTGAAGATTTAGACATCACTTAATTAAAACAGATTGCACCACACAAACGAGCGCTAACGTAGAAATGAGTTGTCGCTGAAGGTGTAGCTGTTGCGTAGCTAACTAAGCTAAGAGAAAAAAATTAACATTAGCTTGTTAATTTAAGATTGTTTGGATTGAATGTCGACATATCTGACCTCAAACTCAAAATTATCATAATGATGATAATTATGCTAACAATGCTAACCATATTTATTTTAACATTATACCTACTTACTTGTACTCAGTAAGTTAGCATTGTCACTGTGAGCATGTTAGCATGTTGTAATTAGGCATACCTTCACCGAGCTGCTAGCCCAGCTATAGACAGAAAGCAAGTGAATTTTAGCTGGAATCTAGCTAGTGACTAACGTACCGTGTATGTTGAGACTTGTCTTCGCTTTAGTTAGTGTGCCTATTTTTGCAATCACACTGTCTCGTGTCCTTTCCGAACACCAGGGTTGATAAACCGAACTCTGTGGTTTTATGGATACCGATCGAATCATATCGGTACTACCAAAAAAGGCCCTTAGTTGGTAGCTTTTGATTTGACAGCATGATAGATTAAGTCTTTAATAGCTAAAAAATTTCTTACATTTTTAAGGTGCAACTCAATTTAGTAAACCACCTGCTTGAAACCGGCGAGTAGATCGATTCACAAATAGCTCATGCAACCCAACCCTGAACTAGAAACTTACAAAAGACTGGATATACAGTATTTCCTCATGTTACAACATTGAAATATTCTACTTACAGTGAAGAGTGATAGCATAAAAGACCAAATCTATTACATAAATATTTGCTGGATTTCAAATTAATCTCTGGAAACTCCTGAACGATAAACTGAATCCCATTGATCTCTTATACTCACATTTAATGAAACACAATCCATCTAACTTTCAGCAGCTAAAACTGAATCCTCTTTAGCGTCTCATTGTCCCAACAGTTGGCCTGTTGAGTCTGTGTTGCTGTGCAGATGACAGAGAAATTCCAATCTGCTGTTTATCCTCAGCAGTAATATGTTATGTCTTCAGCAAGTGACCGGTGACAGTCAAAACTACACTTCTGAAATGGGATTCGAATGGCAAATCTCCCCCTCAGCCCTTGAATTTTCCCTTATTTTTCCAAGCCGGCCATATAATTTAGGACTGTAAAATTGGCTACAGTTTAACATGCTTGGTAAATCTCCAAGTCCGACTACCGAATGCTGACTCCTGACAGACGTTGACCACACCTGTGCTATTCAAACAGCGACTTATTTAGTATTCCGTGGATGTTTCACACCAATGCAAGAGATTAATAAAAATCTATTTAAAATGTTTCAGTACAGTGTAAAACAGTAGGGCTTTGTGTCAATATGTGTAAAAGCAAACATTTACATGACATGGTTACCGGCTAAAGTTCATGTTGGGAGTCTATATTTTACCCCGAACAAAGACTTAAATGTGTGTAACAGCCAGATGAGGGCACACTGACAGATTCAATTAGGAAGCTATTTTAGAGTCATGTAATATTTGCAGAGTTTCTGACAATCCTCCACCCCCTCCTGACTGACTTAATAATCTGAATTATGTCTTTTCCTTTCGCCAGGGCCTAATGGCGAGCTAGCACAGCTTGAGTTCCTGTTAAAGGCCTGGCCTGAGCAAAAACTAACAAGAGAGGTATTTACATTCAGATCTCTGCTAGAGTACTTCTCCATGTGGCACAAAGGCCTGACGGTAAGAGAGGTGACCTTGTGGTCAGAAGGTGGCCTGTCTGAATAAATGAAGCAGCTGGTTAAAAAAAATGGGAGCAGAAAAGCAGAAATGTCCCTTGTTCTTTTACCCTTCAAGTGCTCTTGAGCAAGGCACCCCCAGTATAGCTCCATTAGGGAAATTCATTGGCATGAGACTAATGTAAAATAACAGCTGCTCCCATGTAACAACAAATTCTACCCCAGGTCCCTGCTGAAAATCATGTGTTCATTGGAACTAGTCAAAACAGTGGAAGGTTAACTTAGTATAATGTAGGCCTATGCCTAATTTGAACGTGAGCCAGACCAACGTGCCAAGAAGCATGACTACTGAGCTTCATGATGGCTGTTGATATGTGATGATATCTATCGGTGCGTTTCCATCCACTTGTTTTTATGTGCATTTTCAATTTGTGCATAAAAAAATTTTAATGCAAAGAAAGTATTTTACGCTTGGTTGTGGTGGAAAAGTTTATGTACCGATAAAAGCCAAACGCGACAAAGTGCAAAATACTGAATAGAAATCCTGATGTTCTGTGATGAAAAATAACAGATTCTGGTGAGAAGGTGCCTCGTCTCTGACGTATGTATTGTATTTCTTATGTATTCCTTGCATCTTACCTCAGCTCTTTGTAAATTAAAGGTACAATGTCATGAAAGGAAAGTTCTGTGTGTAAATCCAATTTCCGGTCCTTTCTGTGTTGAATTTGCAGGCTTGGCATTTTTCCTCGGTGCCTACAGTGGTCTGATTTAAAGCACAGGTAACAGGTGAACATTCAGTAAAATGGCTTTTGGGTGGTTGGATGTCTTTTTCTACAAAAACAGCAGCTAAACCCCTGAGCAGCCGTGAAACATTCAGCAGCTCCAGAATCAAATATGTTCTGGATTTCTGCTTTTACGGTAACTGAATTTATTATTTGGAGCTGCACCCTTCTCCCTCCTGGTGTCCTTAATGAGACCTTCAGACAGAATGGTATTTGCTTGGAGGCATCTACATACAATAACATCCGTCTTTTTGTAGCGATATGTACACCTGAACACGGCAAAAGCACGACTCCCCCTGCGCTCCTTTCCCCAAGTTTAGGCCCCGTTTCATTAAGGGAGCTTAGACAAACTCACCGCACATGGCAACGTGTCGACTGAGGAGGAATAACGACGGCGACTCCAGTTTCAAATTCCTGACCACTTGTCCTGAACTCCACAGCAGACGTCCCTCATGAACAAAGGGTGCGATGACAAAATAAATACAGCAGGAGGCTAATGAGTGTATTTAGGTTATATGGCCTGAAGAAACACGCAGGGATACACAAACGCTGCTTTGCGCTAATTACTCCCCAGATGACTTGGAAGAAATAATAATAATGATAAACTTTATTTGTACAGCAGGTTTTCAAAAGCAGTGTCAAAAGTGTTGTGAAGAACATGACAAGACGTCATGTAAAAATGAGTTAAATGTAGAAAAAATGGTTTTGTTTGCTCCAGAAAACGTATTTATCTTGAAATCATGCAGAAATGAAACTTATTTGTTTATGTACCGCACGCTCCGCAGAGTAAGTTATAACGTTACGCTCGTTGCTTGGACTGATGGATAATTGCTGTCTATGACGTTTGATCGAAAAACAGCAAAAGTTAATAATGAGCCGGTAAATGGAGCTAAAGAAAAGTTACAGCTCAATTAGTTAATGCACAGATCCAAATGAGGGGCCACCAACGCTCCGGCTTAAATGCACCAACAAGGCTTTTTAATGGTGTTATTTTCAAATTAAGTGTGTATAGAATAAGTACAGGTTATTAAGGCTTTTGACAGCCAGTTGCAGTTTGGCAGGCCGTGGGCAGTATATAAACAATGCACAGGGCAATTATTTTAGGCCCGCTCATTAAAAAGGCTGCAGATGTGTTTCATACTATTCACTGTGGTTATGTTACCCTCCATTTTCTTTTTCTCCTCCCTGTTTTTCTGATGAATAAGGGCACAGCGCTCCATGTAACCGTCGTTACCGCCTGCCTGCCTCTACCAGCTACTAACTACTAGCATCCTGCTTAATTAAAATGCTTGACAGCAACTGCACTCTGGTTGTATTTTCCAGGATGACACGAGAAATCTTTGTCTTACGGTAACTTCATTTTGTTGTATTTCTCTTCTACAGGATGCCCTAATATAAACATCAATAGATTTATGTCTCTGTATGTTTTATGTTCTTGCGTACATTTCTGCAAAAGCGATTGGCCACTATTGGAACAAATAAAGTTAAACCTTGAACCGTGATATACTACCTGAGCTAACAGCGGGGTTCTTAGTGATAAATAACGGTACAGCCTTAAAATGAAAATCAACTTTGGGTTTTATTACAGGCTTTGTGATGTTGTTTCTTCCGTCTTTTTAACATCCTTACACTCATGCATCTAACAGAACATTTATACAATTAGTTACATGAAGTTCTTTAATATAGATCAAACATATTGTGAAATGATGTGTACGTCACTTTCCACCTTCGCTATAATAAACCTTTATTTTGGTACAGGAAAATGCTTAAACAATATATTCTGATTGTATCAGGTTGATTTTCTGCGCAAGTCATTTATTGACTGAAACCTCTAAGTGTGTAGTGTTTTTTTAGTGTAAAGTTGCATACTAGAACATTTTTAAAGCAGTTACAAACTGTCTGAGCTCTGTAAAGCATCAGTTTGGACATTGAACCAAATTTCCTCGTGTATGCTTTAATTCAGTTCTCAGTCAAAAACCTGATTCTGAATTATTCTTAAATCATTTTGAAATGCTTAAAAACACTCTTCATGTGGTTTAAAATGACCAAATATAATGGATAAATTACCAGTGGATTAGCACGAGGAAGCACATTCCATTAACAGGAGGTGGAGTGTAAAGTAACAAATATAGCTGCTGCTTATTGTTGGAAGAATTTCATTTTGTAAAGGAAAACGCAGAAATCCCAAAAGTACAGGCAGAAATAACAAGCACTGTACTATGTGCAACAGTAGAATTTTGATTGGCATCACAAAAAACAGAAGTTCAAGGGTTAAAACATCAGAAAATAATCACTTTGAAACTTTAGCTGGTACTGTCAGAGTTATCATGTGAGGGATAAGTGAAGAAAATCTGATTCTAACTCCTAAATGCTAATTATTTTCACCTGAGGTGCAGTCATTTCTTTTCAGGTCTGAGCAGTAAAAGCATAAGAAAGCATTTAAAGTATTGAAGCATTAAGACTTTGCTGTAAAACTGTAAGCCAGCTGGATTCAGCTGATTTTACAAGCCCACACTGTGCCACTAAATTAAGTGCAGAGCTGTATACTTGAAAATATTTTTGTTTAAAAGGTAATTGACTCGCCCGGGAAAAAGCATGAATCATTGAACTCTGGTGAAATACAAATAAGCAACAAAATTAGCACCAAATCTGCTTTTTTTCCCACTTTAATTGTCATGAATTGTTGTCGTTATAGTAGATTCAAGTACACATTTATTAGTAAGTAGAAAAATAACACAACAAAGTGACGTATGTACCAGAGGAACTCTTATATCCTTCTCCATCATGATATAGATTACAAAATGGTTGCCTGATTTTAAAGTGAGATAAACAGCACATATCCATTCGTAAAGAGACATGACTTCATACAAAACGTGCTCCAATATTCCATATTTACCGCTGTTTGGGTCAAACATTCAGAGTTTAATTGGCTATAGCCGATATGGTTGCTGGGTTTAATTTCCATGTGTATGATGTCACACATTGGTAAAAGTTGAGACGGCCAGTGGTGACAAACTTGGATGACTAATCTTAACACGCTGCTGCCAAAGAAGCCAAGAGAAACAGGTAGCAGAGTGCCTGTACCAACTTAAAACAGCTCTCAAATGTTCTTGGAAGAAATGTGTTTTTCCTGAGGATTCCCATCGGACGCCGTAAATCAGTGAACTTGTCAGCAAATGTGTTTATGAGGCAAAATTAGCTGGAGGTATTCCAGATAGCAGAGTGGATGCTAAATCATCCAAAAGTTATATTTTATGTATTTTTTATCACAGGAAAAGAAAATAATTTTATACTAAAGCAAACGTACACTTATAAAAGCCACTATGTGCAGAAAAGCAGTCTCTAAATGATTCTGATCTTGTTTGTAATAAAATGATTTATTCATGTCAGCGTCCCCAGGTAGGTCTGTGAAGAAGTGATACTACAATCGGCGGGCAGCAAAGTATGAAATCCTCTAATCTTTAATACAAAAAGAGAAGCAACACCAGAGCGGGAATGGATGAAACAAAACGTAATATATTTTTTAGATACAGAGTTAAATATCTTATTTCCTGTATCTGAATAAAGCTGAAATGCGAATTCTTTATATTATAGAACATTATATAAAAAAATACATATTGAATAAATTGAGCACAGTGTTTGTATTAGATGATTGTCATCAGCAGTTTGCAAGATACGTTACATGTTGCGAGTAATGTCTAATCATATTCATGCAGTTGTGCAGCGCGACAACCTAACACTCACTTTGACTCATCTTATACCCGCTGCTCCTTCCACAACCTAAACATCCTCCTGTGCTATATCTTTGGTTGTATGTTCATATATGTGTTTATTAAGTAGTTCTGCTGCCGCAGTATTCATTGAGAGCTCCGTCAAACAGCAGTGCCTTTTCTGCCAAATCTAACTGTAAAACCATTTGCTAGAAAATCGTCTAAACCTCGTCTATGTCATGTTAGGCATGTCAACATTAATAATGATCAAATACTAATGTTTGAGTCATATACAAGGTTGGGTTTCAAGCCTCAATAATTGGATTTGTAGCACTATCAAGTATACCAACAGCCTCAAATGCTTACTGCAATTTGTACTTTTCTTTACTTTATATGACGAATTTTATATAATATATATAAGAATATGTAATATAATATATATATTTACTATGATATATACATATATACATATATATATATATATATATACATATATATTTACCATACTATATATATATATATATATATATATATATATTTACTATACGTGGCCCGGGATAGGGAAGTTTGGGGCCCCCTGCTGGAGCTGTTGCCCCCGCGACCCGACCCCGGATAAGCGGAAGAAGATGGATGGATGGATGGATGGATATAT
>CALSCE010010666.1:5228317-5291703 GCA_943593645.1 Bovichtus variegatus
ATATATATATATATATATATATTTACTATAATATATAACGTTTATCAGACAGAATTTAGACTTTTTAAGTTAACTAAATAGGGCAACTTTCTAAATTGTTAAATCTTGTCTAAACCCTTTGCATTATATTCCTCACAGCGAGGTATAGTTTTTGTGCTAAAATCAGTTCAACGCTATAATATTAGCCCTAGTCATGTCCTGTATGACTTGTACAACATCATACATTTTAAGACACATAACACCTAAAACTATTCTTTGTTTATTTATTTAAGATTACAGGGAATGTCACATTCAGTCTAATCCACACAAGTCAGTCAAACATCAGATACAAGACACTACTAGAAATACCTGAGTCAAGAGTACTGTATTACTCACACACCCATCTGCTTTCTTCCCACGCTTAATTGTTTTTGTGAAGATGGGATTTTACTACCATGAGCAGTAAATTGGATTGAAAATGATGTGCAGCTGACGTATCAGAGTGCAAAAACACATTTTACTCCTGGAGGGATTTATTTTCCTTATTTGCGAATATTAAATAATGTGAGCTCTTCACACCCTAATGCTCTTTTAATTCCCATTTAAATTCAGCCAGGAAGCAAGTACTGACAGTTTAAGCGTTCACTGATGAGCTGAGTGCAGAGCTGCAGGAGAGGTGGAAACATCACAGATATCTGAAGCTCTGAGGAGCCGTAATAAAGTCACTGATGATGAGACTCGATGTGCATGGCCTCTGGTGTTCATCTTTCTACAGTTTGGTCCCTTAAAACGAGGCAGTTAAGAACATCCGCTTGGATAAACCGTCATCCAGCCACCATGAGGCTGTTGCTTGTAGGGAAATGTCTCATTAACTATTGGATGGATTGTCTAAAGTGAACATTATACCTTCATGTTAGCATGCTGATGTTAGCATTTAGCTCAAAGCACCACTTTACCTTATTATCGTCTCACTACTGTTGCTCTTTGGGTCATGGCCGACAGTCCAGTAGAAAGTTTGAAGGACAACAAAAATGCATCCATGTGTGGAAGCGTCTTACTGTTCACATGCTAAAAGGAAAAAGATATAGTCAAAGACCACATTTTTATATCAGGTATAAGGCTAGGCCATGCAATATCAACAAAAATTTAATTATATAGTGATAGCAGATTAAGCTGTAGTTACTTGTGTAAAGACACCTCAAATAAATACATTTTCCCATAAAGCTGTAGAATGAATCGAAAATATCTACCCGATACCAAATTTCTTCAATACATAAAAAACCCCAGAGATATTTAATATTGAAAATACAACACCTACAGATTCAATAGATATTTATGTATATAAGAGGGATAATTTTATAATTTCCAGCTAAAAATAACCAATAAATAGATAAAGAGATTGACAGAGTAAAACAATAAATACATTCATGATGAAACTAATGCCAAGGATGACGTAGAAAGATTGCAAAACATTTTAATTAGAAAGTGGGCTCAATGTTTGGTATAACCAAAAATAATGGCATTAAGAAATGTTTTTACATAAAATGAATGTAGTGGATACATTCGGAGAAGTAGTAAGTAATCATGTAAGTGAAAGTATCCTCCATTAGGATTTGTCTTAACAGCATATCAATACTAAACTATTAATCTTCCACAAATCTGATCTGTTTTACAAAGTTTTGTCTACAGTATTAAAGGTTTGTGGGAATAAATGCAGGATGTTGTAAATGCACAAGCGCTACTGGTGAGAATTTTCTTTTTTTATTCAAATTAAAGACCTTTGTGGTTTTGCGATACTGTTTATGAGCAGCAGTCCATCACTGTCATTTTTAATAATTGCAAGGTCATACAAAGAAGGTAATTATCAGTGTGATTCTGATTTGGCATGTTTGTGGGAAGGCCAGTTCCTCCTAATGTCTTTGTTCTCACCCACTCGCTCCCTGCAGGCCAGGAATTATAAAAAAAACAAAAAACAGTCGGTTGTAAAAACCATCACTTATAAAGACATTGCATGAGAGTATCAGTGGGTTGGCAGAAGAAAAAGCGTCTCATCTTACAATAATGAGCTGAAATATGTCTGCTACAGTAAACATGAATATATACAACATGTCGAATTTGTCAGCAGACCTTTCACAATTCTTCACTTGAAACGTCGAAAGACTGGAGGCTTTACTAAATCTGTTGTAGTGTCCACCTTTTTCTGCTCACTAGACGGCTTCAGTAGCTGTGTTGAAGTGTTGAATGATTTTCAAACACACACACGCACACACAGTCCCGACACCTTGGATTCAAGTTACTCTCTGGATGAACTGTTTGAGGGAGATTCCACGGCCGTGTTTGATTTGGACGGACTTGACTTTCTCTCAGGTTTTTGACAGCTTTTATTGATGAACTTCTTGGGGTATTCAATGTCTGGTTAATTAGAAGGTTGAGTTGAGCCACTGGAAAATAGTCTGTGTTGCCTTTGGTTTGTCTCCTCTTTTAGGATACAAGAAGCATTCACACATCATTATTTTCCCCCTGTATCACCCAACTACTGCAGCATCCTACTTAAAGTGTGATGAAAAAAACAACAAAAAAGACACAACACAGAGCAGTAACTACAGAGAGCAAATTTGATTTAAGGCCAATACAGCAAACTAAGTTACAAATGCATAGTTTGTAATGCTTAATTTGTTTTTTGCAGATGTTATAAAAAAAATTTATTAAAAAAAGCTCAGTGAGGCTGTACTTGTGGTGCTAAATGCTATAGCCAGCATGCTAACATGCTCAAAAGGACAATGCTAACATGTTGATGTTTAGCAGGTGTAACGTGTAACATGTTCACCATCTTTTGGTACCAGTCTTGTTTAGTCTGGTTGAACCCCTTCGTTAGTTTGGGTCCGTGTTTTCTAAAAAAAATTATAATAACATTTTTTTTTTTCCTTTTAGCTCTTTTAGTGACTGGTGAACTAGTAGCCTAGTCGCGCATCTGCTAGCACTACATTTGATGTATTAACTGTTTATCAGACCACAAATGAAACAATAACTATCTAACTAGCGCACCCTCCGTTCCCTCCACCTAACTAACTAGCCATCAGCTAAACAACAGTCTTGTCATAGCGTATGAAAGCACATTACACGCGGCGAATAACCTGCTGTATGACAAATACTCAAACGACATTTTTGTTTTATCCACACATTGGTTCGTTTCAGGAACAGGGTGTGAACCCGGCCTTAATTTAGTGTGTTAGCATGCTAACCTTTGATAATTAGCACTAATTACTAAGCACGGATCAGTCTGTTGGAGAGCTTTGCAGGTAAATCTTGGAAAAAATTACATTTTGACCTAATGGTGGCACTAGAGCAGGGGTTCTCAATCTTTTTCAGACCAAGGACCACTTAACCAATAAAAAAACACTCACGGACCACCTAACTCCCCAAATATCCCAAAACAATAGGCCTGTTTACCGCTCCAACAGTATATTACAGATTACAGGCTAATATTGAGCTTTATGTGACCTTCTCTACATCGCTTGTTCACACATTAAATCAACAATGCAAATTCAACTGCAGATTCTACAAGCATTTCATTCATATGCCATCTAAACGGTAAATGTTTGTCCGAGCGAACAGAGCTTACTTTTGAAAATTAAGGTTTTTTTCACATCCAAGCTTTTTTCATGAAAATATTTCATGAAATATTTTTTCAAGAAAATAAAACATTTTTTGACATTCAAGCTTTTTTCAAGAAAATTAATTTTTTTTTTTAATAATTTCTTTTTCATGAAAATTATTTTTTTCCTCACATCCAAGCTTTTTTCATTAAAACATATAGTATTTTTTCACATACAGGCTTTTTTCATAAAAAAATGTATTTTTTCTCATCCAAGCTTTTTTTAGGAATTAATTTTATTTCTTTTCATATCCAATCTTTTTTCATGAAAATTAAGGTTTTTTTCACATCCAAGCATTTTTCATGAATGCTTTCCGCGGTAGGTTGCATGCACAACTTTGTTAAGCTAAATAAAAGGAAATGTTTAGTTTGTCTCTGTTTATTTACAGCAGAATTGTTGTCATTCGAGCTAACAGGCTAAGTTTGGTAGCATTTTGTTGAGCTTGCTAGTTAAAAGAGGCAGGAAAATACACCATAAAATATGGAATAAAATGTGTCATTATGAAAAGTGACATTAAATAAACATTGGAGGAAAATGTCACTACAAAATATTTTGAAAAAGGGCATTTTGATAGAGATATGTGTACATTGAAATTGAAATAAATTCCAATACAACTGCTGAAAGAATATTTAATAATAATGAGCAGAGTTTTAATCATTTCTTAGATAATTTCACAAATAATTTATTAATATTTAACTGTTCGGAGCTCCATACTATATAGGCTATAATTAATATATCTAATTACTTGTTTTTTTCCACATCTGCGATCTCGAAAATACTAAAAGAAAATATTCCTTGCATATTTCACTGTCACCTGTCACCATCTGGACTTTGAAATCCCTGACGACAGACAGCCGTAAACCACTTGGCACCGTTCTCTCTCAACATATTATTGTATTTGCAAACCTACACCACAAAACTGAAAGATTTATAAAGTGAGACAGACCGAGAAGGATGAGTTGGTTTTGACCTGTGCTCACATGTGGAGTTTACCACAGGAGAGTTACACAATACTGGATTCACCAAGACGAGGCCAATAAAAAGACAATTTGTCAATTTAGTTCAAAGACATTACGATATGAGCATCAGCAGCAGCTAGATGTCATTAACTCAACTACTTCCTCTGTCAGACGCAGACATTACACTCCATTTATTTGTGTCTCATAAGCTTCTAATGTGTTAACAGCCAGGTGTATTTGGTGACAATCCGACAGACACACTTTCCCAAAGAAAATATACTTTTGTCAATCAGAAGGTGTAAATACTGACTTCTGCACTGAACTCCTGAGAAGTCCTGCTGCTCCCTTTTTTCTCGTACTGGCGGAAAAAGAACAAATACCTCGGCCATGTGTTCCAAATCAAATGGAAATGATGGAATTAAAACGAAGCGGGGCACTCAGATAACCATTTAATTAGCGCTTGTGGTAGCGATCAGGATGAAATCCAAGAACAAAAATCATGTGGTGTCTTTCCTTTGCCATCAAGGCTATTGCATGACGGTCAAACTGGTCCTTGCAAAACTTTGCCGCAAAGGACTCATTTCACGCCTGTTATAACGCTACAGCACCTGGTGCCTTACAGTCGATCAATGTGTGGGAGCGGGTGTGTGGCTGTCTTATATGAAAATTTAGATTAGATTGAATTTTAGTGGAGTTTCCTATCCGCTCAGCTAAATACGCCAACGCCCAAATAAAGAATGTTGACGTATCGAGAGAGATCCGCTTCCTCGGACTGCTCACTTCATTGACTGACATTCAGTTTTTACAACCATCAGATTTTAAGAGCCATGAAGGTATTCAGAACAACTGTGGCAAGGCCTGAAGGAAAATAAAGAAACCTTTCACCTCAGCCTAAAAATGGGCGCATACAAAGCAGCACAAGCACATAAACAATGTGAAGTTGGAACGATTGCACAGTTTCAATCAGGCGTCGTAGTCAAAACACAAACGTAAAGTCTTCCGGGAGTTGGGGCAGGGCCTCCTGAAGCCAGCTGAAGTGCTGAGAGCCACACTCACATTTACAGTGTGTGTAATCATCGCCTCCCGACGTGATGAAAGAACAATTAACAAGATGGCAACCATCACGCTCATAATGCAACTCTCTCATCAATTTCTCATTTACAGCTTCCTTCTCTGCTGGTGAAAATAGAGAGCAACTATCTGTCGATCTGATAACAGGAAGTGGTTTCAAAGGCCTTCCTAATCTGAGAGCAGCCAGACCGAAATGCTTGATAAAAATCCACCAAGAAAATTCAACCAGGACATTTGCAGGACTGCAAAAGAATACAGAATATTTAACTGGATTATATAATCTAAATGCAAGTGTCCACACACTGAACTATAGTTAACCTAAAGGTTTTAGTAGACTGAAAACAGGATAAATTACATTATAAATCTCTGAAAGAATCACAAAATATATCAAGCGCAAATTCACAATAGCTGCGAGCACATACGCACAGCATGGTCACGCACTCACACACACAGCCTGACAAATACTTGACTCCCAAGACAAATTTCAGCCTCTTCTGGTCAAAACTGTGGCCCCCTAAAACTGGGGAAATGTTTGTGGACGGACCTCAAGCGACATAAAGATATCGGCATTGTTAATAGGTTTCATCATGTCAGGGTTATTCAAAACTATACCGTAATCAAAGTATTTTAGTAGCAATGATTGTCTCGTTAAGTGCTGATGTTAACTGAGACTTAATCCTCTAACCCTGCATATTATTTCCCTGAGGCAACAGGAAGTCTTTTGAACTCCTGCACTGTCCCGTTATAAATGCACTTATAACACTTCTAACTTGGCATTTGCTTTCTTTGTCAGACATGTATGAACTTTGAGATTGTTTCATTATTTTATATTAATTGAACTTAACTTTTACCCTTGTGGCATCATGGTACATCTGAGTATGTTACAGCAGTTGTCCTTGAAAACTTTATTTATTCATGTCTCTTCTAAATGAATTATTTAAATACTGGAAGAATATTTTTAAACTACAGTGTTTAATCACATTACCCAAATCCCCAACATCTTCAGATAGCTGGAAACATTATTCACCACCAAGATGATGGTGTTTTACGTTTGATTATATACATTGATGTGTGTTGTGCAAAAACAAAAAGCTATTCCCTACCATGTGTAATAAACTACCAGTGTTTTGTATTATATTCCTATGGGTTAGGGCGTATGTGTGGTACAGTCTCATATAGGAAGCACATTGGTGCTACTGCAGCCCCTCTTTGATTTGATTCCTGCTAGTCATCCGTTCAGATATTGAGATAACCATGAAAGCTTCATGTATGTTGGCTGTTAAAGTGTGAGAAAACGGAGCATCTCTTCATTGTACTGTTGGACTAACCGTCAATGTTGATCTCATAAGTTCTTGGAAGGTTGTGTCATTCTTGGCTTTGTGATGAAGGAGAGCATTTGTCTGGCCGGTTTGCCTCGACAAATATTGTGCTGAAATATGACTCTATAGCTTTATGTGTTTAATATCTCTTCCGCTGTTGAAAAGCTGTGTGCTGCGAGGCCGGCCAGGCCTTCGTTTCCTGCTATTGACTGCTGGCCTGTTGTTTTTACCTGCTCAAACAATAACTGGCCACAAAGGCTTTGACTAACAGACGTCAACATGTGCAAATGCAGGAGCCCGTGCGTGTTTAAGGGTCCTTCTTGCAGTTGTACCTTATATACAAATATCAGTAGGTTATAGTCAACTCCTGATTGATCTCTCAAATGGTTCAAGCCTCTGAACTGGCCGAAACATCTAGACAAGATACAAACAAGTAATGTTATCCCCTTTTTCAGCAACAACATAAGCTAGAAGCTTTTCAACTTATTCCTTCAGTTTATAGCAGTCAAAACTGTGGTTTTATTGAGCATCACCATGGTGGAAATGTGCATAATGTCTGTATGAATGTGATGCAGGGTGTTGCTGGGAAAGAGCAGCGCTCAGCACTCCTTTCCTGGATAAACACAGGGATGGAGCTGGAAGGCACTCAGCAGAGGACAAACCTTCATCAACACTGAACGCTTTTCCAACGCAGCAGCGTCCATAAACGTTTGTTTATCGTTTGTCCTCTGGGTTTGATTTTCTGACAAAAAAGCATGAGAGTGCAGTTTTGTTCAGCCGACGATTTGGAAGGCTTAGATGCCCGACTTTCTCATAAGCACATAAATGTAGCACCATAGCTAGGACCGCAAACGAACAAACAAACAAAAGAAGATAATCGTTTAAATCTGGTGTTGATCACATCCGGATCAGCACCAAAAGCCAATGAGGTCATCTGTCTGCTGCATTTCAGCCAAATCCTTTTATCATTAGCAGACTAAAAGTGACAGCTCCATGATCAATATCTGCTTTAAACACTTATTCTGTCCATTAACGGTCAATGAAATGTGACAGCAACAAAATAAGACTTGGACAACAGAACATATAAACAAATCTTAACATTCTACAAACAATACATATATAACAAAACACATATGGGAGTCGTGGTTCTCCCTCAATCAAATCATTTACTCTATATTTCCGTTCTCTTGTTATTTGTTAGATATGTTTTTATTTGTGCCAACAATTTTCTTTGGTATAAGCCGTTTGCTCAATTGCTAATAAGTCTATAAATAGAATAGAAAGCCTTTATAGTCTTTGACAAAAGAAAAGCACCAAATATAAAAACAACTTCAGCAAACAAGCATGCACAGCCGACAAAACCGGTTTTAAAATATAACGTCATTTTGCACTAGAGCCAGTTATTCATTTCCGTTTTACTGCCAGAACTGTACATGCAACAAGGAGCTTTGTTTGCGTTTTGCTCTAAGATGTTTTTTCTGAAAGTAAAGATAATGCTGTGCAGTAGAGAATCTATACGTTCAGTATCGATGACGGGAAATTTATATCTTTCCAGAGCCTCGTCACATCATGATGTGTAAATCCTACCTCACCAGGACCATGCCAGCAGTCCGGTTCATTACAGCCATCAAACTGAATTTAAGAAGAATAAGCAATGTAAATGTTTTTTTCTAAAAGCTGTTGGAACGATACATTTAACCATGAATAACTGAGAACAAAATGTGTTTGTGAATTCTAAAGTAGGAGTTTACCGGAGCATCCAGCTAAATATTCTTTCAATAATTCATTATTTACAAGTTTTAAATGTTCGCCTATTGCCTCGACTCGAGAATAAACAGGAAACACCATGAAGTAAAACTGTAAACTAAAGTACCAATAACCTTTGCATTCAAAATTTGGCATTCAGCACATCAAGTGTTAGGATGGGAGAGAAGGTCCAGACAACTTGCCAATACAGATTAGTTGCTAATCATGTTAATCATTTTTGCTGTCACTTCTCTATGAGAGCCATCTGCAGCCTGCATGACCTGCGTCTCCACAGCAACAACACTCTGGCACAGTAAGCAGGCAGTGCAGTTACTGTGTGAGCTGTCGGCTTTAAGAATATATCACCTCTGAAGAAATCAAACCACGACTGTTTACTTTGGCTCATGATCACATTCGTCTGTAGTGCTGCCATGTAATGTGGTAACACCTATGTAAAGTCGTGTGAAGAGTTCTGGGAGCCATATGTGGAGTCTGCAAAACATCACGGCATGATTTAATAAAAGGTATGACTTTCGCAAAAATTAATTTTCAACAAATGTGATGAATGGCTTCATCGCCAAGTATCATTTCAGATAATAAACCATCGCATCTGTGTACTTGATTAGGCCTCTTTTGAATGCAATCCATGCTTTTGCACGCAACTTTGTCTCCAACAGGTGCTCCAGTGAAGCATGCATAAAGGCTGTTTTATGCATAATGTTTTTGTTATTGCATTACCACACTATGAGGTCAGATGAGCAGCTTTCCGTGATTGGGAGGTGGAAGTTTATGGGCCAAGACCACAAAGAAAATCTAATATGATTTTTTATTATCAGGGATGTGGTGGAACATAAAACGAAGAGAAATTGTGTTCAAAGTAGGAGAAATGAGGTGAACAAACACAGAAAGAAAAAGTGTATGAGTGTTCTTCTCCATTAAAGTCCCCCTAAATTCCTCTTTTTATAGACTTTACAATGGCAATACACTACAATATCTACAGTAAATGAACCAAAGAAGCTCCTAAACTGTCTAATCTAAAAAAGCGCTGATACACCAGCACATTCAAGCAGTTGCTTTGTGACCTCTGCTAAGGAAAAGTTATACTTTCCATGTCTGCATAGCTGCGAGAGTCCCATAGACTGCATATGAGAAGTGGACGCAGTCACCTTGACGTCACCCATTGGTTTGTGGACTGCCGTTTTTGAAGTTTGGCATGTTGGCCATCGCTATCTTGTTTTTTTGGAACCAGATGTAACACAAGAGGATGAGAGGGTGAGAATTAAGTACAACCGAACAAGACGTTTTTAGGCAACCAAAAATGAAACAGAAGACGAAAACATGACGAGCACCCAAAAGCAGCCAACACTGTGGTCGCCTCCCGTCAATCAGAAGGTGGCCACACCCTAAAGCATACGCTGTCACTAGAAATTCAAGTGTGCATGTGCCTTATGCATCGAGAGCATTGACAACCAATGTGATATACATAGAACCATATGTGTTTCCACTGTCAGTGTATGCATCTGTTTTGGACTACTATACATCAGGGACTTGAGTGGCCTTCTGTAATCACTAAAATTTCACTTATAAAGATGGTGGTCATTGTACCTCTACTGTCCTCAAGAGATATCACTAATGTCTTGGAATTTCCACTTAATTGCTGCAGCATCAGACGCAAACAGCAAAGCTAAGTAATGAGGTCAGATGGTCAAATGTGTCTGAAGTCTTGGCAATCATGCTAACCACATTAAAACTGCTTCAGTAAAGACAGTGACCAGAAGTAAACCATCACCAACAGTGACTGAAAGACACAAAACAGGATATTCACTTAATCATTATAGTATCAACTCCTGTCGTCAAACAAATCAGCTAAAATGAACATTATGATATGATGGACTTGTATTTATAGCAACTTTCTAGTGTTCCAACCACTCAAAGTGCTTTTACACTACATGTCAACCTCCACACACTGATGGCAGAGCCCGGGGATTGAACTGCCGATCTTCTGACCTCCAACCTCCTGATGGGTTATTGCACAATATTATTAGATGGTTTTAAAGCTCAAGACTTTAACACCAGTGCCCAGAGTTCAGAATTATGCTACTGAAACACTTGCAATATGAAACCAAGGCGAGAATCTTTCCAGGACCTTAACTAAGTCTCTTGAGTTGCCTAAACAAATACAAAAAAAAAAAGAATCATGCTTTTGCTGCTAGGAGAGCGGATTTTGTAGGAGAAAAAATTAAATGTTTTCACATTAAAAGTTTTGTAAATATGTTCAGTATGACTATTGCTGCAGCTGGCAGATATAAACACTTCCTTTTTATACTGACAAAAAAATGTGATGCTGACAGCAAACTTTCATTTACAAATTAGTTGTATGTGAAATTTTAAGGGTTGTCAGCCTATAAAGTAAAACAAATAAAACTGTGGGTGAACTGGAATTATGTTGGTTCACTTCAAATTATTATTGGTCCCAATAACTTTGCAGTACGTGATTATGTTGCATCCCCTATCTGCACAAAGAGATAAGTAATGCATCAGTAATCAGTCACATCTGCTTGTCCCTGAACTTTGCTGGTCTGCATCCAAACCAGGCTCAGGCTGAGGCCAGCTGCTGCTGGTAAGTGATAAATGTGCAGTACCGTTCGTGAAAACAGCAGGAGGTAGAGAGGTAATAATTACCTGAACTTAGAAACAATATACACTGGCACTGGTTCACACTCTGTAAAATATCCTAATATTTACTCCATTATTTCCATCATTTCTTTTGGAAATTATGACCCTTGTCTCTCTCTCTGAAACTGCTGACCTCCCAAGAGAGGCCTCATTATTCCCGCAGTGGCTGCCTCTCTACCTTTGATTCCAAATATCACCCCTGTGCAACCCTGACCTTTGACCTCAGGTAGTAAATTCTCTGCTTTCTCAGGTACCTCGGCGCCACACTCCCGTGGGACCCAAGCAGCGCCTTTAATTGCTTATCCTCATCTCTGTACAGACATTTGTGGCATTGCAATTGGTGCGTCGTATAAATTTGTGGGCCTGACGTCGGGCTTGGGGGAGGACCAGTGCCAAGGAATATATGTGAGTCTCTGTGGCCTCCTTGTATGTCTTGGACAAGAACACAGCCATGAAGAATAGGAGACGTTGGGTTCAGGGCTCTGAGAACTAGGGCAGTCTGAATATGAATATTCTTGGGCTAACTATGATATTTAACAATTACTTTACACACAATTATCTTTTGGTTCACCGTCGTTAAATTAGAGGAAAAATTGTTATGCTCAAACTTCATTAAGGACATCACTACAGGCAGTAGCTCCATTTAATCTGCCAGCTTTTAATCTAATTTTAAACTGATCATTTAAATAGAAATAGCGCTACTGCGTAGTTCACATTTTACATGCCAAGAAATTGTGAGCCAACACTGCTTGTGATTAGCAGTTATTTTTTAGTCTGCAAAGAAATAAATGCAGAGTCAAGATTTCAGCCTCCTTCGTCCAAGTTTGTCCAACTGCATGTCCTTGAGACCGCATGCTCTTATCCTGGGTGTCCTGTTTTCGGTGGGTTGTCCAATCAAGGCAGCGGCTCTGGGGTCCTTTGGTCGAAGCGGCAGAGCCAAGGCCTCAATCGCTTCTGTACTGCCTCTCTGTCGCCAAACCCCTGGAGCCGACCTTTACAGCCAGGCAGTCCCGTAAAAATAAAAACTACAAGTGGAAAACAAGAGCAGTGAAATGGCGACAACTCTGTGTTGTTAATATTACTTCTTATAAAATAAACTCCCCTTCTTTTCCTCAGAGACAGGGAGGCTTAAAGACTTCACATTTTCAGCACTGGATGAGTACATTTTCAGGTTTCCACGGTTGTTTCTGCTGCAGCCCGAGGCTGTCTTTTTCCACATTGAGCAGAGGTACAGTTCCATTTTGGAAGGGGCAATGGTGCTCCTTCTTTTTCAGGCATATTATCCTAATCGCTGCCAATGTGCCACAGGCTAAGAGGGCAGCAGGATGATTTATGCCCAGCTTAAGTGATTTAAAAGTTCTTTAAAATATTTTACTGCTTCTCCTATAGGATATAAATACGTGTATGGCGTGAAGGCACAGCCTGCTGTGCCTACACCGGGTTACGCATCATTTATTTGTACTTTAGGTGAGCAATTATGAGCAATAGACGAAATGGGTGAGGTGGTAACAATTTGAATGATTTAGGATAAGGTAATTCAGAAATTGCAGATAAGGGAATTCCACTATCCGGGATTTTGAAGGTAGTTTCGAAGAGCAAGACGTTTTCTTGGCTCCCGCTTGAAAAAATGAAAAGTAGGGGACGCTCTGGATCTGCTAGGCTGACATTGATGAAGTCTTTCAAGAAGTCATAACCACGCATGGAAAGTCCTGCCCACTCTAGCATGCTACCACACACACACACACACACACACACACACACACACGCACCCACGTAAACACCCTTGCTGGAGCTCATGCTTTGTTAGTTTTGGGTTATTTTTAGTTGGTGGCTGCAATTCACATTTCCACACATCTGCGTCTGTGCCCATGTTGTTCTTTAAGATGCTGTGAGATGATACATCACTCCCGGGAGGCAATGACGTGTACAGCTGTCGCCAGCAACTAAACACTAGAAGTACCCGGCGATAAAGCACAAAACTCAAAAAGCTATTTGTGATTATTGTATCGTGATGCTACCGCTGCCCTGTGCGGCATCAGTGTTGAAGTTCCTCGGGAGATACAACACGCAGGAAGGTTTCAAATCACTGCAGGACTTGATCCCATTATGGTGTGGAAGCAAAAATAATCAGAGCACAATGTGTAACAACATAATTCAAATGTCAATAAACAACTGCATTACGGCTTAGGACATAAAAATGCCAAATACTGACACATGCTTACACAAAATCTAATATGTGGTGTTTACAGGGACAAACAACCTAGAATATTTTCTGCACCATATGGACAGAGCAGGGCCTCGGGAATCTTCATTGCTGTGGTCACCCACCATAGTGGAAATATTTGTATGAATTCGAATCAAATGTGTCAACCTCACTAAAGCTACAAACTTCCACAGGCTGATGCTGTGGGTATGTAAAAACCTTGGAACCAAGGTTGGGAAATGCATGTGGATGTATAGCTTACACTTTTTAACTTTCATCATCTTTATTTCTTTCACTCACAAACAATACTTCAGTGGAGCTTACTGTACATTACTGTATGTTGGAGCCCTTTGCCAGGGTAGCACCGCACTGACACTAGATGGCAGCAGCACACACTAGTATCCCCTCCTTCAGCTGCATGAAAACTGAGCTCCAACTAAATAGGTGTTTGCAGAAAGAAGGTGAAGCCGTACAAATTGCACCTCATTTCTATTTGAGAGCAAAAGAGGAAGAATATACAGCTTGGCCGCTCGGGTGTGAGAAAACGTACTGTCTGTCACCTGTTGGCCAGACCTGCCTGTCATCGCCGGGGCTGTTTTTGCCAAACACATTGGAGTCACATCCTGGACAAACACAAAAGGAGTGAGCTCTAGGAATCCAGTCAAAGGAAGGAAAGAGAGGAGGAGGAAAACGTTGCAGGAACAGGGTTTTGTGTCTATCTTTTACACACTGGCGTGATGTTTGGAGTGGAAACACCCAGGGAGAGATAAGGTGGGACGTCATGTCTGGCTTTCATCATGGCACTGCCTCAGCGGCGCAGAGAGCCGAGAGCCTAGGAGTCACTCCAATTCTGCTAAACCCCTAACACTGCAGGAATCTGAGGTCACTCTCCTGAAGCATGGCAAAAAAAATATAGCAGGCTGCACACTTTGACAAAGCCATAACAAATCTAAACGGGGTCCAACTAATGTGCTGCTATTAAAATGAGCTTGCTTACCACAACACTGAACGTTAAAGAAAACACGTTCTCTTGTAAAGCGAGAGTATTTGCCCTTCTATAGTTTTTCCTCAAAAGATGGAGAGTGACAAATGTTTGTTTACCTCAAGGGGAGGGCTGAGATTTATATCCAAATCCTGAAGCTGATTCTCCAGAGGCACAATTCATCCTGAACACTTTTTATGGCTTTCAATAAAACACGCTTTAAAAGATGTTCCTTCCCTTTGTCTGCAGCTCTGATCTGATCACCAGAGCCCCTCAGACTGAGGGCCTTGGACTGGTTTCCCTTTCAAATATGAACACATCCTTCTTGGTGTTCCTCCCTCCACTTCCCCTGCGATTGAATTTGTTTTCTTAAATAACCACTTCATTCTAAAGTCCCATAATTTTTTTGCGAGGCCATATCAATAACATGCCCGAGTTATCCCACAAATAAGATATCCGTCAGTCTGCCAATGAAGCCCGACCGGCGGCTGAGAGTCATCAGTAAAGATCTTTTACTGCCGTGTCATGATTGTGGCATCAAACACGCTCTAATTTATAGTTGCACATAGGAAAGCCGCCCTCCCTCGCTGTGTTTTGTTTTTCAACTGAGGTAAACTGAGAAGCAGGCGCTTTGCTTCTCACGAGGTCTGGCCATATTTCATGCTATAGTTGACCTTTGAACTCTGAGAGCGGGTCAGACCACGTAGATTAAGTTGAATATTTGAGGCGAGTGCCACATGGGCGGTGAGAAGAAACTGTTGAAGGGTTCCTCCATTAATCACAGCTTCAGCTTTGACAGAATTGACCCCCAGAGTCAAATTTCCAGCCCACTGAATCAAAGTTGCTAAACGTTACCTAAAAGACAAATAGTTCAGAGACTAAAGCAGGACATAAATATGTCTTGTTTGTTGAAACTAAATACTAATGACTAATAAAAATCTATTTAGTAGCATTTCAAATAATGATTTGTTTTGTGATATTGCAAGTTTTAATACATCTACATGAAACTGTAAGGACAGCACACTGTTCCAAACCCCGTTAAGCCTTTATCAGCTTGAATTGGTAAAACAAACAAAAAAAGACAAGAAATCTGAAGTTTATCTACAAAATGTAGGTTTGTCATCCTCACACAGTCACACATACAGTTTGAGCTTCATTTGAAGAGTTTTTCAGCAAATAATTTAATCCACATAATATTTTCTCCTAAAACGATGCTAGAACAGAATGAAAGATAAGATAGAGGGCAGTTCTCTTTTCTTTTTTTTTTTGCAAAAATGCAAATACGACATCATCTCTTATTATGCATCATTCTTCTATCAATGGTATTTAATGTGACTGAAAGTACGATTAGTGCTTTCCTAAAGCTGTGACCTGCAATTTACACAGCATGTCCATTTAATTTGTTGGTCTGCCACCACCATGGACCCCATGATATCATGTGTACAGTGTAATCCTAATGCATTTAGCTGGATATAAATAAACAAATCCAATAAATTTCATTCACATACTGTAGTTCAGTGATACTCCACTTATGTATGCTGTAGGTTGCCAGGAGACCCATTTTCTAATTCACAATAAAAAATAAATAGATTCCCAATGGGTACAGTATGTTTTTTGTACTTTCATGCACTAACACTAATGTATGTAAGATGCCAGAGTGCCTACAAAACAATATACAATATAGACTAAAAGAGCTTGTTTATTAGGACGTCAGTCGAGAGGATCCCCCGGACCCCCCTGACAGAGGTCCAGGTGTTATTAACTGGCCTCCTTTCATTTTGCAAAAATGTCCCCGGGCAATGCAAGTTCAGTATCCCTGCTGTAGTTTCTTCTTAAAGAGCCTTGACTTTATTGTCTTTATTGTTATCTTTTGGGCTTCCAAATCTGAACAGGTTCTTTTTTTTGACTGGGAACTGACCAATTCACAACTAATACTGTATCTGATACACTTTGTATGTGAAAACACTTGATTTGTGCACAAGCTAAAACATGAACTTCTGGTTATCTGTGCATATTTAACATTTAAGCACTTTACAAACCCCCCCCCCCCCACACACACACACACCTGTCTAGCCTATTCTAACACTTCCAGCTGTACAGCTGCATAGAGTCTCAGTGTCAGCTTCAAGGCTCGCTTTAGTATCGACCATTGTCAAAATATCAAGTGAATAATGCAGTGTGGACGGGGTGGAGCAGTGAGGTCAGCTCTTCAAAGCAAACACTTGACAGGGTTTTATCCTCTGCCATGTAAATTTGACACCTGTTTAATCTGACATTCACAACTCACAGATCCCACATAATCTCTCTGCAGTGAAGGCAGCACCGCATCCCAAGAGCTCCCAGACTGAGTCTCACCTCTACTTGGTAAAGACAACAAATTACAGTGTTTCTATGTTGTGCTTTGTAAGCAATGACACTACCCTATATAATGTTTTGAAACCATGTTACATTGACACTACACCCAACATCTCTGTGTCGAGTATGGAACACTCACCGCCTGTAGACTCAAAGGGTGGTTAAAAAAAGATTAAAGGCTCCTTTTTCATGAAGACCTGCGTCTGTGGTCAGCTTGAATACATGTCAACAAGATACAAGTTCAGGGTTTTCTACAGATCCTTTTTCTTTTTTTTGTGGAGATACGCTGCCTTGTCTGAAGTGAAGAGAGCCTCCACTAACTTAAGAAGCGTACTGTGTTCCAAGATGGCGTCCTATTCATTCCTTCCTGCGGTGTGTTTTTGGCCCACAGATATAGGGCCTGTGATATAAAACTAAACTTCACTGCAGAACAGACACTTTATTGTATGCCCCTTCCAGCTTCATATTTGTTCTTCTTCTTACTTTACATAAAAACAGTGTCTGCTACTAATGCACTTCTTCAACCTTCTTCGTTTCACAAAAATATAAACTACTGCAAGTATGCTGCCTGCAAATGACTGGAACATACGGAGCGTTACGACCAAAGTTAGAATAAAATGTGTTTCCTGCAAATTGGTTTTGATGGTGCATATTACTAATAAACCATAACCATAACCATAATAATCAATATTAATAATGGAGCAGATACCAAATCCTGCCGACTCAAATTTAACACACAGAAAGGTCAACGTGTAATTTACCTATTGTACGGATCATGTTCCCCTCGCTCGATCTGTATTCTGTAATATTTGCCTGCCAGAAATGGAAAAACCAGATGAAGTTTCATTGATAATGAAAGTATCATCGGGGATCTGTGGCTGTTTCTGCGCATCCCGGTTGATTTGTTGGCTAACTTACAGGAGCTCCAGAATGAATTTATTCCCTTTATCTCCAAGAATGCCAAGAGTTGTGAGGTTCCACAACGCGGCCCGAGTACTGCAGAATTTATTTATGTTTTTTGGAAGAGTCTGCAGCCATGAGGCAATCTATCATGTGAGTTTTATCAGCAGACAGAAGAGTTTGAGGTAAAACGGGTTTTTAAGAAAGAAGAAAAAAAATAATAAAACAAAATAAAAAGAAAAGAGTCTCATCCCTCCTGTTGGCTTTGTACATGAAGCCTAAGTAGACCCAAGTTTGGAAAGTAGACACAATCTTGATAATGTGGTTTGGAGCGGTTGACACTGAGTCTATGCAAAAACAATCAGAGTCATTAGTGGGAGATAGTCAAAGACATTGAGCCCCCCCCCCCTCCTCCTCCTCAAAAACAGACATTGAGACCTCTTCACTGAGTTTTTCCTAAGCCTCTTGTGCTGAGAGACCAGACTCCGGCACATCGCAGGCAGAGAGGAAGCATTTGTTAAATTGAAAAGATGCAGTAATGTTAATCAGAAGTGGTTCTCATCATATGTGCAAATAAAAAATCCTACGCGTTTTGTTTTACTCTGCTCGCAGTATCAGGGTAGAGGTATCAACATACTGTAAAGACAACAAACTGAACCAGAAAGTGCGGGTAATCACAGGAAATTGGTTAAGAGTCATCTTCAATTTGCATAGATTCTAGGATTACACAGTTAAATATATGACAAGCACGGACTAAAACCGTTAATTGTGACTGCCTATTCAGTGAGTCACAATTACACAATGTCAATTTAATTACTGCTCAGGGGGTCTGATTAGTGGGTTTTTTCTTGATATTTGAGACGTATTCACAGAAACCATGTTCAAATCAAAAACCCTCCCTGAATATTGTGTTGTACATTTGAGCCATTAATTGCGTCTTTCATAGCTATTTTATGTTTGTTATGGACTATTTACACGTAACAAGACTGTAAAGAAGAGATTAAGGTCAAATTTAAGGATGAGAAGATTAGAAGTAAAGAGTAAAAGATGCAGGGATGTATTGATTTCTCCTTGCCCGCAGTGGTGATACCAGCGTTGTAGAATAGAAACGGTTAGACAAGATATTTTCTACAAACAAGAAAGGCATACAAACATATTTGGCATATGGACTTCAGGAGCCAAAAACATCACAAAAATGAATGACAGCAATAACCAAGGACCAGATGCTCTGCTGAAGATTATAGTTATTTCAAAAATAAGGTAATTAGCTTTCCCCTCTGGGTTATCTGATCTAATTTTGTATTAACTGTTTACTATATTATCAAAAGCAGATGCTAGGCCAACGTAAGTCTTTTAATAACTATTTCATTCCTGCTTTGCTCTTTCTTCTCTCCTCCCAGAGTAATCCAGCAGGAGCCATGATTAGAAACGGATGGTTCCTGACGGGTTTTTTCTCCTTTCTCCGAGTTGAGGTCAGCAGAAAATGAAAAGACGTAACGCGAAAGATTTCAGACTTGATTAGCTTCCACCGACGGGCTGGATCTGAAGCCTGTGTTGGCTAATTGATCACACCGCTATTTTGCTGTTAATGCCAAGAGAGTTGTGTTTTGTTGCCACGCAAATCACTACAACTCTCACAATGCCACGTGTGCTCGCTTACACTGGAGCTTCAGATTGGGCCATGGGAAAATATGGTTCCCCAGAGCTGGTTGAGCTCCGCAGCTCTATGTGTCATGGTGGTTTTAGGGGAAGGAATGTATGATGTGTATTACATGCAAATATTCGTCTGCAATGACAGACATTTTCTCAGCCTCAAAAAGCTCCTCTCTAATCATCCTACTCAGGTCAAACGTGTTTTTTTATTCATAAGTGCTATATGTACGACTGTGATTATACAGTAGCTGTATACTTGTACATTGTCAATGTGTAGGCTTGTATTGAGTGTTTAAGTGAGTGCGATCATTGATAAGGAAAAGAATGAATGAAGGTTTCAATCGAGTGTGACGATGGATAAGTGAGTGAGTGATTGACTGACTTGCTGAAATGGCTGGTTTTAGTCAGCTTTTAACTCCACAGTCAACTCCTCTGTGTATCGGACCAACCAGTAATCTGAGCAGCATAGCCCGCAGATGACCTACACACACATACACACAACAAGGCCGATCAAAAGTCGGGGTACAGGGCCTCATCCTGTAACAACTCCTGCCAACAAGAGAGCCGATTCATGCTGGCACCATCAAAGAGAAGTACGGCGGCAGGTGAGAGTATTAACATTCTTTAGTTAGAACATGAGGATGTGTTTATTCCCCTCTGCATGTCTAATGACAGCATCTGGAAACCAAAAATCCACCGGAGTAAACTGTGTTCTTCCTATTTCTGTCAGTTCTCACATAATTGGGATAGTAACATTTGGCAAAGCTTAAAAGATCGTAGACACACAGCTGTTTGTTTCATTACGTCACAACCAGTCACAGACACTTGTGGTTTTTTTAACAGGCGGAAATGCGTTTTATTTTTTCATTCATGAGCATATGCTCTTTTATACTGAACTACCTCAATGAGATATGCAAAACAATGCAAGTCAGGTTAGGTGGTGCCAGAGGAAAGTTTTTCATCTGTACAATATCCATTTTGGGACATTTCAGGTTTAGCTTTTCTTTACACGGCTTTGACCTTATTGTTAGCATTACTGGACTACTGGCCAATGCTGACAAACCATGTTAGGCTATCAAAACGCTGTGAACATGCATGCATGTAATATTTAGTATGCAATGCTACCATGAGCAAAGTTAGCATGGTCATATGCTAAGGTTAAGCATTTTGGTGCAACATTGTAACATATGGCGAACGTTTAGCAATTTTCGAGCCGCAACAATCAGGGGGTTGAATCGATTAGGTGATAGAGTATTAATCTGCAACTATTTAAAATGTAATTGTTTGAATTAAATTCTTTAAATACATTTTCAAGCAACAATGCCAAACATTTAATGCTTCCAGCATCTGAAATATGAGCATTTGTTGCTTTTTCCTCGTCTTATATTATAGTACGGTGAATGTCAAGACATTTATTGACGTCACCTTGGGCTGTTGGAAATTGTGATGGACAATTTGTCTATTTTTGGCATTTTATAAAGCAAACAATTAATCAATTATTTGAGAAAATGATTGGGAAAATGTTTGGCAGATTAAGCAGTAATGAAAATAATCGTTGGTTGCCCTAAGCATTTTAGCTTATTTGCATTCTCACTTAGCTTACTCTGTGGGAATTACTCCCAAATAAACAGCTATAAAAAGACTTGGGTTGTGTCATAAAGTGGAAATGATAAAAATATCATTACAAACAGCGATTGATATTGCCATGTAGAGGTACATCACTAGTATGGCTACCACATTCTTATTCGCCTAAATAACACAACTACTACTAATAAGGATGATACTGAATAGAGTAAAAAGTCCCAGTAACTAAGACCCAGTAGAGTGAGCCTGTTTGCCCAAATTATATTCTGCTGTGGAAACAATGAGAACTATAAGTTTAAACTTGGGAGAAAAACAAAATTGTATTTTTTTTTATTTTTTTTATTTTTTTTAATTATATCGCAAACATATTTTCTCCATTTGGTGAGACTAACAAGGCATAAACTACGTGTTTTACCTTTATATTGTTTGCAGAAACTGGGATTACAACAGAGCAGGCAGTCAGCTGGCTGTCCTTTAAAAACAACATTTGTTTTTATGAAACAGTCTATGGAATCCATTCACTTCACTTCATACAATTCAGCTGCAACACAATCGCTGTCCAAATTCTTTTAGTAATTTATGTTTAATGTCCCGCCATATTGCCATTCAATTTCCATGTCATAGTCTAAATTATGCTTGACCCTAAACCACTTCTTACAGTCTCATTTCAGTTTAAATCCCTTCATAAATTGGGGTTAACAAATTAGAGGACAAACGTCATTGTGCGTCGATTAAACAAACAGCATTAATAAAATAATGCAATGACTTATACAGCTGGTGTGTTTGAAGCAATATTAAGCCCGCTTTTAGCTGCAGAAGAATTGCTTTCAGTATCCCCATTGGGAGAATCCTGTTGAAATATCCAAGGGACAAACTGTAATGTCCCTAATGTGGCTTTGAGAGCTAGTCTGTGGGATTGACAACTTTCCAAAGTCTGCAATTAAGGCTCATCACTTTGCCCACAAAATACAACACGGGTCAGCATCAACTGTTTTTATATGCAAGTCATGGTGTAAAGCTGTGCTGTATGATTAAGTCAAGGACGGCATGAAGAATTCAAAGTGTCTTGTTCTCACGGACCAACCCATGCATACTCCCTTGGCCTTCTTAAACATTAATTATGTGCTGCCATTAACTTTGACAAAAGGAAGTGAGCTGATGTACATGAAACCACATTGCATGGGAACGTTTGTTATGGGAAATCAGTTTCTCTTATATAGGTTTCCCTGTTTATGGTTCCACCTGGGGGGCTTTATGAGTCACAAATGACCAAGCCATTCTTTTACAGCTAATTGGCCACTGAAATAAGAGCAGTGATGATAGAAGTATTCAGATCCTTTACTTGAGTTAAAGCAGAAATACCACAGTGAAAAATGCTCCATAACTCATGGTTTAACTTAAACCTGCAATAACAAATTTTTTGGGGGCAGAACCAAGCTTGTGAAGTTGATTTGGTAAACTTGTTAGCAAACAGTTACTTATTTACACATCCAGCAGTTACGCCTACAGTGAAACGATATCATTCATTTGGAGACACGTTTCTGGCCATGAGTGCTGATATCAGCGGATATTAACAATTGCACATAAAGTAAACACATTTTTTCATAGGGATCACGTGAACATTGTTATTAAAGAATTGTGACCAAGATGCAGTATGTGCTGAGTGGGACATTTTACACATAAAAAAAAGAAACCTAGCAGTGCTCATCTATGTACATTAGACACCGTTTATAAATTACATAAGATCTGTATAAAATGTATTTTTACCCACCAGCAGACATATACACTGATACCAACATTTACAATAAGCTATAATGGGCCAATACCAAACAGCAGAAAACGTTCAAACATCTAGTAGATAAAGAAACAGGTATTTCCCTCAGGAGTAGGTGGAGACCAAAACAGAGCTAAAACGAGGTGGAGAGATACTTGACTCCAGGTGAATGCTAATGTTGCTCTACAAGCGCATTTTTGCAACACATTTGCCATGAGACCTTTAGCGTGTTTCATTGTCCCCAAGTGGCAAAATATTTAGAAATGAATGCAGCTTTAACTACAGCACTTGAGTAAGTGTACTTACTTTCCACTACCAAACGTGAGAGCAATAAACTTACATACAGTGTAAACAACAAACCTCATTCATTTTGAAAACATTTTTATCAAGCAGCTAAAGAGTAGGTGGACACTGGACACTTTCACCAGGAAGGAATGTTTTTACAGGGGAAGAAAAGGTTAAGACCAATTTCAGGCCTTCGTGTTGCTACTGCTTATTTGGCCAAAACATCTGTAATAGCAAGAAATGTAGGCCATGGCAGCTGAGAAGCCTGCGGCTCAGAAGACACGAGGTGCAGCATTATTAAGGACCTTCCTTTAAAAGCTAGAGTTGTGACTGATATTGCTGACAAGCATCATTAATGTCTCACTAGGTTTTCCCATGCAAAGATCCAGAAATGTAATGTTCTCTGCAATATGTGGTGCAGTGTACTTTGACATTTGGCTGTGAGAGCACAATGCACAGCACGGCAGGATTGAACTCATCTGCTATGAAGACAACTGAAGGTACAAAGCCATACATTTCAGGGTATTTAAAATCAGCAGAGTGAAAATAAGCTTCAGTATCATGTCAGAGCCAGTATAAATATGACATGGGTGTGTATCCAATGCTTTGGTCTGGGTTATTGTATTCACATGTTTGAAAGAAGAACCCGGCCTGTTGTGCTCTATGAATATAAAAAAAACATTTGGCTATCCTCAGGTAGCAGATGATAGAGGGTGTGACTGAAACTTATTTCCACTGTTGAAGATACAAGTCAGATTCGTTTAAGAGGCCTCACCTACAAAACCTTACCAGAAAGACAGAAATTTCATGTGAAATGTTATGTGTTTGTCAAGAAATGGCTGAAAAAAGAAAAGCGCAAACCCATTAAAGAAAAAGATTTTTAAAAGATGATCCTGGTTTATTACAACTTGAGTCTTAATTGCTAAGCTTTGGCCATTTTAAGTCATGCAAGTGGCATGGTTGTAGGGGTAGCAGTGTTGATCTGATGGCCGGTCTGTTGGTCAAACACTTCCAGGTGTCCAGACTGAAATAACTTAACTACGAGATGAATTGCCATGAAATGTGGTGCAGGCATTCATGGTCTCATGGCTCATGGTTCAGGATGAATCCTTATGACTTTGTGATTCTGACTTTTCCTCTAGCACAACAACAAGGTTGACATTTGGTTTGAAATGTCTCAACAAGTATTGAATAGATTGCCATAAAAGTTAGTGAAGACATTTATTAATCCATCAGTATGTTTAGTGCTAATAAACTAAACCAAGATGGTGACCAATATACCTGCTAAACATTAGCAATTTCATTGTGAGCATGTTAGCTTGCCGATGTTAGCATTTGTTCCAAAGCACCATTGTGCCTAAGTACAGCCATACAACACCGCTAGCGAGACTCTTTTGTTCTTTTGATAGTTATTATAACATTGTAATCACCAAAGTAATTACTGAAATATGGGAACATGGCGACATCTCAATAATGAAATGCAAGATAAAAAAACGAACGGTCGGATGACAGATTGTAAACAAACCCAAAATTAAGCCAGATTATCAAAAGCACTGTATTTGGAGTTGAAACCAAATGTGAGTGCACCAGAATTGTAGGTGTTACTATTAAACTGTAGAGGAAAAGTATGTGTGCACAATCCCATTTTCTTTCTCCCAAGTAAATTTAGCTAAACTTTAGGTTTGTTTTAAAACTGTATCTGCTTCTTTACTGGCTTCACGTTTCTTGTCCCATCTAACTTCTTTTTAATGATGTCACATTTCCAGATCCGAGCAATTACCATGGTGATCTTATTGTTGCCGTTAGGAATTATGACCAAAACGACAAAAAGTGACACTGGTGTTGTTGCAGTTGAAAGTTTGTAAATGTCTTCACTTATCCATCTGACCTACACTTTCCAGCAAACCATTTCAATGTCAAACAATTGCCTGTTTCCACATGTGTCTCCTCCACTCAGTCCTCTTTTGGCAGGAACCCGACTGACACCATAATAACAGCTTTTATTAGGTTGCGCTGTCACAATTTCAGATGTGACCGTGGTTTGAAGGCCAAAACCGGCACATAATTGATTGGGAGTTTGTGTGATCTGCTTTTTACTTTGGGAGAGCGCCACAACGATCTACATCCAAGATGGGAGATTTCTGTCACGCATGCATGCAACTTCAGACGTGATCACAGACTACGTTTGAGCCATCTGATGCCACACAGATTGAAACCAAGACGATTAAAGTGGTGATGGATTTCCACAAAACCAGTCAATTAGCGAATCTGCATAATTAAGGTAATGTCATAGGAAGATGAAACGTGTTAAATTACAAAAATCCAGTGATTGTAAGTGGTGTAGACGGGAAGTAAATAGGCTAAATATCCATGTTGTACACCCATATGATCAACTGTTGGTAACAAGGGGAGAGGCGTGTACATTTCTTGCATCATAGCTTTATCAGTGGCAATGACTCACGGAAAAGAGAAAGTCTTAGATGAATAGAAACCAACAGCCAAAAGGAAGTGATCAAATCCCTGATGAATTTGCACAAAAACCCCTTAATGAGTGAATTTGCATAATTTGAATAATGCTACACTAATTCTACATACGTGGCATGAGACGTGGAGCACAGCAATTTTTTTTTAGATGAGCTGGCAAGAAGCTCACCCCACAGGTTTCAAATGATTAATTCCCAGGCATGTGTTGCTGATCATCTGAATATTTCCACAGTAAAGTAAAGAAGAATACTACCATGACTCAGATCTGCATGCAGCTGTGCTACCAAACACATCAAGGAGAATAGGGGGGAAAAAATGGCAAGCATGTTCAGAAATGTAATGACTTACGGTACACCCTGCAGAGACACCGCAGCCACAAAGTAATTCAGTCAGACCCCTTCTAATGGAAATGCAAAATGTCACGGGAGTGTGGTCAGTGCCCAGATGATTACCACTGATTTAGCGGTGACCCCCAAGCATATAATGAGCCAGGAAAGAAGCTTACTCAGATGTATTACTACGGGTCTGCAGGCCATCTGAAAATTCTGAAGTTTAAGTGTTTTCCAGGAGCACATACAGTACCAACAAAGGAGCCGTTTGATCGAGGAAAAACACTTATTCGCTTTCTTGCGGAGAGTTATACGAGAAGGTCGATGCCTTTGATACCAAGTCTGATTAATGTCCTCAAGTGATGTCAATTGAGTCATCGTCGTTTGGGTCTGAAGACTACAAATTTGACAAAGAACAAAATCTGGAGGTGACCAGACCGCCGTAGCCTGCTCCTCATCTCAGTTTTAGGCTAACGCCTAGAGAATACATTAGGCACCACAAGCATAACACACACACACACACACACACACACACACACACACACACACACACATCTCCGACAGAGCTGTTGGCAGTACAGTTGTATTGTGGGTAATGTAGGTGCCAGGTTTGACAAGGAAGAAGTATGCAAGAGTAAAACAGATGATATCTCTGGTTCTACAGCATCGTTTAAAAAAAAAAATATATATATATTTTTTTCAAACAGTCCATTATAAGCCTGACTGTCATAGGAGTGCAAGGCTAACGTGATGAGCATTTTTTTTTAACAAATATCTCATTAAATATATTACCTTTGCTATTTTATATAGAATAAGGTGTCTGTTCTTTCCCCTTAAAGCTTGTATTTGTATTGTATGTAATCATTTCTTTCTTCTGAGTTTCTGGGGGCGACATTTATTACAGACCAAGAATATGCTATAACCTGCTGCAGGATGCCCCGACAGTAAATTAGTTTAATGTTCTTTAGTGGATTTGAACTACTGTGTAAGAAAAACATAAATGATTCCAATAGAAATGTAGACAGATCTTCAGAAAAGGCATTCTGCGGTATTGCTTTTATTGCCAATATTTGTGCAAGTCACTTATTAATCTCACTTTATTCAATAAACTGTTACATACTGAAGTTTGAGATAATATTGAACATTGATTGTAGGAGTTCACTGGAAAGGATTTGTGTGTATTCACGTATGTGAATGTCTGTTGGAAGATGGAGGAGCATAAGAATAGTGTTTATCTACACGGAAAAGAAAAGTTTTGTAGCCACTTAATCTGTTAAACGATTTTGTTAAACCATGTCTGGTTTAACAAAAATGTGGACTAACTGGTCAAATATACAGGAATTTATTTTCAAATTGTGAAGCTGAATTGCACTGCCCCCACACAGACTTCTGTATGTGGAAGGCAGGGCTCTGACATGCCATCCAACTCAGACAAAAATATACAGTAACTCTGTACATTCAGGAATTACACTCTGAAATCTTTAGTCTACGAGACTGTACATCCCTCTTTCTTAATTTAAAATTCATTTATAAGTGTTTCTTATGTTTGGCTCCAGCGATTGATAGCAGCTGTCCAGCAATCCGTACCATATGTCAGGAGTTTTGTATAAATATTGTACCACGGGAAGCCTGCTTTACATTTCAATTACTACATTTATACAGTCAGCAAACATGATACGCAGGAAAAATGGCCGAAACCTGACTCTGCTCGCCATGAGCGCAATTTATCAGGAATATTTCCTCAGATGTTACAGCGTTGGAGGTCACCACACTGCGCTGGCATACTTTAAAACAATGATTAGCCATAATTCTGCTCAATGTCTTGCTGCGTGTGAGTCCCTGTGCAGTCACAGGAGGCTGGTGAACTTGATTTTGTCAATTTGCAATGCTGTGTGAATACAGCAACATTTGGAGTCTTGTTTAATACTGGAGCACTTCCATTTGCACAAACTAAGATAAATATTTCTGAAAATGTACAAAAATGTTTATATGTACTCATGACATTTCTGTTTGAAACTTTGTCATGGCTAATAAAGTAAAGAAGAGTCTGATTGTCATCAGATTGTGGAACTGAATACATTTTAAGTACTTTATTTTTCATTTATCACGATTCATCATACCGTGCCCACAACAGTAACACACTGTGCATGTCTACAGTCTGTGCGGAAACAAAAAACACTGACTTGTGCCCGGTGAATTATCTCTGGCACCTTAGGCGAAGCATTAAAAGCCAGAGCAGTCAGAAACACTTGAGCACCTTCAGGAGGGTTTTGGCGTTTAAAAGCATCTCGCTTCTTGGCGGGTATTAAAGGGATTACATATGTTATACAAGATGAATGTACTGTATAGTAAGTGTTGGGATTCTCTTAGTCTTGGCTGGCCTTTGCCCATGCTGCTATTTTAAAAGATGCTTTGGTGTAGCTTGGCCTTTGGTATGAGGGATTGCAGGACACCGGTAAGAACAGGGGTGGTAGCACATCAATGACATCATCCTGTCTGCAGCTAAGGTACAGTTACAACGAAATAGCAGATTGGCAGACACAACCTGTAAGTTATATAAAACACCTTCAAACCCTCCAAAACTGAACACTGACCGTAAGGTTTTAATAATAATTGATGTTACATAAGCCAGACTGCAGTTATTGAGCTGTAGCACGCAGGTACAATACAACTCAAGTGAAGCGATTCTGTAAGCTCTTACCAGGGAAGGCTATATCTTCTTTCACTGTATATGCAAATTGTATTATAATAAGAGTTATAAAAGTTATATTATTAATTATAATAGCTTACAAATCAGGATAATTTACTGATGAATTTTTGGATTCTGTAAACGCAATATTAGGGAAGGGAATCTCACAATTTGATCCAAGTTTAATTTGTGGTATCATGATTCAATTCTGAATCTATTCTTGATTTAATAAATAGACTAGAATTACTGCCTCGCGGTTAAATGCCTCCACTAAAAAGTCAAGTTGAAGTTTACGTCCATGTCTGTTTAAAATGTCATCAATTTATAATTTTATCCTTTCAGACATCAGTGTGAAATTGTCATAATTAGTCTGTGAATTCTTGAGTTATGGCCAAAAACGTGTTTTGTGAAGTCACAGTGAATTTGGCCACCAATTTCAGATCAGTTCAACCTTAAAAAGTGGACGTTTGTGCCAAATTTAAAGAAAATCCCTCCAGGCGTTCCTGCGATTCTGCCTTCACGAGAATGGGACGGATGGACAACCCGAAAACATAATCAAAATGGGGCACTATTGTCAGGCTCTCACTCCAGTACACCGTGTAACAAACTATTCACCGATGTTTTTACTCTAATGAATTACAATATGAAACATTACCAGCTGTCCTTCATGAAAGACTGTCGGAGGGAACAGAAAAAAGCAGAGAAGGAGTGTGGGAGTATGCAGCTTTTTTTTTTTTATTCGAACAAGACAAAGTCTGCAGGCACAGTAGATCAGCACTACTGGACTTCATGCTGTAGGTTCTTTTGTAGAAACAGATGTTAGTCTACATTATGTGTTCTGTTTCTGCTGTTACCAGGCAAGCGTAGAGGAGAATACCACTCCGCTGCAACGCAAGTATCAAGACAATACTGTGCAAGTCATCTACAGTTTAATAGGCTTTGGATTGAGTCATTTTCTTCTGACCGTAATTTGCAGGTAGGTAAACGCCCCGCCAATCAGCATGAAAAGGGCATGACATTGCCGTGCTGTGTACAAAAAAGAAACTAAAAAGAAAAGCTGAGGGAATTAAGTCAAGCATGCCCAAACAAAAGTCTAGAGCGTATGAACTTAAAAAAAGAACACGTCAACAGTTCTGAAGTGCAGGTACTTCTGCAGGAAGTGAACGCCAAACGAGCCGATGTGTTTAATAGTGTCAGTAGTGGATATAAGATAATACATTTTATATGGAGTACCAACATTTTTGGAAATCTTTAAAATTGTTCCAGAATCATATAAGTATTGTTATGTGAATCTATTTTTTCCTCCACCATTATCCAATACTGCAAGAACGCTGTCCGTTTTGATGGCCTTATACATCCAGAGATAAAAAAAAAAAGGGACACACAGTAGCTCAGTGCTGGTAATGGCGCAGCAAAAATATGTCTCACGGAATATTGCATATTGCTTCACAACATCGACAAATCAGTCTCTTCAATCAAAGAACCACTAAATAGCAGCCATAAAGTAGGAAAATGGATCAAGTGCACATTTTATGTTGCTGCTACTTTTACATATGCCTTGAAAACTGCACAATTTATGATCTTATATGATATGCTGTGATAACCAGAAGTATGTTATTTTAATCATGACATCAAAATACTCTTTTTAAATGGACTTCATGTGAATCTTATGCCAAAAACAAATTCAATTTGAAAATAATATGATCTGGATACCTGTGCTGCTTCATAAGGATTACTTTAAATTGGAATAAAAGCATTGCATGACTGATGACAACCTGTTTACAACATGGAAGCACATGTTCCATCAATTGCTGATATTGCCTTCCTGTGTTACACACACAGACACACACACGAGCTGGATTGTAGTTCCTCAGTCATATTACAGTCAGTATTAATAGCTCGCTGTGCATCCTCATGATATTTTGAAAATGAAAGAAGAATGACATGAAAAATATAAATCTTTGTGTCCAAGTTCATAATGTTTGAATGTAGATAAGTCTGCATGGAAAATGATTGATTATTTGGTGTAATCTCACAATGCTGTGTCTGTTAAAAAACTCTGAGTGGTTAAGTTACAGTAGGCAGTTCCCCCCTTTAATTCAGCCCAGAGCAGTGAAGGGAATCTATGCGCACTGCAGCGAAAAAACTCAAACATAAACTCCACAGTTCATATCACTTATCAGCTCGTTGGTAGAAGCATGTTTTCGCCAGGGGGGTTACCACTGCTTTGTACAGGGCAGACAATGCTTCCTTGTTGAGCTGGCTGTGCCTGTCAAAATGAGTGAAAGCTTTTACGAACGCAATCATAATATTTCCAAGTTGCTTTGCAGAAGGGCCATTTTGGCTTCTTTCAACTTGTGTGGCATTGCTGATGTTTTCATGGGAGTGGAGGTGCTGGTTGGTATGGGTGAAGCCCTTCGTGTCCCAGTGGAGAAGCTGTCTCCATGGGTCACAGTAAGGTTTCTCTCCCGTCTTGGATACTTTCCGAGCCCATTGGTGGATTCATGGAATACAAAAGGTCTTTCCAGCCAAAAGGATGTTGGAACAAGGCTGACCCTTTCATAAAAGCAATAAATTGCAAAACAGAGCAGGAATTCCATTATTAATATGTCCACTTGCCTCTTTTGGTGCCCATGTTAAAATCATTTGATGTAATGGGATAAACACGACTGGGCGCCATCTTTACACAAAGCCTGATTCAGAAAAAATCTGCTGCTGTGAACCTCTCTGCAAAGGTTAGTCTGTCTGGCTCGCAGCCTTGGTCGATGCACCTGCAACTTTATGACAAGCAGACGGTCACTGTTTAAAATGTGTATCGCTATGGTTTTTTGTCATTTCCTGAAAGGATACGTATCAAAATACAACAAGAAAGAAGAATTTGTTCATCTATTGTTTTGATTGATAAGCTGTGCAAACTGCTGCTTTAGTTGCCCATGAATCATATTTTAATATATTACCACATCCCAAAAAAATACATAAATAACTTCTTTATTTTCCTTTACTCAAAACATTATTCATCATATGTCGTAAAAAGAGCTCCTATCTCCGATTTGGGTGTTTTTTCTTTTTCTCACTTGAATAAAAAACATACATGGGTGATTATGTGTTGAATGTATTTCAGGACTCCTAGGCAGGGCCACCTCTGTATGAGTTCAAAATATGAAAACAGCTGGTCTTCTCCTTCAACCCTGAAGCCATAAAGTGTTTTGAAGCTGCATGACTTTCTCCTGTCAACACCAAGTTGTTGTTTTACCTTGTAGAACCTTTGTAGCATTAACATCAACTCCTCCTTTATCCTCCCTGTCTGGGATGGCTTTGAGAAGAACTTGACTAGTATCTTAGAGGTCAGAGACCAGATGGTGATGTGACTGAAGGACAATAAGCACTAGGATCCCCATCATATCTGAATGTCAGGGTAAGCCCCTTCTTCTTTCTAATAACGCTCGATGAATGTGGTGATGAAAGTCATTTTAGGAGATTTAGAGCAATGCTTTTAAACTGAAGAAACCAAGCAAATGCCAGTTTGATTGTAAAGTTGCACAGACCAGATAACAGCAGTGAGAGTTATAGCAGACAGGAGACATATTAGAGAAAACCTTTCAATCCTTTGCCAGTGGGGGAACACGTGTACTTCCAGAGCTAGGGTTTCAAGAGAATAGCTCCACTTGAAAGGGTTATTTGTGGTAAATGTTTCATAAAGACATACGTAGGGTTTGGCTGTTTGACAATACAAACAATTTATGAAAGGATTTCACTATACGGTTTATACCATGGTAGCTGTCTGTTAAGTCCTTTTATTTGTCATATATTTAATTTGTTGCATTAACTAAAGACAGATTCATAATTTCTCAATACATTTTGCAGGAAAAATATATCATGATATAATGCATCACTACTGTAATATAAAATGAAATTCTTCAATCATCCTGTATGTTGCCAACCCCTGATGGTTTTCATTTTACACCCTTAAAAACATTTATTTTTTTATACAAAATAAGCAGATAGGTCAAAGTTCATGTTGACTTTATGTCCCCATACATCCAGTACCTCCAGTTTAGATCTTAAACTATTAGATTGATTAGTCGGCAACTATTTTCATGAACAATTCATAATTTTCAGCCATTTTTCAAGCAAAAACATTCTCAAATATGACGTTTGAGTGCATGTGTCCGTCATATGTGTTATGATAGTAAACTGACTGGGTTTTGGACTGATTGTTGATTAAAACAGGGAATTTGAAGATGCTATCCTGGTGTTTTAATGGGACGTATCATTAATAAAATATCAAAACAATACATAAATTAATCAAGAAAGTAATCATTAGTTGCTGCCAATTGATGCTTTAGTTGTTTGCATTTTGTTGTGCTTACGGTCACTGTTCTCTACTATAAAACTTCCATTCACTGGAATTTTTTCACTCTTTCCCATCTACAGTATGCGGTCACTCCTTGCTTTCGCGGTTGGTTAAAGGTCTCAATACTGTAACCTTTAACATTTATGGACTTAAAATACAGTCAGACAAATATTGCCAAAAGGGATGGGAGCGGTTTATTCCATCTATAGGTTCAGATAAGGTTTTTGGAGGGCGCGAGTCGACCCCATGAGAGGAACTTGTAAAGCACTTCAGCCCTCCCAGCATCCTCAAGGAGCTTACTCAGCTTATAGAGACAACAGACCACTCTGCCTCGTCGTAACTCAATCACCCAACAAGGAGAAATATTCTTGCAACCTTGCTATCACAGTTGACATTGGCCCCAATCAAAAACCAACTGTACCGTGTTACGAGGTTCAAGTAGAGGAAGTGAGTCTCCATTGTAACTTGACGTAGAAAACAGGCGCGCTGCACAGCCACGAGTGGGCGGCTGTTTTTTCTTAAGGTGTTGCTGGATCTTCCGAAAGCACTTCCATCTTTCTGGTTTGGTTATACATGTGACGGATTGATCTAGCATGTGTTGCGGCTCTGTGATTACAAATACAGTTGCTAACTCTTGATTTATACCGATGGTGGGAACTTTAAAAAAAAAAAATGTTTTCCTAATCGCTGCTTTTTCTTTCCTTACATTATTAAAATCAGTTGGGAGTACTTGATGACAACTTCCTGGGTTTTTACACACTGAGTACATGTCTTAATACAATGGTATCTCATTACAAATGTATTTACAGTGTCAAAGCCATTTTCCCAGAGAAAACAAAGCAGCAATCCAACAAAAAGAGCCAAAAGCTACAAAATCACACGCTGGTGCTTTACAATTCACTGTGTTTTAAATCTCAACGTTTATTCCTTAATTTGAGCTTTTGAGTGCAAGTACAGAAACTACTTTGTCTGTTTTTCTCCTTCTATATTTCCTTACATTCTGTGCTGCAGAAAACAAGAGCACTGGGAGAGAAATGTAATCGCCTACACCTTGCTGATACTCAGCCCTGTATATAACAACTTACAGTCCCAGCAGTTTTTTTAAAATGTGCTGATTTATCCACCGTGTGCACATCCTAGTTCCTGAGACGGCTTTGCATAATATGGTATTTGACAGCCGGATGTGATATGAGGAAAAGGAAATAGGATAAAATAAAATAAAAATCCATTTCAGCTCTGGACTCTGAACTTGGAAGTTCTAATTCTTCTTTTTTTCATCTCCAAATTGCCAGGTGTAAATCCATATTGGCTTTGGGCCTGACAGGATACAGAGGGGGGTGGCAAAGTCTGCACAGCTCAAAGTGAGCTCCATTGAGTGAGAGTCCTGAAGTGACTTTTGATATGAACAGTGTCAGGTATATCTCCCAGCTGCAGATACACAAGGTCTTCTTTGATAGATGGGACTGCGCCGAGCACCTGGAATACTTCTCCAAAAACTCAGAAGAAATAAAGCTCAGGAGATGAGTACTACACGCATTAAAGTCAAAACTTTTACTTCTGGCTTAGGTTTTAATGTCCACCTGGATTTAATGCACCCAACAGTGAAACTTTTTTATAAAGGCTGCTCTTTTTTAGACGGTTTAAATAAGGAAAGGTGAGGGGGAGCATCCTGTTGGCTGAGTAGATTTTCCTAATCATGTACTTCAGATACCAGTTTAAATCTCAATTCAAAACCTTTCATTGCATCTCACCGGAGTCTCTTTGCTGGACTCTTTCAAATAAAGCATAAATATCATGAAATACTTTGAATGTGGTTACCATTGAGATGCCCATTGGCAGCGCTTCTCTGTCTGCTGTGGCAACAACCAATTATTCATCTAGCCAGCATTACCAAAATAATAAAATTTTAAAAAATCAGAAAAAAAATTCACATATGTTCCCATAAACACATAAAATGAACAAACAATCTTAAATTTGGTTAGCAAAGAAGATATAAATTTAGTCAAATATTTGTGGACAAACTGCGTAATGATCACGCTGTTTCTGGATTACCTTTTTGGCATTACTATACTACAATATACCGTGACAAGATATATCCATGTTAAGCTATCACTGGCCAATAATACAGTTCAGACTGATGGCCCTGCCCTAGATTCATGGTATAGTCCGTGGGAGCACACTTAGCAAATATTTACGTTATATATTAGCTATTTGTGAATTTTATGACCTATCATGGTGCATTCTGAAATTAACTATGCAATGACCTATAAGTTGCAATGTTGGCATTGCCATAACAGCATTTTTGTAATAAACCTGATCTGAAGGCTGATATTTCAAAGAGCAACTTTTTTTTGTTTGGTCTAAATATGATGATAATTTGTTACCATATAGATTAACTCACAAACACATTATTAAGGTTTAGTTTATAATATTTAAGAGAATAATGAAACATGTCCAGGGCCCAAGATGCAGCTCTCAAAGGGATTTGTTTTGTTCAATGAACTTAAAACCCAAAGATTTCATTTTTGAATAATTGCAGAGTTATTCACCACCATTTACACTTTTTGAACAGAAAAACCTTCCATTACTGCTACTGCTTTTAAATTGGATTACTATTGTGAAAAAATTATCAGCACAGATGTGTTCATAGAAACTGTCACACAATTCAACCCACTGAAAAAGTGGGACCAATAATGGGATTGCCATGAAAAAGATGGTATATGTACAAAGAAATGACATACATCTTCCAAAAAATGATAACAAAACTAAAACTAATGTACTCTCCTGCTTGGACAGTGATTTGATACCATTAACAATTTTTTTGCAAACTAAGGCACATTTGTCTTTGCAGCTCTCCCAAGATTCATTGCTTTTGGGAATATGTGATGGTATCACGACCAAGCACTTTCAGATGGTGGTTGCTAGAATTGCTTCCAAATGGGTGTGGAGTTTTCCGGCCTTATCCCCCTTTTCCATACTTCTTTTTTCTCTTTTTTTTTTTTTTCTAAAAGAGGGAAAACCAAACACTGATTGTAAAGCCAGTTGAGGCCATTAGATAACAGGAGTTCCTCTCTTTAGTTAACTTTTTCATTATCCTTCGGTTTTATAGCTGCACCTCTCTGCGTGATCTCAGAGTTCAGCTGAGAACTTGAGGCTGGGCCTGAAAGCAGAGCAGGAGTCTGGTAACAATATCAAACAGCCGTCGAGCTGCAAAGGAGCTTTTTGTTCCCAGCTCGGGTGTGACCGTGTTGGCTCGCTCTGAGATCACTGTGCTACCAGAATGGAACCTTTTCATTGATAGCCAATGCCTTGTGAGGCACATGCAGGGGATCTGGCATACGGGTGACATCATCAAAGCTATGTGTGCATTTTTGTTCCTCTCTGAAAATAAATTCCACCGCACAGACTCGTTATTTCACAGCCGAACAGCGGAGCTCCTGGTTGTTTTGTTATGGGTGGTTCTCGCGATCGCCTGCCAGTGGTATCCGCATGCTCAAAGAAAACAGTCCAGAGAATACGTGGCCAACTCAGGCCGATATAGGGCTAAATAACAAGAACCAAATGTTTATGAGACACTTCTGTCTTTGACAGGATTCCACTTGAACATGTCTCCATGATCAATTGATTAGCCATTCGTCATAAGGCATAGACTAAGGGCAAAATAAACACCCGCTTTTGTTGAAAGATATGCACTCATTGCAGAACATCTGTGAAGCATTGCACTCATGACAACACTAACGTCCCCATCTCTTGATAAATAACTTGCTACGGAACTGCTACATAAGTATTGAAATGTTCCAAAGTTTTCTTTCAGCTTTTGAATAATTAGTCAGCCTGGCCAGTAAATAAATAGACAGAAATATCAAATGTTTACACGATTAAATAATGCAGTTCCAGGCTACACTTATATTCAAGATAACATTTCATATGAAGAGCTTGTTCACTGATGTAAACACAGAAAAAGCATTGTTTAAACAGAAGGAGCCTGACATTGTTAGGCGTTTAAAGACTTGGTAAAGCATCAAATGCCGTGCCATTTAGACCAGTAAAAGAGCAGCAGCTACAAACCCTCTCTGGTGATTGGAGCTTTCCCTGTTTAATTGAAATTACCTTTCATCGTACTGTGTTAACTTTGAACAGCTTTGATGGTGTGGAGAAACACTTGGGAAATGTGGGTCAATCCAGCTCACTGAACACCACTGTGACAGTCCAGGAAACAAATCCAAAATGAATAGCACTTTGCATGAGACTGAAATGGATATACACAAAGCACTACCAATATGTTTCAGAAAAAATGTTAAAGAAAACAGTTTTGCGACCTCTGCATTGAAACACAACTCCAAAATGTTAAAACTTTTGGTTTCTGCAGCATTCATCAAATTTGATTTGGAAAAAAGTCAGAACTTTGAAATCTTTCTTTCCCCTTTTCAATCAATGGAATATTTGTGTCACGGCTCAGAAAAGTGATAACAGTTATGCCTTCAAGACATTATGGCTAAAGTTTCAAACATGCTTGCAAAAGGAAAAATGTGTAAGTATTTGTAATATGTTTATATAGTATACAGTATAAATGATATACGCGCTGCATCAATGTCCACATGAGAAGCTGGTAAAAACCTGCTGTACATACCTGTTCAGCACCAAACTGCTGACAGACACGGTTAGTAACTAGCTGCTGACTACAGTGCAGCATTTAGCTGCTAAGGAGACAGATAACTCCTTCAGGAGATGGTAGAGATTAAAACAGAGGTAAAAGAAAGTGAATATTGGACTTATCAGGTGGCTGGAAACACAACTGCAAATTAATGATAATGTTGCACCTTAAAGATGAATAAATAAATGTCTGTTAAGTCACTATCAGTCGCCATTACTATGGCCGAACAAACAAAGAAAAGAGGAGTGATTAAATACAATGAAACTTCAAAAACTAGTGAAAGTGAGATCCAAAAACACACCTCCACCACCACTTATCGCCACAGGCGCCACCAAAGAGAACTAAACGGAGATCTTCGAGATTGTAACTTTAACTGCTGGATGTGTAAATAAACAACAGTAAGCAAGTTCAGCATATCATATTAAAATGTGGTGATATGTCAGTGTTGTGTTTACAACTCGTTTCTTCCGCCCCCATGCCAAAAATACAGTAGTAAATACAATAATTTATATGTTCTGTAATTTGTGAATATCTGATTTGATACCACAATACTGACACTAAATATATGAATAAATCAATGTATTTGATAAAAGATATTTCTGTTGCAAGGCTCTTCGGTGATATTTTAAAAGGTATACACTTGTCTGTGAGCGTGAGGCGAGTTATGGCTATTAGGTGATGCCAGCAACTGCAGAGCAGGAAACATGTGAAGTAAAACAAGTCTAAATGTACATCAGACAGGATTTACCATTTTAAAATATTGTACGCAGTGGCTTTTCTTGCCTCTCCTCCTTTGTGTTACTATCTGCTTCTTTCTTATCTGCTGCTTTATTGATATCAGTTATCTCAGGCTACATGCTACATGCTGTTTCCCCGTAGACAATGGAATAAGTCAAGAGACAAGATTTTGGAACGGGGTGTTGAGGAAGGGGGCAAGAACATATCCAAATTCCTTGCAATTAAGTTCTGATGATTTCATTAATGTCAAGGGGGGCGGCACATGGGTCAAGTGCATTCTAAGACGATGCCGTTGTCCGCTTGTTTAAAAAAATATACATCTGAATAATATTAAAATCTGATTTTTTCAGCAACCCATTGAAACTAACTCATTGGTTCTCATTAGTTTTGAGAGCCATTTAATCCCATCAGGGCCCTCAAACCCTGTCACAATCCTTGTTTAATCAACTAGTCTTTACCCTTCCCCAGTCATCAGTGACAGGATTAAAATTTAGGGAGACACATCTGTGGCCAATTCAAGATGCTTGCTGTTATGTGAATGACCCCGTGAGATGATACAGGAGATAAACCAGCTGCATTGAAGTCTCCTTTAGACGTAATCCTTTTTAGATCTCAGCTCGGAACCACTAAGACGTATCATATATCCGCTAATCATTTTCTAAATTGTTTATTGAAAATACTCCTCGTCTGGTAGATAGTGAGTCTGAAGGGAGAAGGGGTTTTCTTTACATTGAAACTTGAGGTCCTATGGGGCTAGTGTTTCAGCCATCAAATGCAGTTTATTATACTTTAAAAGGACGCAGAATAGAAATCTGTTCCGGGCTTGTTAATGGAAACAATTATTGCATCAGCTTCCTTGGTTCACTGACACAAATGTCCTCCACAAAACCTGCCTTGTATCAAGTGTATCTGGAAGTGTAGCAAAATTGCAACATATTCCTTCGAGCCCACTACATTTAAACAATAAACAAACTATGACTGGAAACATTCGGTCATCTCGGAGGCATGTGAGCTCAAAAAGACAGTGATTTGTTTCCCCCGGAATACATTAATTTATTACCAATATGACTGACACAAATCATTTGGTTGAGAGGTTTTCGTTGGTAGCAGGGGTGGAAACATTTCAGAGGTCGACTACAAGTAGATAGAAAAGGAGATTAACCTGAATAACTGTCAGCTGGCAACTTGGGCGCTTAGATTTATTTTTGGGTCAGCTCAAAGCTGCTACAAGTTGCAGAGCGACAAGAAAAGTTTGGACTTGCTTTGTGTATTTTTATTTTCCCAGAACTGGTGTTGTATACTTTACACGGTGGAAAAAAGAAACTGCCAACAAGAGCAGCTGTACAAATGTATCTGGTAGAAATGTGTCATACCATTGTTGCATTCAGGACATTGACTTTTGGCTACAGACAGCTTGGACCAATCCATTATCTCCACCTTGTTGAAGTTATTACAAACAGGAGAGAAACAATATTTGAAAGTATAAAAAGGTCAGAAATCCAACTACGACAGTTATCTCTCTCTTTTGGTTTTAATTTTCTGCAGTCATGCCTTAAAGCCATTACTGTTGCCTCTTGGCAAAGCAGACACAGGACTCAATGCATTCATGTGCTGTGTTCCTCACGTCGCCCACATCACAGTATCCAAACCCGGCTTCTCCCCATCATTTCATACCACATCTGGCGCTTTGGGGCCGGCTCCAAGCTCCGGTGGAGGTCTGTGACGTTGCACGCTGCAACACATCTCTGAGAGGACCCTCCACAAGACGAAGACAGACTGCGCTGGCAGATCTGCATCTGAGCAGCCCGTGATGTTAGTTCATCATGCATTAACATCTGTCCACAACTCGGTATGATGCAAAAGGGCTCCTTTTCATTTTCTAGGGGAGAAGGATTGGTGCTTTGCTTTATGTTTCTGTGTATAGTGAGGAATGGGTGCACTCGTGCTTGAAGACGATGATGCACTGCAGCATGGAAAGAGTTTGCTGCTGCGGTCACATCTTGGTACGAGAACACTTGTGATTCATGGTTATTTTGCACACAGTTTGGCCAGACTACTGTAACTCTGAAAATTTCATATTGATTTAATCTTGTGCATCCTTTCCTTTCCTCCTGCAAGCAGTATGTAGTAGTGGAAAGATAAGGCCCGAAAAATTATGTGAAACGACTGCCAATGAGTTATGTGCATGCATTTTTTGGATGTGGGATAGTCAAGTGTACCAAATCAGAGGATGTGCACAATGTCATTTCTTATAAACCACATAAGAGTTATGCTGATTGGTAAGGCTACTGCAAAATAAAATCTTCTTAAGCTTCCTGGGTACTCCCAAATATTTTTCAAGATGAATTAGACTTCCCAGAAGTAGTTTAGCAGAATAAGTACACACTGCAGTTCTGACTTGATAGAGTAATAGAAGCATTGGTGATTTGTTCACTTAAAGCTGCCCTTACCAATATTTGGAAAATCAATAATGGATCAAATGAGTATGTGTAATGTGAAAGGGGGTCACTCATAGTGATGACCCCACAGAGAAGTAGAACCAAACTCTGCATTTTCACTTTGCTCCTCTCAGCACTACCACTAGTTTTAGCATCTTTCAGCTTATTGTTTTGTTTTTTGGGCTTGCAATGTTATTGTTTTGGTTCAGTCTCACCATCAGTGTGGTTTCAAGCAGCAGAAGAAGCTCTGAAAACCTAATGTACACGACCTACTCAGCACCAAACAGATACAGTTACCAGCTAGCTGGTGAACAGTTAAACATTATAGTTTCATCTTATCAGTAGAGATTTGCTGCTTTTAAAGTAAACTGAATATATAATATATTCTGAATATATTCGAATGTCGGTTGGACAAAAAAAAAGATCAGAAGATGTAACCTTGGGCTTCAGGAAAAAAAAACTAATCAAGTAATGAAAAAAAAAAATCAGCAGATTAATCAATAAGTGGGTAATCATTTGTTATATGCCTGAAATCCTTGTGAATAATTATTAACATTTGTCGGCCTGTTTAAATTACAGAGAACCAGATATGGAAAAATAAAGAAGGCAAACGTCATGACAAGTGAAAAAAATAAAAAAGTAAAATGTTCAGATCTGATAAAAACTGATGAATGAAAGTCTACAAGTGGAGGAATAGAGTCTACTTCAGCAGTACACTACATTTTCTCCCTTTCTGTGTTCATGAAAGCAGAAAATAATTCTGGTCTTGAGAGCTTAATTTCAGCACAATGTTCCCTTAACAAATTTAAATAATGGAACTTGAATGTAAATATGTCTGCTGCCTGAAATCAAGGCATTGCTGGCGATTTCACAGTATACCATCCACTGGGGCATCAGCTGCTAGGTAGCTTCCAGGCGATGAAATTAGACGAAGAAGACTGTCATAACAATGACAATTTAAAAATGGTGGAAATTACGCTTCTGACATGTTAAAACATACAAATCAGGGTCTATACATGGTGGTGCTCGGTGTATAAAAGAGGACATAAAAAAGAATATTGGTTAAGTTTGTTTGAAAGTTGAAGATGATCCTGATGTGGTTCTTGAGCAATCAGAGTCGGACAGAGTTTGGAATTGAAAAAAAATAAGTGACAAAGACGTCTGAAGTCCACCCTATCCTTACTAGCACACTTAGACTTCAATCAACACCTCCGTCATGTCTCCATTTCTGCTGCAGTGGGCCTGTGAAATGCATTGTGGCCATTCTGGATGACCCTAGTATGACAAAACCAGGTGGTACACGTCTTAATGCAACATGGCCAGTCGTAAGCATTCCAGCGCTGGCCATCGCTCAGAATCATCGGTCAGGCGCCGGATTCAAACCGAAAGCAATTCTTTATGAAGGAGGAAACTCCTATACATTAACAGACACATATTTATCTTTAAAATATCCTGACTTGTGAGCAGATATGGAGGCCTATCAGACTGTCAGAGTTTCATACAAGAATCCTGATGAAGGATTCTTTAATGTGGTGCGATGGCTCCTGCAGACCAAAACCAAAAGAAGGAATTTCGCCTTGCATCTTTCTCTCTGTCTGCATCTGACAGCGGGAGCAGTGGGGTAGAGTCTATATCCTGCAAGTGGAAACTTCACATCATGCAAAGATAAGAAAAAGGGGGGAGGGAGGAGAGGGGGAAGGGCGGTCTGCAGCTGGAAGACATTACGAGTACCAGTCATCCTCGTTGGAAAAAAGAAATAGAGGAAGAAAAAGAAGAAACAAGAAAATAAGAGACAACCTTCAGATATCCTCAGATGTTATTTATTAGAGGGGAGAAGCCCCCCTCCCTGCTCATTATGGGATGTACTTGCCTGGAGACTGATCTGTGCTGGATTCAATCCTCTTTATGATGTGCTCTGACTCAATAAAAGATTTGACAAATGCTTTCCTTCATTATCAGCGCTTCATCACGGTAATTATGTTGTGGCTGAAGGTGACCGAAGCCTAATGATTTGGAGCACGGAGCCTCCTTAGAATCTCACGCCGTTTTTAGAAACACTATTTATACGGTTATATTACACCTATTGTAGTTTCCCTGTTTAACCTCCTTTGACCCAGGGGTTAATGAATACTTGTCTATAGTTCTGGTTAATTAACTCTGAATTAAAGCACCTCAGAATGCAAATACCTTGTGTCAGTAATATTTTCTTTTTCTTTAGGGCAAAGTTTGCTTGTTTTGTCTTTTCATGCCTAGATTAATCACACTTTCATAATGATATCCATTTTGTTAGTTATTTGATTTTATCCTATGATTTACTACTGGGGAGGGAAGGGGTCAAAGTCATCCACTAAGAATCAGCTGACGGCTGCAGAAAATTCAAGAAGGCCATTCATATCCAATGGCAGAGACTATCTCCCCACCATATAAAACCACTTATCACCTGACACAAAGTCCATTAAATCAAGCAATAACAACGAAACCACCGCCATTTACAACTAAAGGAAATCCATTTGCTAATGAAGGCCAAACAATGTGGTTGAAAACTCCAGAAAAACCAAGTGACAACATTTTTTTGTCGGAATGAAAATTCAACCTCTACGATAACTTTGTTCATTCACAAGTGGATGAGCTCATTGACCTGAATGGATATGGGTGTTGTAAGGATTTTCTGGCATCCTCTGATTGGAGGACTCTTCCCAGATGATGTTTATGTAATATATCAATAGTACCAGAGGCTGATGAATCTTGCCTGATAAAAAGGCCTAGAGTGAGAGTAAATACAACACACCATTCACACCAGCTATTAACATGCAATCTGTACCTAGATATCTTCTCTGGATAAGGTTAAAAGTTAACACATTGTAATTGGTGCTACTGCCTCCCACTGTAATCAGATCTCAGCTAATTGCAAATATGTACAGTTTGGCCATGTTATCAAGTGCTCCTGCTATCTCAAGCAAGCCTGGCAAAAGCTGCAGACAAACCATTTCTCAAGAAAATGAAAAAGAAGGAGACCCCATAGCATCTCTTCCTTTGTCCTGGGACACTCCTCATTTGTTGACAAGAACTAACTGTCAATCGCATATTGAGATTCCAATACAATGCTAACACAATCGAGATAATAAAAACAATTATTATTAATATCATGTATAAATACAAAGGCCCCTAATTAGTTGTCATTATCAAGATAATGTATCCAGATACAGATTGTATGTTATAGAATGTGAAAATGAGGTCCAAGTGACCTACAAAAAATGTTTTAAAGTTAAGAAAGCAAGGAAGATGTTACTAGAAACACTTAAAACCCTATGAAAGTGAGGATGGTATCAGGGTACCTTAGGGTCCACATTATGAACTCCGGTCATATTGGAAAATATGAATACTAGTAGTATAAATGGATTTTGCTAAAAATGAGAAAACTCTCCAAACTCTCAAAGTTTTGAAATGCACAGAATATAGCACCTGATTTTAGAGTATAAATACTTTACATCTACTCACAATACAATAACAAACCTGCAACTCAACCATAAAAAGTTGAAACACAGATGAACAACTGAAAAATAAGTAAAACTAAGCTGAACTTCAAATGGAAAATTACGTAATGATGTAAGAATAGAACTCAATAGTATTTTAGGTTACAGGAGATATGAATGGATGGATTTTATGCTGCCGACGTGGTGGAAAATGCCAAAGGAATGCCATACTCAGTATCTCCTGTATAATAAATGGAGACCATTTACAGACGGTGACCATTCTTTTGTAGAGAAAATTATCTGTCTGATTCCTTCATTTACACCCCAAAAAGGTTTCATGTCCCACTGTGAAAAGTGCGACCGAAGCAACAAGCCTCGATAATAATTCATCCGAATTTGCCTGGGACTGAACTTGTCAGCACGTCTCTCCTTCCACAGTCCTCTGGAAAGCTCGACGTTTCCCCACTTCTCTTTACATGTGAAGCTCGTATTATACCAGTTATCCAGATGTACCCACAAGGCACTGGGAGAGGAAGTGTAACAGCCACGCTGTGATGATGAGGGAGCGTGCGTGGGTGCCACGGCACTCTGGTGTGGCAGCCAATATACTGTGTAACGTTTTATAACGTTGTTCACCAGCTTCATTTCCTCACAAGGAAGCACACTTGAAATCACGCTTATTAGATGTGGGAAAAGACCTCATGTGAAAACCACATTAAGACGAGGCTGAAACTTTTACTGGTGGTGTTGACGGCTCACGAATTCAGACACAAAAAAAATCTGAAGAGTTTTATTTTTCATTCCAAAACAAGAACCAAATGTAACTGAGTACATTTGCTCAAGTAATAAGTGATATGTAAATACAATTCTGAGGTACTTGTGCTTTGCTTGAGTATTTCCGTTGTAGGGTACTTTATCCCTTCATTCCACTACGTTTATTTGACAGCTATTGGTACTGTGCAGATTATGATTTTTAAAAAGTAAGAGCATATTTAATAAAATATATTGTTATATAGTAAATTAAACAATACAATTAGGGCTGGGAAATATATTTTATTGATTTGCAAAATGTCTACGTCGTGAAAATGTTGTTATTACAACGTGCACAAAAACGTTGTCAGTCAAAAAGGTAAAATAGATGAGAGCAGGATGCATCATCTAGTTACTGCCTGTTGCATCTGGAAATGGGTGACACTGCAAATATGCAGCAAAACCACAACAATGACCTAAAAAGCTCCATGGAGCGGAGAGGAAATGCAGAGTTGATGATTATTGCATAATAATAATGGGTGGTTTTTCACCACAAGGGGCATTTGATACATTCTTATTAAACACACTGACATAAACACAAAAAGAAACATTTCAAAAAAGGTGTTATTACAAATCTGAGGATCTGCCAAAGAATCAGGACTTGTAAAAGTACATTTCCTTTTTATAATCCATTAATTTTAAACCGAAACGTCCCTATTGTTCCCCCTACATGACTTATTGAATGATATGTGTATCCATGATTTGACGATCGCATAGAGAAAAGCCAGTTTTGTCATCACCTTCCTAACTGAACCAATCACCATGGATTTAGCGTTATTAGATCATCCTTTGGAGGGGCGCCATACTTACAATGTGGTGTCATAAATACGAAGCCGATGGTGGGAATGATAAATTACGGTGCAAGGGGCAGCTCCACCTCCCCACAGTATTTATGGCACCAAACATTGAGGACACATGCAGATAAATTCAACAACTTGCACATCATAACAGCCGCCATGAAGGCTGAGGTCTGTTCAGTTCCAATTCCCGAGCAGAGTTTGGTGCGTCCGCTGCCAAATCTTTGAGAAGGGGTCAACATTTCAAGAAGCTCTACGAAAAGTCTTGGGGATTTGGGAATCTGCTTTATGACACTAATGTAAGCATCGTATGAGTCAGGTTTTATGATTTCTGATGTCATGAACTTGTGTTATGACTATAGAAGCTTATGCCATGCTGAAGTCTTTCCACATACCCCATTCTCTCTATAAGCTAAAAATAGTATAAATGCTATGGATTGCCAAAACTAATGTGCATGATAAGTGGTAGTACTGTGGTGAGCCATAGGCACAACTTTCCTATCGAGGCAGAGTCGAGACATTGAAAATATTATAATTCTTGGTCCATTAGATTTATTTGACAGCTTTAGTTACTAGATATTTCACAGATTTTGCATACTCCCATCTTTTTTTTTTGTCTGCCGACCCCTTAACCCCTTCAGTGAATTATTATATCTGCTTGCGACCACTCAAAGATTCAATATGTCCATGAGTTGTGACCAATCCAGCCTAAGACTTATTTTCTCCACTAAACCTTTCAGATTGTTTCATATGAATAACTGTTATGGGACTGAGGAGGTAAAACTATCCAGTATTTCACAAGAAAAAAAAAAAAAAGCAACGAGCAGAGGAAAGTCAGAGAAAAACAAATAAATGTGAGTCACATATTATTTATTTATTTCCTTCTTTCGGGTCACAGTACTGTACATATCTTGCACAGTTTACAGTACATTGAGTTATGAAAATGATCTCCACCGTGACCAGCTATATACTCTTAAAAAGGGCCATTCTGCATAATGAGTATGATTACTTTGAATACTTTGTGGAGTAGCCATTTTTACTTAAACAAATGATCTGAATACTTCTGCTGCTAACATGAAAGCACCCCAAAGTCATATAAACAGAATGGGCCCATGGTGTGCACTACAAAGCCCCACAGTAATGGTTCTCTTTTTGACTATTGGTAATTTACTGTGAGATGTAAAAATAGACTTTTATGAAGTTGGGCAAATCAAACCACATGTTGTACAAGAACACATGCTATCTGATCTCCATAAGCTTTAAACGTGAACAACACTGACAAAGATCAGCTTTGATAAGAGGAGAATGGGGACATGCTCTCGATCTGGATGCCATGTATTTTGCTGTGGGTGGGCTGGTGGCTTAATGCAAAATTACATGCATTCTGCACAGCTGTCACTCACTGCAAACCTAAAACATGGCTTTTATAAGTTAGTCTGACAGTTAGTTAAATCTCTGTCTGGATCCAACCACTTGCTGTTGTTTGCTTCAGGCAGATAGATTGTGATCTTGGATTATATGGTTCCACCATCATTACGTGTAAAATATTGTGCACTGTAGTTTACAAATCCAAGACAAGAAAAGTGCTATGCAGGGTAACTGTGTTTAAAACATACATAGGGCCTACACAAAACGTGATATTTGAGGGAAAAGGATTAAAATAGAGTAAATATGTAGTTAGGATTACCGTAAGGCCAAAAAAGGTTTGTTCAACAGATTTATAAGAGGATGAATCCTAATCTCTTGCCTTTTTATCTAGTGAAACTAGCTGCAAAACTAATGACATTTCTATCATCCTCAGCTTTATTTTGTTAAGTTCTAATGATCAAATATTAGCAAGGTAACATGTTAAAGATAGTGAACATGTTAAACTAAGATGACGAACATGATGAAGAACATGTTAAACTAAGATGATGAACATGTTAAACTAAGATGATGAACATGTTAAACTAAAATGGTGAGCATGTTGGCATGTTTAGCATTTGGCTCAATCCACGTGCTCGTGCAGCCTCAAAGAGCTGAAAGCGTGGCTGTATACTCATGGATCAACATTAGTGACCAATAAAGAGTTTTCTGTAGTTGTATAATAAAAGCCATTTGCAACTGTTGTAACTTCAGTGTCTTGATCTGGTTTCTGTTGCTCTCAGGATAAGTACCCCAACCATAATGAATCAGTCTCTGCAGCACACCCAGTTGAAGCATGTGCACCAAACAAAGAGCGATGACTACACCAAACAGAACAAGTACAATACGCCTGCATTTTGTTATGGAGGGCCTCGACAAGGATCACTCATCATGTCTATAAAACATTATGTTTTTGTTTGACACACAGTGCTGGGAAACTTGACTTCCCGTCCCTTGAAATGCGGATTGCCCAACAGGATTATTTCATCACCAATTTATTACCATCTAATCCTGGAGATTTCTGTCTTGGCATGGAGCTTCACTCAAACATACAAACAGAAGAGGGCGGACATGGGGTACTGGCCCTTAATCATCTGCTCGCCTGCTGATTCATCTTGTGAAAATGGGGCTCTTCCTCCATTTTCTCATCACTGTTTAGTTCTTTTGATTCGTACGAAGGACAATTCTCTCGTAACGAGTCTGTAATTAGGGAATTGTCTTTGAGGTTTGGAATAGAATAGCGAAAGGATGCAGTCACAGCATTTTTAAGAAGTTTCTCATGTTCAAGATGATTACAGACATCAAGAAGGACTGCATGTGGTAAAAAAAAAAGGCCACATATTGTAATCTTTAGTTTTTTTGGATCGGAAAGAATCCAAAGAAAAGGAGAGAAGACATGGTATATCGCTGGAGAGATATAAAGGTGAAGGAATTTACCTTACACAAAAAAAAGAAAACAGAAAACATCACATTAAAAAGACATTTTGCATCACTCTTGACCATGGAAATGGAGTTCGACAACAATTTCAATTTAAAGTCCACTGACTACTTTGCTCAAGAGTTTTCAACCTTCACACACTGTCTTTCACAAAGGTAGGAGCTCAATCCAGCTCAGTTGTTGTAATGGCAATGTGTCACCTTTGCACATGCATCAGCGTTTTAGTTGTCTGCCAGAAATTGTTATAATTTGGCTTTTTAGCCAGTTTTAAGCCACATTAAGCATCGTTAGATCTTGGTCATTTTTAACTGGATGAAGGATTTTTGGAGGTCTTGGATTATCTTAAATTATCAGAGAAACAACCTGAGCAAACGTTAACATTTAGCCCTCCGCCCTGTGTCTGCCGGCTAAACACTGATTTTTAACATAAAACTGTTTTATTTAGAGTTTTTATTGTTTTTTCTGACCGGCACCGTTTGTTTTGGAGAGGAAGAGACCTCTGTGGATAACTTGGCTTCCGGTAAAAACCTCCTGAACGTCTGGATCTTAAATTACAATCTGGGAAAATGTTAGCCTTTAGCTCGTAGCCCCTACGCCTTGTGTCTGCCGAGGAAACAATGATTTTTAATGTGAAACTGCTTTATTTAGTCTTTAACCGGCTTTACTCACAGGTTTGTTTTGGAGAGGAGGAGACCTCTGCGGGTAATTTGGCACATGGTATAGACCTCATGAATGATAAACAATGAAGTAATCCTAACCGGGAAAAGATGACTGCAATGACAAACTCCCTCGATCCGCTACGCCTCCGTCTTTTGTTATTGTTTTGATGGAGAGCCCCCTAGTAGCTAGTGTAAAAAGGAGAATTGAGGAATGAATAACTCTTTCAAAGTACATATGTCATATGAGTATTGCATTAAGAAAGACTTGTAAGAAAACACAAATTACAAAACTCTCTGTTGTACTTGCTCTGGATGAGTCCTAAAAACAGAACCGTTACAAAACTTCACTAATCTCTGCTGTTGTGCGGTACTTGTTGCCTTGACTAATAAGCACAGAGGGGTGATCCAACATAGTCAGGCTGATGAAGCTTGTTGTGAATAATAGCCCTCAGTTCACATGTAGCATTTGCACTAACAACTGCACCTGACTTCCAGAATGAGGGAGGGACTTCATGAGGACTAGCCAGGCAGTAAAAGTGTATTTATGTATTAGCCAACCTTGATTTAGTCTCGTTCCCAATACATACTGTGAAAGGGTTATCTTGGGTCAAGTCAGCAAAGCACAGAACAGGGTTTGGTCAAAAAATACAAAATGCATAAAAATCAGTTGGAAGCTGAAACAATAATTTGGGTTAATTTAGCTGAAAAGCCTTTCTAAATTAATGCGTTGGATGTGACTAAAGTAACAGCCAACCAAGCATAAGATATTTTGGCCGTTTATATGAGAGCTTTAAGTGTGTTCCCAGTATGTTTTTTGTATTTTGTTTATTATGTTCATTCAAATCTCCCATTAGAGACTGTATTGGACTTTAAATGGAAATTGAACTTGACTTTTCTCATTAACATGGCAATAAATATAAAAGCCAAAAACTGAAAACTAAAGATTCATATTTCCATTTTTCTTTTCCTTTCTCATGCTGCTCTGAATGATGAACAGCATCTTTCCAAAATAAAATACACGTCATTTACACAGTGTGACATTCACATGAAGTGAAAGCTGGAATAAAAGTTGAACTACCATTTGATCATTATTGAAGCAGATAGTGATTATTGGCTCTTTAGTTGCACAATGGCAACATTTTGGTGAATTATTCACGTCTTTACAGTGCAGACAAAGTGAAATAAAAGTTGATTCAATGAAATGAAATGACCTATGTTTCTGATCACACCACTGTGAACAGAACTTATTCTGTATCCTCTCCAATGATCACTTTTTAAATGGTTTTCCACAACACTTTCCTCAACATATTTTCCACCTTTATCCCTCTCTCATAGGAGACGAAGAATTCCCAGACTGTAAAAAGTATCTCAAGAAACATGAGACATGTCCACTCATATCTGCATCCCCATACAACCCAGTATCCTCCTTGATTCCATACGGTAGCTTGTATATCACACAGGTTTTATAGAGTCGAGCACTGTGTGGGAGGGTAAGACGGTATCCAGTTAGTGCAGTGATAAACTTCACAGCCAAGGGCAGAAAGTTTGCCACTCCGATCAGTGGCCTGCAAGACATTACTTATCATTGCTCGGGTGAATAACAGGCCTTGTCCTTTAATGTGGGTTGTGTGATCACGCCAAGCTGCACAAAGCAGCCGTTCAACCCATAGCAAAGTGTGGTTTCAGAGGAATCCCTTTACCCCCTACCCATAAGCCTACCCTCAAACCCCCTCCTTCGCTCCTGGATGCTGCCTCGCCATTTTTTCGGGGAACTGCAGATGTGGAGTTAGTAGCTGGCACAAGTTGGAGCATACGACTTTGTGGGCTGTGAAGCCTCACTGTGGCAATCAGGGGTACATTGGACTGGACTGCAGATACTAAGTGGGCTGCTGCCAGTGCTTTGAACTGTGAAAATAAATACTGAATAGGGCTACGTTTTGCTAGCCAGGCCTTGAGTCCTATAGTCATCTGTCTTGGTGTACACACCGGTGGGAGTGTTTGCCTTGGACATCAGCCACCGCATGTGGTAGCTGAGATTTTTTCAGCACTGGATCACACTTTTTGAGGGCGCATTTAATAAAACTGGCTGCTGAATATAAAAAAGGGGCGAGGATTCAGACTCCATTTGCACATGTGATAACTTTCCCTCATCTCTGCCCTTGTCAAAGATGAGATCTGCACAAACAGCCAGATTATATCTCTGCGTCTGGTAGAGACGTTTGAGGGCTGAAAGAGAGATCACTGGGGTGAGAGGATGTGGGCCACTCAGAGGAAGGAGGCAAACAAAGCACCTGGGACAGGATGATTTGGATGTTTGGACGTTGAAGGGGAACTTGTTCGGTGGCCAACGCTCTGTTTCTTCACAGAGACGAGGAGAACTGACAGTGCTGTGTTGTCCGCTGCACAGTAGTTTTAAACAGAGTGAGAACAGGGGATCGGATGTCGGAATGAACCATTCGGGGGCGTTTCGGAGGATTGTACAGTTATAGGTCCCCTGTTACAATATATTGCTGCTGCAGTGTAAACGTAATCCAACAATCATTCCATATTGTGAAACAGCATGAGTGAAGGGATTAAAATCTGAGTCTCTAACAAGGAGTCATCCTTGTTGAACAGGAGCAGTGTTTGAGTTTAACGAGGTGCAGGGAGGATTATAGGGTATGCCATGCATACTTTGCACTAAACACAGCACCCTGCTCTTAGTTTTGATTGGAATATCGCTCTGCACCCAAATGTTAGTTTATTCAGCTTGGTCTTACGAAGTGCATACCTCGAGTTTGTATGAAGGCTTTGGTTCATGACAGTTTGCCATGGTATTGCGCTTTCCTTCTGGCCCTTTTTCATTCATCCAAAATTTGATTTGCCGAGTATACATGCACTTTTTAATTCTACTTTATTTTTGCTGAAAGACATTCACAGTTGGGAGTCAGCCAGTACAACCACATTCTTCTACTGTTGGCCACTAAACGGCTTCACCCAAGAAATTGGAGTAATCCTCAACCCAAGTCCTCACAACTGGCTTTATTTGAATTTAAAATGCAGCTGGATATGCTGGTAGCTTACATGTTCAATATCTATACAAGTGTTTAGTGTTGCATAGTAATGTTTTATCATGTTTTCTCTCCTACTCAGCTTTTTTTTTGCCTTTTTCTTAAATCAGCACTTTTCAGTCTGTTTTTGTGTCTACATCATAAAACATTTTAATTGTTCAGTGAATTGTTTTTGTTTAATTATGGAACAAGCATTTTGGTTCTACAGCACTTTTAATCTAAAAATACTTAAATATGCACTATTATCTTATTTTGGGTAGTTATTGTGGTCTAACTGCAAAAAAACATGAGATACAAAACGCACAGTGCCACAACTGACTGTCACGCTAACTGTCCCTATATGCATGAACGCCTTTGACAATGTGAGCCATAAACTTGCAGCCACTATTTCAAGGACATTAACCTTATCCAGTGTAGGAGGAACTGCTTTTCTATTTTGCATGTTTCCATATCACAACAGATGACTCAAAAACTCTGATCTGTAACTGCTACTGCAAAAGCGAGCTGACAGAGCTTAAATGTCATTTGAGGATCCTGCTTTTACGGTCATGCCAAGAAAAGCCATCAAGTTCAATCAAACACTGATAGAAAACAGATTACATCAGAACCCTGGTGACATTTTATGGTACTAAAGATGCCGCAGCCTGCTTTGAGAAATTTGCCCGTTTTTGCTTTGGTGCGCAGATCGTGATCCAGAATCAGATTATCGCAGCTGGCATCCCTTTTTTCCAGACTTTGCTCTTTCACATCTGTCTGGAACATACTTCATCCTGTTTTAGCCATGTGCCATCTCAAGCAGTGGATGGGAATTGAAACATGTTGGATATAACTGGCAAGATAAGCATTTGATAGTCACTCCATCTTTCTGAGAAACAGGTGCAGCAATAGTTTTACAGGCGTCTTTGTATATACATTTGGGAGGAGGATCGTAAGTGCTTCTTGTGTCCGCTATTAAAAGAATTCATGGCAAATCATCACAAAGAGACAAAATGCTCATATCTCTGACATGAAGGTATTATGATAGGGATAAAAGTACCAGATGTTAATAATAAATCTAGATAATGTCAACTGTGTTTCAGTACGGAAATTCCATAAGACAGCTTTTGAAGTATTTTCAGGATGTACTTAAATGGAACATGTTCATGTGCAGAAAAACCTTAATATAGATGTTAATGCTAAAATATAATAATGTTGTCAATGTAACCAACCATTTAGTGCCAGTGCTTGTGCAAAGAGATATACAGTGCATTGAACGCATACATTTTCTTAGCATGAGTGGCCAAACGAGAAATCAAAAAACCTGGTTTTACAGCCAGACTGTGTACTCAAGATCTACATGTAGAGCTTTTTTGTGTCACCTGGACTGCTTGTGGTTTTAAGTCTCGTCTTGAGAGTCCTGCTGATAACTTGGACATCTAGCATTTAAATTTTTTTTAATAAAAATGCAATTCACAGTAGGTTATAGGTGGTTGGCAATATTACATTTCTAATGCCCTGCTGTATTTTATAGAACATTTCCTGACAAAAATCAGAATGCCTTATTATTTCTTATGCAGAAACAAGTAAGCCACGTTAAATACAAAATGCTGAAAACAAGCCAATTTTAAAAGGTATTTTCAACATTGTCCTGGGCATTAAGTTTCCCCTTAGATTACCGTCAAAGACGTGTTTGCAAGGTAAATGTGATTTATATCCTCTGGAGAATGATAGATCTCAACAGTAAAATGTAACTTGTTCTAATCTGAAATAACATTATGTTTAACGGTCAGAAATATTCCTCATGGCTGGTAACTACATCAATATATGCAGCTAATTATTTTTTAAGTTACCCCCACCTCCTTGAGGGACATTCAAACTAAAATGTTTGAAGGCTTATTAGACACAAATACTGTACAGCGGTGTATAACACCTTGGAAGAAGCATTTTACAACTCTGGAAAGTTACAATGAAACGGAGGCAACCATTTTATCCTCTTCAACGATCAGGTAAATTGTACGATTACAAGACAATCTACTGAAAAGTGTGCGTCTATGTATGTAGACTGTCCTGGCTCAACCTTGTTTCCAGATGACACAATACTTTTTCTGCACTTTCTAACTGCCTCAATGCAGTGGGCTCATTGCAATGAATAAGGTGGCTATGTGTTTTCATGCAATGCGTAATGCTGTCTGGAAACAGTCTTAGTCCGTTACCAGGAGCTTTTAGCAATACCACAGCTGTCTGTCAACTGTTCCTGCTGCCTGTAGTGTTAAAACTACCACCATTGAGTCCACACTGTTCGTTGTTTTTGCTCTTTACCTTGAATTGCACAGGCAGTTTGCCCTTGGTCTCAATTGCCTATGAAGTAGGTTTTGGAATTGAATTGCACTCGACTGAGGTGATGCTAACTTTATATCTGCACATTTAGGTATAGAATGCCACTTCCCTACTTTCCAATTTTAAAAAGAGGATGAAACAAGCTGCCATCTTGAAGAAGAGGAGCCAAATGTGGTTTTCACATTAACTCAGTGACTTCATACAGTGATTAGGGACACACTTAATGTGGTTCATTACAAACAGTGACGGCTAGAAGAGGGAAAGGATTTAGAAACCTGATTCTGGCATAACAGTAGTTTACCAAACCCTTCTCGTCTGTTTAGAATTGAATCAGCAAGCAGCTGTTCCCGTGTTGAGTCACTACTCTTCAGCAGACCGTGGTTGTTTTGCATGCCCGGTACAAAGTGCCAGGCCACGTTTGGCTGAACTCATAGTGCCGCTAACCCTCTGCCACGCACGTGTCTTTGATTCCTCCGTAAGGCTTGAATAGCAACATCTTCTTGACATTGCAGATGTTGGTCATTAATAGCATATGTTTGTCATCTTTTTTTTCATCCCGTATCCTAATAGCTCTTGAACTACCTCTTTTCTTTTTTTTTTTTTTTTTTAGCGCTTACGTTTCCTCAGTTTCTTGGAGGAACATCTGAGAAAGTGTTAAATGATTTAGTGCCTTGTTTAAATGAAGCTCACGCGAAAACGGGGGTATAATATTGTCCTTGTGTGAAAGCTACGCCTCTCTTGATCATGAGTAATGCCCATGTTGCAAATTATCGCTTTTCAACTTTTGCTTGAACAATTAATTACAGAGACAAATGATAGGGTGTGAGTTGGCCTTTATGTCTATAAGGCTCCTGAGACGGGCTCAACTTAACATTTTTGTCTAATTGGTTCTTTATTCTGTCTTTGCTCATTTCGAAACATTATATGACAACAGGTAGGCCTTTTAGGATATTTATTTAAGCTTGTCCTGTTGATAAATGTTCACACAGTTTGGGGTTCTTATTATTGGGCTGAATTTGTTATTCCAAAAGAGAGCTAGGGCATATTTTTCCTATTATCATTATCCTACTGGTTGTGTTTACAGCGTTTGCATAATTGGAAAGAGGTATGGTTACTTGAGACAACGGCAATCTAAGAAACTCATACACACTGTCTGTTTTAGTCTTTGTCAGTGAGTCGGAGCACACGACTGGATTCAGTGAAATGAAAGCAGCACAAAAGTAACTATGGCGCATTTATTTACTCGGGCTGAAATTAGACATTTTCCAGAGGAAGGAAAGAGCTGGAGAAATCATACAAAAGATTCAAAACACATGCTTTACCGAGGAGCTCTGCAGCAAGAGGCCTGAAACTCGGACAGTTGAAGTGGTTTAGAGGAATTGTATCCATTTGCCTGAAGGATGTGAGTAACTGTAAAATGACTGGAGAAATATAGACACACTTTACAGAGATGTTTCAAAGAGATTATGATCAGAAGGATTTCTGTTCAGACCAAGTAAAACCATTAATGCAATGTAGGAATCACAAGTATAGAGATAAAGTAGCTAATTGTGTCTGATATGAGGTAGTTGTTAATTGGATACATTGTTTTATCGCAAATTCCTTCTTTTCTCATTTTATTAAGACCATTTGGTAGTTACTATTCATGTTTGGTGTATATATTATTACATTTAATTTTAGTTTTTTAATTACTCTTTTTTATATAGATGTTTATAATGTACAGTAGTATTCCAAGTACTTTAAACTACTAATACTACTACTAATTCATAGTAAAAATGATTGCACTTCTGCTGCTTTGACATTTACCTGTGTGATATCAATAAAGTGTATTTCATCATATCTTTTCTTCATCATGTTTTTATAGAACAAACTAAGGAACTCACTCTGACTCCTCTGCATCTGGCAAATCTCATTTATGTACAAAGACCAATCTACACAAACATTAATACAAACCTGGATAATATTCCATTTAGGTGAACGTGGATATAACCAGGTTCTTTTATGTTCCATGTAAATACCATATCCTCAATATGATAAAAACAAGAAGATTAAAAACCAGGATACTAATGAGCATTAACGTAATCACTTAAGCCACATTTGTATGGATCTGGGACCTAAAGTGATTTCTCGTAATTGCACTTTTACATTAATTAAATTTGGTGTAAAAATCTGCCATGTCAAATTTTGTAATAATTACATCTTCACCCCATGTGCCTAGTCTAATCCTAGCACTGGCACATAATTACTCATATATACTAAATTAATTCTCATAACCTTTAACAATCTGGATAGCACTGCTCCTGCAGAGCTTTGTCTAATGTAGAAGTAATGTTGTGTTCAGAGCTTCATGTTCAGACCTGTGCTCAGGGGTTGTATGGGATTTCCTTTCACTGTCTTTGACTGTTAATGTACTGTAATACAACCCATATGTGATAGAAATGTGAATGACGACAGCAGTGTAGAAACAACATTGGAAGATGAAATGATGACCATTTTTGTGACTACGATTATGTGGCTTTTTAAAAAAACATTTCAGTCATTGTACAAATTACTGTAGTTTTTAGGTGATGCCTGATACCACTTTTGACCGATTTTGACTTCTTCCAACATTATTTACTGGCACTGACAAACGAAAAAAGTCTGCAAATCAATAGGTTCTCAATAGGTTGCCACCATGCTCACAGAGCAGAGGTGCGCAGAGCCTTTTCCCAGATGCCTCAGGTTTCATTGACTGGAATCAAGGAACAAGGGCCCAACCTCTGACACTGATGTTCTGAACTGCACCAATACAGGCCACATAATTCCTGTTTACGTCGTCATTTCCATCACTGTTCTACCAGAAACGAGGTCAGTCCAGGTCAATTTCATCCTATGTGCAACAGCCCTATGTAAACGAGAGGCAAAAAAGGAAAAGGCTAAGGTATTCCATTTCCTGTATATACACAAACGTATGAGGAGATCTTCCCACAAACCCTCTGTTTTTCTCTGAGGCCATTGGTTTTCTTCACTTCCTGTCGCTCTAAGAAGCTCAATCTCCGACTGCAGCCTGACTTGCTGCAGCAGTTGGCGGATTATTATCTGTGTCTCTCTCTCAAATTAAATTTGCTGAAAGGAACCGTCTGACAAATTAAGTTGGAAGCAGCTGGCATTGTGATGAGGACGCTGGCTTCCTGCCTTGTTGGTATGAATATGCTACCAGCACCGGGTGGGCCGTCCCACTGCTAATAAAGCAGAGAGGGGCTGGAGGTGAGAGGGGGTCACTGAAGCTCGGAGGAAATGGGGCTCTTGCGAAACAAATCGAAAATATGTCTGTACCTTAAATCAACGTTTTAGGAAACAGGAGAAGGCTTGGAGCCAAACTATTGTTTCATCTTTGTCGTTTTCTGCCTTCTGTTTTTACTTTTTCTTCATCTGTTTTTGGACGATAAAGCAGTCTCTCGCTCTGCTGTTTTGTCTCTTGGAGATTGAGTCTTCAGTGCTTTTCCAGCCGCTCAACACACTGCTGCACCTCACACTCTCAGGGATGTTTTTACAACATTGGGGGAGTTATATCTGCCGCCATGCGTGAGCCCTGTGCTGTAGGTCGCCAAAGCCTGCTGTGAATCAGGGGCTTGATCAGGTAGTTATTTAGGCTTAGCTAAATTAAAAGCCAAATATACTCGGAGAGAGTAAACGGCTTTATCTGAAGCAAAACCAGCCGTGATCCCACGAACTCATTATTCTTATGCCTGCCTGCATGCGATGCCATAGGGACACACGTGCCGTCCTCAGCTCTGTATGCGTGTGGCACCCCCTTGTAAAAAAAATAAAGCTTCTAGTCGCTCTGCTGAATAGGAGCTGTATGCTCATGCTCACTTGGGATTTCCTGTGGTCTAGTCTCCCAATATTGCAGGCTGGGATAAACCCTGATCATGAGGCCCTTACAATGAAACATGTGAAATCCTTGGCACGTCGGCTTAGCCTTGGAGAACTGTGTCAAAAACATATTGTTTGGCTCCGGCAGAGACGGCAATAAAGACAGGGCATTACTCCAGTCATACAGTAGAGATGCATCACGTGCGACGGGAAACACCTGGTGCGTGCAGGCTCCCTCGAGAGAGTATAAGGCGAAGAGTGTTGCCAGGGTCAACAGGTGGATGTGAATGCACTCCAGAAAAAGGCCATCCAGGGTTGAGTGTTAATGAGAGACAAGTGCTTTTTCTCCTCTTAGTTACTCTCATCTTGAAACAGTCACTTCTGGTTCTTATTCCACCCGAGTAGTTAACCCTTCCACGCGTGATTCCTGCAAAAGGGGCCTCACACAGATTTAGTTAATGGCTCTTTCTGCCTTCTTTGTGAAATTGTGCTTATTTGGTAGAATCAGTCTGTGTTCCCATGAATATGGAAGAGATGGAGCTTAACCGTTCCAAGATTTGGCCATCAACTAAAATTGTATACTGGTAAATGCAAGCGCAGCACTTATTAAGACAACTGTGACTTTTTGGGACAACTAAACAAATAAGCTTATGAATTAAATATTCATGGGGTGATGAAAAAATTACCTATAATCAGCGGCTCTAATACTCTCTCACTTTAGCTTTAACATTAAAAGAATCCACAGGTTTCTCTGCACAGTTTAAGCTAACACTGTTCATATCGTACAGTAAAGGGGATTATTATGAGAGTTGTCATATTAGGGAATCATTTTAACTGCTTTGACTGGACATAGACCCTGCAACACAGACCCTGAGAGAACATGAACAGCACAGAAGGCACATTGTGGTTGAGGATATTTTGCACCATAGACTCCATCAACTTAACCATAACATAATCATCGGATGTGGCTAGTGTCTCTGACAAATAGTCAATGGAACCACAAGCAAACAACATGCGATTTAATGTGAAAGAGGAGAGGTCAGAAGACACAGCGCATGCATGCGTTTTTTCTTTCGCCCCCCCCCCCGCCAACTCCATCTCCAAAGCAATATAAAACAAACCTGTTGAAATGTTAACGGCACATAACTTTTTTTGTACACAGACTTGGTCGAGAATCTACAGTAGGCTACTGTGCTGCACAGTGGCGGGACCCAGTAGGACCGCAGCACTTCTGGGAGTTTTTCAGCCCATTCATACTACGCTTCCTCTGTGCTGGGTCAGTTGAGCGTGAGCTGATGGAGTTAAACGGAGGGCCTTGTTATTCCTGCTGTTATTAATCTTTGCTTTGAACTGAAAAATTATGTCTAGGCTGATAGGCACATGTTTGCTTTTGTATGCCACATGTCAGATGTTTAAACACGTACTGTACATCAGGCATTTTATGGTCGACGAAGGGTTGGTGGAGCTGAGGCTCCACCGTTTATGGCTGCAAAATGTGTTGTTTGAGACTTTATGAAAAACGGAAAAAATACACAAGTCTTATACATAAAAAGCTGCAATAAACCTATACAATTCATTTTGACATTTCAAGATTGATACAATCTTTGCAGACAACCTAAAAAAATCTAGATTATAATTGATTATAATTAAAAAAAAAAAAAAAAAAGAAGTTCAATCAATAATTGTCTAATCTACATTAGAAAATTTTTTATTGAACTTCTTTTTTTTTTTTTTTTTTTTTTTTTATCTTTCCAGAATTTGAATGCATTAAATTAACATAGAAACTCTCAAGATTAATATGGCTTTAGACTGAATGTCCAATATTCATAAAATATAGCCTACCTTTTCTTCAGGCTGTCGGTGTTTTGGGGTACATATCAGAAGGAATGTATTATGTTTTTTAAATTGGTCTCTGGTGGCATGATAAAACACCCTAATAAACATGAATTTGCACAGATATTTATGAATCTTCTTCATAAATATACAGAGGTTAGAGAACAAAGAAAATAAACTATAGGTAAATAAGAGAAAGAACTTCTGGTGAGGTGTGAGGTCAGCGTGAGGTAGAGCTGAACACGAGCAGACTCCCACAGACGCGGTCAGTTCGTTCACTGCTAGCTAGCTTACTGCTAACGTGGAGTTGGTACTTCGGGTGTTTGGTGCCAATAAACAAACTGTGCAGCGCTCAAATTCTCACGAATTACGCAAGACTGAAATCCCCTTCTTCTGTCTGAAAGCACTTTCAGACGGTCTTTAAGGTATTCTTAGGTTGTGGATTTGTTTTATTTAGGATTTTACCATTCGGCTACATTTTCTTTTATTCCATTACTTTTTTATGGTGCTTGTCAGTAAATCATTGTCAACTTTCCCTATCTTGGACAGGGCACTTTTGAAAAGGAGACCTTTTAATCTCAATGAGTCTTTCCTAAACAAATAACAAATGCATTCAAGAAATCTTAGGATATCGATTCAACTTTCAAAATGTTTGGGTCTTTAGAGCACCTTGGCTCAACCTAATGACTTTCACAAGCCTCATTTTCACACTCTGAAGACTTTTTCAAACTACAAACAACCATAAAGCACTATAATAATGCACTGAATCAATGAATGGATTTATATTACCCCACATGACACCCACAGAACCTAAATTGAGGGTTTGCATGTCAGGAGCAGCTGGGGGTTTACAGAGAGACACCTGTGCGGATTAAGCTCCGGTGTCAGGTTGAGTTTCGTTCTCCCAGCGGCCCCGAGCCTAGACTGATAAATGACTCTCAGCTCTCTCGACGCATAGCTTACTGACACACATCTCACAGACATGCTGCTCTGATTTCACAGTGGAAGTGGCCTGGATAGACCTAGATTCAAAATAGAACGGTTAGGTCATGTTGCTGATCTAGGAACCAGGACTGTCTTGGTTAAATATGGATTTGTCGCAGTCTCATGCCTTTTTAAAATTGGACCTCTGGAGGCCTCAGTCATTAAATGTCTTGGCTGTTTTCCATCCATCTGAAAGTCTATACACTGTTGCAGGAAGTGCATCTTTAAGTGAATGTATGAGTCCGAGATATATTATAGAAGGGAGGAACAAAGTTTTTTTCAAAAATAATGAAAGAGTATGTTTGATCTTAGATACAATTGTGGCGAAACGATCAATGGGTTATTTCATATTTAAAAAATTATTATATTTAATAGTTGTTAATTTTGCCTACCTTCGCTGAATTCCGATTCTGATTCAGATCAGTGAGTATTTGCAGTTTTTACTCTGTTTTATATCATTGCAAATTAAATATCTTTTGACTATATTAGGGATGTAATTCTTTTTTGGTCCCCGATCTGAGTCCTTTGATATTTGGTATCTTCGGTACAGAGTCCGATCCGATACTTATATTTACCTAAATGTTGATTAAATATCTATGTGATACATTGAACTAATGGCTGTCATTGAAATTTGGCAAACCTTATAATTTCACAAGCTACTTGATCAAAATACTGAACGTTATCATTTAAAAAGTTTATATTATAAACTTAAATTATTGATACGACATATAAATTATGTTGTAAAGGTTTTAAAACAAACTTTGTTTGGGGCTTTCTAAATAAAGTTGACTTGACTTGTATTTGTTGTGTGGGTCTGATTAAAGGTAATCAGGAGCAACGGAGAACAGATTTAAAAGAAACAATTAACAAAGAAAAAAAGTATTAATTTTCAACAAACGCAAACCATGACAACTTCCTGGATTAGTGCAATTTATTCATTTTACTGTAATTCAGCTCAGCACTTTTTGACCTTGTTTTTTTCACCCTCTTTAATTAAATACATACCAATAAAGAGCAACAGGAAATATGAATAGAGAACAGGGTCGACATGCAACAACAGCCCCCGACCAGATTTAAATGCAGATTACTATGGTTGCATGGCATGCGTTTTAAACCGCTGGGCCTCCGGGATACCGCTTTTGATGGTTTTCTTGGTGGAAAGAAACAATGTTAGTCTTTGATGACTTTGTGCTGTGGCATCAAATCATTTATAATAAACTACGGCGGTGGCATCTACACATAATCCACTCAGGAAAAAATGAAAATGTATGAAATAAAACAATATTGAGCGGAGCATTCAACCCTCATTGTTTAGATTCCCTTCCAAAAATATTTGTATTAGGTTGTTGTTGAAACAAATCTATGAATCTCTGTCAGTATCGAGTGCCTGCCATGATGCGTACCATGACGAATATTACATATTTGTCAATCAGTCCAGTCTTCTCAACTCTTGATGTGTTTTTGTTGACCACAACTGTTGACTTCCTGCACTTAATCCCCACAAGAAAAAAAACGCCTTGTGATTTATTGGAGGACTTTGTGCTGGCAGCTGGCAAAGAAAAACAACATCTTTACCGATGAAAGAGATGAGATGGAGCTTGTGGAGCACTGAGACGAGACGACGTGGAAAACAGACAAACTAAATACACTACATAGCTTTAAATACCACTCACGGCTCGTACGTTAGGTCTTTATGGAAGTAAAGTCAAATATCTTCATGCCAAGGCAACAACCCACCCAGAGCAGTTAGAAAGACGTCTATGATGAAGAGGAAGCTCACTGATGTTTCTAGCTACACGTCGAAGCGTCTCTGCAAAAAAATCCAAAAGGACTCATTGGACCATCAACGCATCCAGCGGGCGCACTCCATTTATTCCCTGATAATACGTGTTTGTGTGTGACGCTGTACATTTAAAAAGCAGATCCACCAACAGTCACT